>JAREIK010002300.1:782633-915581 GCA_029783825.1 Sapria himalayana | reverse complement strand
ATTTCTTCTTCTCCTTCTCCACCTCATCATCATCTTCTTCTCCTTCTCCTTTTCCCTTCTCCTTTTCCCTTCTTTTCCTTCTTCTTTTTCTTATTCTTCTTATTCTTATTCTTATTCTTCTTCTTCTCCTTCTCCTTTTCTCTTCTTTTTATTTTCTCCTCCTCCTCCTCCTCCTCCTCCTTTTCTATTAATTGTCCTTCATGTTCATCATCATCATCATCATCTTCTCGTTCTCTTTCCTCTTCTTCTTCTTCTTTTTCTCCTCCTCCTCCTCCTACTCCTCCTTTTTCTCCTCCTCCTCCTCCTTTTCTTCCTCCTCCTCCTCCTCATCCTCCTTATCTTTCTCCTTCTCCTTCTTCTTCTTCATTTCCTTCTTCATTTTCTTTTTCTCCTTCTTTTTCTCCTCCTTTTTTCTTCTTTTATTTCTTCTCCTTCCTTTTTCTTCTTTTATTTATTCTCCTTCTTTTTTCTTCTTTTATTTCTTCTCCTTCTTTTTTCTTCTTCTTTCTTCTCCTTCTTCTTTCTCCTTCTCTTTCTCCTTCTCTTTCTCCTTCTTCTTCTTCTTCTTCTTCTTCTTCTTCTTCTTCTTTCTTATTTTTCTTCTTCTTCCTATTCTTCCTCTTCTTCTTTTCATCATCATCTTCTTTTTCTTCTTTCTTATTCTTATTATTCTTCTTCTTATTCGTCGTCGACGTCTTCTTCTTTTTCTTATTCTTTTTCTTCTTTTTTTCTTCTACCACTTCTTCTACTTTATTATTATTATTATTATTATTATTATTATTATTATTATTATTCTTCTTGTTATTGTTCTTTTTCTTCTTGTTATTCTTCGTTTTCATCTTCTTTCTTCATCTTTTTTTTTCTTCACCTTTTTCTTTTTATTCTCTCTTTTTCTTCATCTTATTTTACTTTTATCAAAAGACATACACTATACACTTATACTTTTTGCATAGCACACACACATGCATTATTTATCATTTATTTTTTCATGCCACACATGCATGCATTCTCCATTTCTACACACATGTGCATCTCCCACATTATCACAATGGGTATTCATTTCATGCACCTCTCAATAATTTATGCATACATAGTTATACAATAGTATATGCAAATTTCATATCCACTATGTGTTCCAATATGTTGGGCGCACATATTGCTCACACATGCATTGGGTTATTACATTGCATCCCTCACATGCACCATGTTGTTTTTCTTTTGATTTATTTGTATCAATTTCTTGTTTTAATAAACAAATTTCTGACATGAATTTTTGTTAATGCATGTGTTTATTTTTCATTGTAGATGATTTAATGTGTAGAGTTCATCTTGTGCCTAAAAAATTGAATAATAAATTCATGTAAAATAAAATACAATCTAAATAGAATTGGATAATCTTTCAGTATGATTCTAGCACAATATTTTTAGTAGATCTATCTTAACTATGGAGAAAGGTGATATTTTAATATCTAGTGCTAGTACACTTATGTGTATTTAATTAGACTACCATGGTGTTATTATTTTGTACTGACATGTAAAATAAAATACACTATTATTATTATATATACTATTACTCTTATTCTTTAAGTAATTATTATTCATATGTACTTTTTTATTGTTAATTTAATTGATAAAGAGTGAGATGTAAAAATAGATTTATGGACTCTGAAATATATAACTTAATCAAGTATATGATGAATATTGAATGTTGATGGAATCCATGTTCCATTAGAAGGATTGATGATGCCACTTGAGGAAACTTATATGTTTTGATATTGTCAAATCTTGTAGGTAGATCTTGATCCAACATTTCAAATAAGTTATGTAGAAAATCTAGAGAAATTTATTAGTGATTGATTAATTAGATTGTTAGTAATTTAATTCAATCAATGAGTTTCTATAATTAATATTGGTAGTTTAACAAGTGTTAATTAATAAAACCTACAAATTATTTTAAATAAGTGAATGAGTATAATTATAATTTTATAATTATATGAATTATTAATTAATATAAATTATGATGCAATATAATTTATATTAGAAGCTTGAGATCTTATTTAAACTAAGATTCCTTCTGTAGCATTATATAGTGTCATAATAAATATTTCTAAAAAATTTGCTTATTTATTTAGGGTATATGTGTGTATATAAGAGCAATAATTAATTTGATTAGAATCAAATTATTTAATTTTATTATTAAATAAAAATTAATTGATTTATATAAAATTAATTTCGATTATATAGATCTATATACATATACACTATAATCTTTAATATCATGTTTTAAAATTAAAACAAATGTTACATTCATAATTATGAATTGATGTGACATTTGTCATCTTTTTTAAAATATATATTTATATTTATGGCATGGACGATGCTACTCAATTATAGTGTCGTCTTCTTCCTTATGAAACTGGCGAAGGGCAACATGGGAGAAGCTCTTGGTCGCTCTACTTAAGGTATATTTTTGAACAAACGCTCTTCATCTTTGTGTGAGAATATAAATTTAAAATGGTAGTGATTTTTCATATGCGAAACATTTGAATCCTAAAAGTTATAGTAGTTATAATGTAAACCTCATGCCTCATACTAAGCTTTCTCTAACTATGATTTGACTTTGATACCATGTAGAAAAACTAAGTCATAAACCATCAAAACTCAATAATATCATAGCAATTGTACAAAGGAAATCATGAATATATAATCACAACTTTGGATTAGGGAAACCCACATGTTGGATACACTCATCCATAAAACATAAAATAAAAACTAATGTAAAACCATAACAAATTATATATTTTAACTCATTAATTCATACTCACTCATCTTGTTTAACTTCACATGAGTAAGAATAATATCCTTCATAAATTAATGAATCTAGTGATAAAAATTAATAGTATCTTAATATAATATCAAATAACATATATCCAAGGCAATTTAGGAGTGACACAAATATGAAGTATTAAAGGATAACCATAAAAAATTCACAAAACAAACAAATTGACATATGCAAGCCTAATTACCATACATCTCATGTCCAGCTTCTTCCTTCTCCGTGGGAAGCACACTATCTTGTTGAACATCATTTGGAGTTTCATCTCCAAAGGTGTTCAAAAATGATTTGAGAGAGAGGAGAAATTGAAATAGTAACAAGAATGAAGAAAAATAAAAATTACAAAAAACTCTATTAAGTGGAAAATTTGGCAACAAGTTTTTATAAGAGATTGAACCATCTTTTTATATTACAAGTAAAATGCATGCGCATATGCAACCCATTTGCTAAAATAAAAATATAAAATATAAAACTAGCCCAAATTACCATAGTCCTAGGTGTTTTTTAATAGTTCATGAGGCATTATGTACCCAATGTGGCCTCAGGAGTTTTTCCAAGGTGTTGAGAAAACTCTCATCAATTTACATTCTCCCCAATCACAATTTATGTTATCCAAGTCATAGGTTATTTTCTTGCTCAAGTTCACAACACCTTTGTACTTTTATAGGTGCTTTCAAACTTTATTTCTTGGTTTATTTTCATGCTATCTTTGTTTTGTTAGTTGTGCTCATACTTCCATGATTATTTGAACTTGATTGAATAATTATTATAATCCATGACTCTTAACATGATTTTTAATATACCAACTGATTTTATTATGCATCATTACTATTTGGAGTGACTAAATCAAGGAAAAATCAACTCATAAATATATACTAAAATTCCTTTTTTTATATTATTTATTTTTTTCTGTTTTGGTTTTTTTTTTGTCACCGTACAATCGAAAAATAATGATAGTTCATCCTATGCATGATAAGGAAAGGAAGATGATAAAACTTCAAACCCCTAGAAATATCACTTTCACTCTAAGTAGAGTTAGTCCTCGAAAATATGTTTTATTACCTTGAAAATTGAATGCTCTATTATTGTGGATCTTTTCTTCTAGGTTTAGTATGACTGGAAAATCATAAAACTCCAACATTAAATATACAATTTTAGAAAAGAATAGGCAATATCTAATCTTCACTAGATGCTCATTGTAGCTTCACATGTAATTTTTACTCAAAATATAATAAGAAACATAAAAAAGATGTGCAAGATAAAACCAAGTTTCTTCACATGTCTAGAATTATGCATCTAAAATATCAATTGTCTAATGGATAACATGCTTACAAGGATATATATTGGATCTTAGTACATGATCCACATTCCACATACTATAAATATGGAGGTAAAACATTCCTCAAATTTTAGATTAAGTTTATGGCTTTGTAAGTCAACCTTTTTATCATTTTAGGAGCAACTAATTATTATTTCACATACTTGAATTTATGTCGGTATACTGGATGCATAAGAATCCTCAAGACTATAGGGACTAGAGTGACTCATTATACGTGCAATTCCTCAAATTTTATCACCCCCCTCCCCCCTTCTCGCCTATGAAAATAAAATTTTATAAGAATAATTAAGGTTTCTAATAGATACTTCATGCACAAATGAATTGATTCACATATTTCATGGTATATCTAGAAAGTTTATAAGTTCATAGATAAATCAACATTTAAACTCTTTAAATGACTAAAAATATCATTAAAAATTAGGTTGTTACATTGATTTCCAAATTCATAATAATGGTATGAATGAGTGTTCATCATTCAAAAATGATGACTTTTATAACTTTCTCATTATCTCATCTAGAAATTGTTATAGATTATATTCTAGTTGGGATTGCATTGATTGCTAGTGTATATTTCTTGATAGAACATTTTAGTTATTGTTTGTGCATACATGGGTGTCTGAATCTTGAATGTTTGGCTTTGTTTAGGAAATGTTACTCATCATGATGTACAAAATGATTGGACATTACAGCATATATTTTTTTAGCATGATGGAATTTTAAACATAATACATGGTAAATGATATTTTTGGAGGTGGCAATGTTGAACCAAGAGATTTTGCACTAGAAATAGCACTAGATTCGAATTGGCAAGGTGTCTTGTTTGGGATCCACCTTATAATGGCCATTGTGATAGGGATTTAATAATGAGGAGACAATGACTATCCGCAAACAATCTCTATTTTCGAGATGATGCAAGAAAGAAATTAAGGAGGAAAAAAGTTAAGTAGTTTAAATCTCTGGTAAAATTCAAGGTACTATAACTTCTAAAAGTGCTCACCTTATTTTTGCAATAGCTTGTGAAAATATTATGAAAAACTATAAAAGGTTTTTCCTTCAATTTCATAAGACCTTTCAAAATTTAACTTAGTGATGATTGTTCTCCCCAACTCTAGAACTTCACCAAATCAAATTAAACAACAAAACATAATATATTCCATGTATAAATATCACCAAATAAATTCCAGTAGAAAATCATCTATTCTTTGTTTTTTGTTATCCTTTTATTTTTTTTTCTATTATTTTTTTTGTTCTTTGTTTTTTGAAACAATCAAACTAAAAGAACACAAATAGAGAATGGACTCATAATCATAAAAAAACCATGTCCATGAATATAGGATCAATCATCTCATGGTGGGGCATGTAGGGATAAAGTATAATGGTCTTAAGTGAAAGGTTGCCTATAAGACTTCAGTTGATGTCCATGTGCTTTGAATACTAGCCTTCAGACCCACTATCTTCACAATGTCATTGGAGTATGTTTGTTGCACAAATTATGACTCAATCCATCTAAATTTTATTTTGCTTGAAAAGCAATGAAGTTTTTTATTGGACATCAAGACTCGACCTCTTCCAAATTCCTTTTGAACTACATTAGATCAGCAACTTCTTAATTTTGTTTTACTAGCTTTTGCATTAAAGTACCATGTCACAACTTTTCTAACTCATTAAGATTAAGAAATCTCTTCATTTTAGCCTCTTTAAATTAGAATTTAACTTTCTCATAATCCACTAAGCTTTATATTTTAGTTTTACTGCTAAATTACAAGGTTTCCCATATACAAATAAGTTAATGTTTTGGATTTTGGGGAAAGAGAGAAAAAGAGGGGAGAGAGAGAGAGAGAGAGAAAGAGAGAGAGAGAGAGAGAGAGAGAGAATGTAATATTTTCATTTTCCTCAAAAATGAAAAATAGCACGTGTGTGTGTGTTAGAGTTAGGATACCTCATATGTTAGGTTCTCTCATGCAAAAGAGAACAAGAAAAAAACTCGCCCCCACTCAAGTTAGTGTATATTTATCACAAATACCTAACTTAGATGAGATGAAAGACATATGTGGTCTTCTAAGTATTTTAATGAATATGTCTTTAATCTTCTTATGGAATATTTATAGAATACCTCATATTTAGGTACTTAAATTATAGTTATAGAATTATCTTTAATTTTCTATCATATGGAATAGAAATCAACTTCGATAGTTATATTGTAGAACCATCAAGAAATACTGAATTGGCAATAATATATCAAATTATCTAGCTATCATTGTAAAATATATATGCAAATGACATGATAGCTCAAATCACCATATTTTATCAATATCTTGGACTAAATGATAACACACACTTGTTTTGGTAATATTCTTTTCTAATCACACCTAGTTACGTATTCATAGCACATAGATCTTTATGAAACTTTATATATGAGAGTATTTGTGTGATCACATTTAATAATAAAATATTTACTTTTGCTTATTTGAGTATTTTAAAAATCTCACATGCAATATGAACTCTTTTGCAAGTAATATTGCAATCTTCTCTTCTATTTTTTTTTCAATATTTGCCTCTTTTGAATTTTCACAAGGTCCTGTGAGAGTTTCTATTTTATTCATTTTTACAATAGCCTTCCCTCATTTTTAGTCTCAACTTCTAGAGAATGACATAAAAATTTAAAATATAAGGGTGATAATAGTATGAAATGGTTGATCTCTAAAAAAATTTGCATGTTACATACATATATTATATATCAAGCCTTAATGAAATATAACAAGTATTTTCATCCAAAAGTGATAGGTCTCAAATTTGAGATTCATCAGACACATTATCTCCTACTCTTAAAGGTTAAAGTTATTGACATAATAATATCTCTCAAACTTCATGTTAAGTAGGAGTCTCATCCATTAGATACGACTTTTACTTTGCTGATGGGTAAAGATACAAGTAAGAAACATATTAGATAAAAAGGCCTAATAGCATATGAAAGTGTGAGTGATACTAAACATAATTTTTAAAATTAAAATAGTATTAATACTAAGTGCACAAGACTCTCACTTTAACATAGAGTATGAAAAGATATTAATATTTTGATAGTCTTATTCAAAAATTTAGAGAGGTTAAGTTTAATGAGTCTTGAACTTATAACTTACAATCTTTGGATGAGCATCAAGGAATGACTACTAATAAATGCATGCAAACACAAGAATTTCTCATGTGGTCAATCGTTCCAATATTATTCTCACATAAATATTTAATTTTGAAATTATTATGAAATCTGATATGTTAATGTTTATGTAATCGCACTAAATTTAAATGATAAGTGATTTTATTTATTTATTTATTTATATATTATTGTTATTTCATGATATTGTATTATTGTTTATCATTAATTTTTTTACATGTATCAATTATAATATTTAAAATTTTTTCATTCGCATTTTTAGTTTCACTTTCATGTTTATATTTTATCATTATTTATTTCAATTTTTAAACAATAATATTATAGTTCACAGCTTTCTTTTGGTTTTGAGTTTGTATTATGCTGGGTTGTCCTGAATTTTGTATTGGAATTCAAATATAAACTCGCCACAAGAGTTATTCAAAATAATTTAATAATTTCAGAAATCAAATCGATAAAACTAATTTTAATAAAATTAAATGTCTAACATTTTTTTAAAAAACTGCCTAGTTAAAAAAAAAATATCTCAATTTGTGTTTTGAAAAATAAAAATTCAGGATAACCCAACACAATATAAACTCAATTTGTGTTTTGAAAATTTTTACATTTTGAAATTCTATTATAAATATCATTGTTAAATGATTTAATAGAAATGTATTTTTACATCCTGAATTCCATATTGGAATTCAAATTTAACTCACTGCTAAAGTTATTCAAAATAATTCTGTAAATTCAGAAATCAAATCTATAAATTTAATTTTAATAAAATTAAATGTCGCACAAAATTTATATTTATTAAATGTGGGCAGTTTTAAAATAAAAAATTATCTCAACTTCTGTTTTTAAAAATTAAAATTTTTGCTATATCCAAACGGTTCTATGTCCAAAACTCCTAGTTATTGTGGAATGGCCACTTGGGGAAGAGGGGGCGTTTTCCCAACAATTTGAAAATTGTCAAATTTCATGGAAAATAATTGAAAGAAATCATATTATCATTATATTTTTATGGAAAAACTTGATATACAATGATTGAAAAATAAACATGCCGGGTGTCATTAAAAAATACATATTATTGAATGTATTTTGAAGAATTTCAAACCATCATAAAAAAGCTTTGAACATGATCCTCAAATGCATTGATTCTCAATAACAATTAATTCTTAACAACAATCACGTTTTTGGCTTTTCATGCAAAAAATATTGCAAATTTTGGTGAAACAAAATCTCAAGCATATCCATCACGATATACCATACGTATTTTTTCTCAATATATCAATTTTATTTGACGAAAAAAATTTGTTGGCTGGTAAGGTAGAATGTTTTATAAGAGAGATTGCACAATAAATAAGAGGATTTCTTTTTGTTTTTTAAATTAAAAAAAAATAAGAGAGCTTTCATCCAACTGTCAAACAAATAGCAAAAACACGAAATAAATAGTTTTCAAAAAAACATTTCAAAACAAAAATAGTATTCAAAAAAAAATCAGACATCGGCATTCCAGGTTCTATCCTCTAGGGCATTTCCAAACAAATAGCGATATACATTATTCAAATAGGTGCCATTTTGAGATATTTTTTCAATTTTTTTGTTATTTTTTAGAAAAATTTGCGTTTATTCTTATAAAAAAAAGGGCATTTCTAAATTTCAAAACTTGTCCCCTTTCACTAGATCACAGAAGACTAAATATTGTTGAAGGGAGCAATTTTTTAACTAAATATTTAAGGCGGCCTAGCTTGGTAAGGAACAATAGCTATATTTCCCATAAAAAGTAATCATGGGACTTGGAATCTATGTCGAGCTCAAAAAAAAAAAAAAAATTATTGGAAACCATATCACTTTTTGTTACATAGCATTGAGGGATCTACTCAAATCAATCAAAACATATCAGTAATGAATTCCCAGATTGCAAATTTCCACAAAAAAAAAAAAAATAGGAAAGAATCAAAATAAGCAACGGAAAAAATAATGAAGCCCTAAAACAACCTGATCTACTTGTGATGAAAAATGTCAGACAAGAAAGCATTCAAATGTGTATGCAGCAGCAATGGCATAACTCTAATTTCATTGTCACGATACAGTTAAATTGCTGCAAAATAAAAGACGTGGTGTGGAGTGCACCTGTCACTGTATGTGTGTGTGTGTGTAAATATATGCAGTGTTTCAAACACGTAATCTCAGACTAAAAAGTCAAGCAGAGTTGCAAAGATGTCTACAATAATTTCACCTGTGGTTGGCATGATAGATTTCTCCTGTACTTGAAACAGAGAGGCATCAGCTGGCTCCATACTGCAATAATTCCCACCGGAACGGTTGGAAGACAAACATAACTTCAGGACAGGACTTGAATAAAAGAGCCACGCAAACGCATACGGCAGCAATGCCCACCATGGGGAGCACAGCAGGCCTGTATAGCAGAGACTTCTGCTTCATTCTACAGGCAAGATTCTTGTTACAAATATAGCAATCTCTCTGGCCTGGCAGTGGCTGTAGATGTATATATGGCAGCTGTTGAATTTCAAGAGCTACACTTTGACTGTCATGTTGCGTCTGGCTTGGTTTGCTGCCTAAGAAAGAATCAGGAATGTCCAGCACCACATGGTCCAAGGATTGTTTCCGATTCATTTTTCTCTGTACAAGGTGGATGTATGAATAGTGACCTCTCAGGCGAGCATACCCTTCTGGAGTGTATCCCGTGCTGTCCTGAGCATTCTTCCAAGCTTCAATTCCCACCTGAACCACACACAATCATTTACTTGCAACTCCTCATCACTTGCTGTTTGCTTGTTTCTACAAATTAATTTTACTGAGTGCAAAACAAAAGCCAAAATCGAGATTTTGCAACAAATGGAGATTAGGTAGCAGTGTGAAAATACATGAGCATATTACCATTCCAGGATCGTTAGTTAAGGCATCCAGCACATCCTCAGAGCAATCTTTGCCTGCTGCAATATGAAGAGGTGTCATGCCCATGGGGCCGGGAGAGTCTGGCCTGAACAAGAAGCTCTCACTCCTTCCTCCAAAACAAGATCCGCTTTCTGATCCCGATGTCTCTGGTACGTATCTGAGAAGGAACTCCACGACAAACTTTGAGTTCCTCCTAGCAGCTCGGTGAAGAAGGCTCATTTCTGACAATGCAAAGCTCATTGAAGAATGCTCCCCCATGCTAATGAGTCCGCTGAGTAAAATGTTCAACAGTTTTCTCACCACAGCACACCATTCATTATCTACAGAGAACTCCATCAGCCACTTGAAGCGTGGTAAAGAAAACAAATCTCCGTTTGGGTCCAAGCTGCCTAATCTACGCTTCAATTGTGATCTATGAAGAAGCCAGCCCATTTCTTGAATGAAATCCATTGCTCGGTTTCTTGCTTCAACTTTGCCAATCTCGGCATGTTCTACATTAGTTTCCACCACCACCTCCAGCAAACCCTCAAGCTTTCGAATCTCCAAACAAACATCTTCCTCTGCAACTAGGAATGGAAAGAAGCTACTGTTCAGGCCATGGTCATCAATCTGGTTGTCAAAGCAAAGAGATTAAGCTCTGGGCACGCTCCACAGATACATATGACAAAACAAATCCATAACTACCTATTTTCTTTTTTTGTGTAAAAATGAGGTTCAGCAATCTTTTCCATTTGATCAGAAAATGAAATAATCAATTATATAATGATCACAATGTAATTGTTATACACAACAAAAAAAAAAGGATATTGATATCTTTCAAAGCTGGTTTTTCTTTTTTCTTTTTTTTGCAAGAAAAACGAAATCTAAGCCTAACAGCACACAAGATAATAGATCAGCACCTCAATGAATCCTCTTCCGATCACAGTTGGCATAGAACAGATAAAGGTGACACACTGGAGATTTTCAAGCTTCTCCATATCGTCACAATCATTCAATTCTTGAGTATCTTCTTGCACTACATAATTCCCTTCTATGGCACAAATTAATCTGAAAAGGAAATAAAGCATGCATTGATCATACTTGAAAGCATACTGAAACAAAAAAGATGGAGGATACAGACACAGATCAATTTCACGTCTGTCTTATATCAGTACCTTACTGAAGGCCGAGCCAAGTTGATCCCTTTGATAAAAAATTGGGTTTTCTTGGTTGCAGATATTGCAATTGGCTTGACACTTAGAATTTTTCCATCACTCGCATGAGGCAACGAAGCATCCATCACAACTCGGCCTGCATCAAATCAAATTCAGAGGAATGAATCTGCTTGTTATTAAATCGAATATCAGTAAATTTGAAAAACTTGAATATTAAAATCAATACTACATGAAATGTGACCAACCATTATAAATAAAGGCTACTTGATGTTGAACCCTAAAATAGACCCACCCTGTTCTCCAGAAAGTGTCATCTGATAGATTCAGAAGCCTACTCAAACTGGAACTGAGATTGCAGCAAAGCTATGCCCAAACAAAAAGAAAGAATATTTTGAACTGTGAGAGGAGAAAGTGTTGGGAGAGAGAGAATATTTTGAAGCACAGTATCAAAGAAGCATACCTCTTCCCACGCATTATCGAGCAGAGAGAGATAAATGGTCAAAATGATACAGCCAGGCCTGATGTAGCTCTCGATATCAGATGGGCTATGCGATAACCAATCAAGAATCTGTACAATCAAAAAGTTACAAATAATGATGTGGTTTACAAAAAGGGAATATAAACGTGGCATGATTTACCAAACAACTAATTTACGAACCTGTGCACGCAGAATGATAGGAAAATCACTTGGTTCTTTTCCGAATAACTTAAAAATAATTCGATCAGTGCGGCACTGAAATTCAGAAGAAAAGCAGTTATGTACTGCACAAAATACTACAAATTGTTTTGTTAAGCAGTTTGGTATCTTCTATATCTTTAAAGAACAAATTGGATATAAAATCCTATTGGTACAACCCACATATTGGGTGCTCACATCCATAAAGTGTAAGAAAAAATAACAAATAAAAAGTTATATAAAAGGTCAACACCCCTAAACTTATACATAAATATCTAGAATATCAAATTTGAAAAAACAAAAAATAAATTGTCATCTCTTTAAGTTTTTTTTTTCACCCTCCCCCAATTCTCCTTTACCAACCTTAGGATAGATATATATTATAAACTTTCACACTGATCAATCATCTCGGTAATGATTGCGACCAAGGACATTTAACTTTGTAGTTTTTATGAGACCATATAGATTAGTGATGATTTAAAAATAAAACCTATAAAAACCTAAAATATTTATCTATTTAACTATCTACTTTCTTTTTTTTGCTGAACCTAAACAAACTTCAACACTTGATAATTTATTATCACGATGAAATAATCTTTTCCATACGACAAACAAATCCATATTATATTTTCCCATAATACATTTATTGTCATCTCTTTAAGTTTTTATCAAAATATTCACTAACTGCCCATTGTAATAACATAGGTAGTAGCAATGTTTTCATCTTTGATATTCTCCCTGAATGAAAAATAAATCACTTTATGTGATTCATCCGCTAATTAAATTTCAAATTAGAGATAAAGGTTTAAATAGGGTTGGGCAGCCCATGCCCAACCCAAGGCACAACATGACATGATATGGTTCAAAACTATGTCTGGACCTACCCCATGCTGAAATGTGGCATGTCTCTTACTATGCCAGAGTGACAAGGGAAGGCCCGTGTGCCTTCATTGGCATAGCCTGAGATATTCATGACCGGCATAAACATGCAGGACGAGTGCATTCATGTAACCTTTTTAATTTTTTTTTAAAATTTGGTGCGTGTTTGTCAGACACCCCATTTAAATGTACAACTCATTATTTATCAATAATGACAAGCTTGAAGACAACAACATTGATTGTCGTTATTGGAAATATTAATAATAAAAAACAAAAAATAATAATATTTGCTAGCCTTTGGATTTCGTCTAGCAGCCATAGACAAAAATCCAATGGATATTAAATTTCTATTCAAATAATTATAAAAAAATTATTTTTTTAATATTAAAAATTTTTCTATAAATAGCATGTTCACATTAATAAATTTTCATATTAAAACATGCATCTCTTCTCTCTCAAAAAAAATATTATTTTGTAATAATAATCTTGTATTATTAGTATTAGTAGTAATAGTAGTAATAGTATTATTATTATTATTATTATTATTATAGTGATCTTATTTATTCATAAGTTGAGTAAACAAAAATTATAAATTATTATTAATGAATGAGCATTCTCAATGACGTTGATCATTTGCAAACTTATAATATATACATGAAGAGTTGGATCACATACAAACTAAATTGAGTATAAGCAATGAGATCTTCGAATATGAATAAACTTTGGATTTATTGATAGAAATGTGTTTGAAAGAAAAGATATAATTAAGTTTAGTGCTAGTATTAGTCTTCTAATTAGATTTTCAAAAGATCTTAGACTAGTTAATTTTGAGTACACGTACATCCAACTCACTTATCAAATGATCCCTAAAATGATATGAATAAATGACATAATAAAAAATTATAAAATAAAAAAATAAATAATAATTAATAACCGTAAAATAAAAAGTGAATATGCAGTGATCTTCATGATATTTTATATTTAGACTAATCACAATAATAATACATTCGCATGTGTCACTGCCTAATTTATTAATTTTAAGTAGAAACTAAATAAAAAAAATATTAATATTTTAAGAGATCATTTGTCCTTTTGATGGCCTCATTATTTATCAAGAATCTTTAGGCAGTACGATATACAAAATAAACTTTTTAATATAATATTTGATAACACTTCAAATAATAGTATGAAAATAAAAATATTTATAAAAATTATTAGAGATGATTCTTTAAATACAAAATTTCAAATTAAGTATATATATTACATAATTAACCTAACAACAAAAGTTTCACATTCTATACAAGTCAAAAAACTTAAAAAAAATTCAAATAAATATAAAATATCATTATAATCATACATAACTTATATTAAATTCATATAATAGCTATCAATATATATCATTTTATAATGTTTATCATATCTTTTATGATATAATAAATATATATTTATTTGTATATATTCTCATTACATATATTACAATTAGATATACATGCATATTAATAATGTCTTTAATAAATATATAAAATACTCTAATGTTTGTCTCATAACTATTGAATTGAAAAAAAAATATTAAAAATAACGATCATCTATTTTATCTTTTTATTGCTTTGTTATAAATCATAGGATTAAGAAAAAAGAGGTGAAATGAGTATTAGGATTTAAAAATAATTAAATAATTTATTTAAATATTATGAACTTAAGTATGATAGTTTTAATGAGCTTTCGAGTATAAAGATCAATACCATATTTAGAATAGAAGTAAGTTGGCAAAGTATCTAGACACTATCAACTGATTATTATTCTATCTTATCTCAAAATAATATACAAATTTTAAATATTTTAAGTTAATGAAAATCATATGAATTCACATTTTCATCATCTAAAATAGAACGCAAACTACTAGTCACTCTGATGTTTAGTATAACATAAAAGTATATTTATTATGTAGTTATGAATATAATTTCAGATTGAATGAGAACAATACAATCAGATATCATTGAAACTCTATCATATTAAAAAGATTAAAAAGATTAAAAAGATTCATAAATTAGTTTTAAAGATAAAATAAAAGTTACAAGTAAATGATGACATACCAAAATATGATGGTATTAATACCAAGACTATGATATATGACAATCCAAATTCCAAATCAAACACAATAACTAATCATTAGTGACACTGGACTCCAAAGGCACGCAATCATGATTTTTTTTTGAAGAATTTTTTTTTCTTTACAATTACATTTTCAAGATCTATGTATATTTTTTTTATGTATTTTCTTATTTTTTTTCATTATTTTCATATTAATAATATTTACAATGTAATTTACTATTTATATTTAAATAAAAATCAAATTTTTAATATTTACATAATATTATTATATATTATATATATATAATATACTAAACTGAATTGTAAAAATTAAATTTATTAATTTAAAATTTAATGGTTGTAGGTGTCCGAGCCACAATCCACAACCCACTACCCATATCAATGGCAACTACACATACTAGTGGCTCATGGTTGAACCTTACTACATGAGGCAGTTAACCTAGGCTAGCTTGGGTAGCCATGGGTTGGGCCAGGCATGAAAGTATTCATGAGGCCCAATCATGTCCTTTATATCAGGCCAAAACACAACCCAACATAGCTCGGCACAAACGAGTGCTTCAACCTGGCGATCAAGCCAAGTCAGCATGGTCGGCCTACAGGTAGGAACCATTTTGTGTCTGACAAAGCACAAATAAAATGAAAAAAAAGAATAAAAAATAAAAAAAGAATGAATACAAAATTAAGAAAAAAAGAATGAAGAAAAAAAAGATCAAAAATAAAATAAAGAAGAAAATAAAGAAGAAGAAAATAAAGAAGAAGATAATAAAAAAAAAAGAAAGTAAAAGAAAAATCAAGAGAAGATACAAAATAAAAAAATAAAATAAAAAAGTAAAACAAAAAAATAAGATGAAGAAGACAAAATAAAAAAAATATAAAAGAAAAAGATAGAGAAAAAATAAAAAAATGAAAAAGAAATCAAAAAGTAAAAAAAAAAGATGATCATGATGAAATATAAGAAGAAAATAACGAAGATGATAAAGAAAAAAATAAAGAAAAAAAAATAGAAAAAAAAGAAAAAACTAGAAAGAAAAAGACTAAGATGAAAAAAAAATAAAAAAAAATAAGAAATAGAAAACAAAGAAAAAGAAAAAAAATAGAAAAAAAAACAAGAGGAGCCGAAGAAAAAAATAATAAATAAAAGAACAATAAAAAAAATAAAAAATAAAAAATAAAAAAAATTAACAAAAAAAATGATAAAAAAAGAGATTATTTTAAAGAAAAAATAAAAAAACAAAGAAAAATAATAATAGAATAACAAAAAATGTAAAAATATATGTGATCTCTTCAAAAATATATTTAATGAAAGATTTCTTAAATATGACTGTCATAATCACATTTAACTCTGTCTCTATATTAAATATTGAAACAACTATATGTATCACAATCATGATCACATTCAACTCATATAAAAACTCTTCTCAATACAAGTTGATATATAACTCGAATTTAAATACTAAACTAATTATATATACCCATAATCACTCATCAAAATATTAAGCTTAACGATTTCTTCATATACATCAATATGAGAAAAATTGCATTCAAGTGAATATATTATGAAGAATCTATGAAACCACTAATTATACCAATTTTATAAGCTATATCAAGTTTAGTAATTACATAATTAATTTTCCTTATAATTTTTCTAAATATAATATAATCAAGTTGAGCCACATAAGATATAAAATTAATATCTAAGTCAATCAAAATATCCATTGAAACACAACTAACAAAGCCGACACTTAGCAATATCAATTGTATATGTTCTGATATCACATGGAAAGATTCGGCAAGTGGGCTGTCACAGTCATTTTTGACTATTAAATAATGGCATTTGATGTATGGAATTTTCAGAGTGTTATTGCATTTAGATTTTTATTATTAAATTGTTTCAATATGATATCAGAACTGAGTTGGAATAAAAAAATAAAACTTCTTTCCAGCAGCAACTGTGCACAATAATGACAGCAGTCAGCACACAAGTGGTGGCAGCAAAGGCACACGATGATGAAAGATGACATGTGCAGTGGTGGTGGGAAAGGCGTGCACGATGAAAGCTGCAAAGAAATGTATGGTTGAGAACAGCAAGCATGCAAGGTTGGCAGAAGCATGTGTGTGCAAGAATAGGTGTGCAATGATGGAGCACAACGTGCAATACCATTTTTAATCAGCAAAACCCTAAGTGGCGCACAAGGAAATTTTGGACAAAACTCTAGGTAGCACACATGACATTTTTGAGCAAAACCCCTAATTAGGATTCCAACAAATTGGTAGAAAAATAAAATTAAGTGCAATTTTATTTATTTTAGAATAACCATAATATTATGGTACAGTATATTGAAAGATTATCGGAGCAGAATTAGATAGACAAAAATCACAATTTCACTATATAAGAAGAATATGTCATATCAAAGACAACTATTGAATATTATACCAAAAGAATGTGCCAAGAATTTTGCATAATACTAAGAAAAGCAAATTAACTACCAGAATTATTTAAGAGTGCTCAAAAAATTTATCCTTTATAATACTTATACTTGCTAGAGACGAGTATTAATAACGTCTCTCTAAAAAAATAGTATATCATTTTATTATTTTAGATATTACTAATTTTTATTCATACATTCATTACAAACTCGTGAATTATCAATATAAAAACTAATAATCATATTACCATTAACTACTTTATTTACTATATTATTTTCTAATTATAAATATATTATTGAAACAAATGACAAATATTTGAAAGTTAATAAATATGTTAGTATCTAGCCTAAATTTTTATTACTTTCTTATATCTTGCATATTCTTGATTGTCCTATTAATTAATCCAAACAATAAAATCTGTCCCTATTTTTATTGTTATTAGCATTTATTTGTAAGATTGAAAGACTAAGAAAATTTTAATTTAAGATTGAACATTATTGATTATATTTTTTCTCTTTGCCAATAAGATTTAATATAAATATGAGTATGTTTGACTATTTACTTTTGTATTATCAGTTTAGTCACCCACATTGATTAAGTTGATAATACTTTACTCTCATCTTATGAATATTTTGATCTTAGAATATGAGATAAATTAATAATAAAAATTTACCAGAATTTTCAATCTCACATGTCAATCTAATTTCAGTAAAGACTCACTCAATCTAATATACTTAAACATATAGAAACCTAATAGAAATATAACTACATAGTGATTTAGGTATCTAATTATTTTTATTTAAAACTACTAAAAATACACATAGATATATATCTTTTGAGGTGAATCATATTTTTTTTTATTTTTACAATTTTTATACTTTATGCAAGTCAGCATATCTAAAAAAAATTCTAAATGAAAGTCAAATATCATAATAATTTTACATATTTGATATTAGATTCATGTGTTTGCAACCAATATATAATATCCAACTATATTAATAATAAATTTGATAAAAAAGAATTAACAAATTAAACTTGCATATAATTTTTCTTTTCAAAATTCATAAAAATATTTTATGATATAATAAATATGTTCATTAATATATATTATACTTAGGTGTATATACGACATGAGTATTATCTTTAACCAATATAGAGAATATTCATTTATGAGAACACGAATACTGAGCTAGAAAAAAATACATTTATGATATTTGCATTATATTTCATTCTTTATTGCTTTATTACATGTATTAATTCTAATATTAAGGTCAAATATGTAAAAAATACTATTAAATTCATATCAACTTACATGAACTAATTACAAAAATAAGAGAATAAAATGTATGAACAATTAGATAACTTATTTAAATATTATAAAAATAAGTATATAATTTTAATTATCCTCCGAGTATAGAAATTGATATCATATTCAATGATAATGACTCTTTCATTCAATTAACTAAAGGTAAACAACATGAAAAACCATCGAATATGAATAAATTATTGAGATACTTAGACACTTATTACTATTTTATCTTGTCGTATAATATTATAAAAAAATTTAATTTATTAAATTGGTGAAAATTACATTAATCCACTTTTCTAGTACTATCTACTGACATGTTCATAGAGTTTACTTTTTATGTGATTGTTAATAGATTATATCTTGTCTTGTCCTATAACCAAATATTATTGAAACTTTGGCATATTTAAAAGATAAAAAAAATACATGAATAAGTTTTCAAAATAAATTTTAAGAATTACAAGTGATTGATGACATATATATAAATTTTGTTTTTTTATATTTCACACACACACACACACACAACTATAGACATAACCCACGTTATAGTCCACGAGTAGGTTGACCCGAGTGAGCCTAGAGGTATCAAATGGATCACGTTATGTTGACATGATTTTTTTTGGTGACTCAACCGAACTAGGAGTGCTAATGATACAAATCAAGTTTGAGTTCAACTGAGCTCGAGTCAAGTTGTTAATATTTCGAGTCGAGCTTGAACTCGAGTGAAGCTTACTCGAGCCTAGCTCGACTCAACTCGTTAACATTTCAAGTCGAGCTTGAGCTCAAGTCGAGCTTACTCGTGTCGAGTTTTAACTAAGTTTTGATCAAGTCAAGTCTGAATAGCTAGTGAGTTGTCTCGTTTCATTAGCACATCTAATTATTATATATCCAACTTTATGAGAATTGGTGGATAAATTACATATAAATATATATATATCATATTTATAATACTAACTTATTAATATAATTTATAGAATAATATCATATTATGTTACATCTCTTCTTTAAAGAAAATTAATTTTTTTAAAATAAATTTATTTATAATTAAATAAATAATAAAATGTATGATTGTTAAAAAAAATAGAGATATATTATTTATGTCATTCCTTAAAGTAGAGATATAAAATAAAAAAATATTCAAGTTTCTCGAGAGTTTTTCGAGTCGAGTTACGAGTTGCTCGACTCGACTAGTTAATATTTCGAGTCAAGCTCGAGCTCGAGTCAAGCTCACACAAGTCTAGTTTTGACCGAGTCGAGTCCGCGTAGCTTGCGAGTTATCTCATCTCATTAGCACCTCTAAATCAAACAACTATGATGTACAAGCAAGTCTCTAAAGAAGGGTAGTGTGGTATAGCTCTTTGGCTCACAAGCTGCCCTAGATCATGTTGGATCATTCCAGGCCAATCCGGGACCATATCAAAACAGACACACCCATGCACTAGGCATGCCTTGAACAAAGGCTAGTTTATGTTAATTTTAGGCTAATCTAGATTCGTGTTAGGCTAGCCTAAGTTAGGTCCAAGCTAGGGGTGGCTATTCAGATTGAAACTAGCCCGCATGAGTCGACATTTTGATTCGTGCCATGTTGCATCTTTTGATGGGCCCTATCGGGCAGCATATTTTTTTGGCACGGCCAAAGCCATGTCATGGGCTAACCCATACCTATCCTAGACATGATTCAAGCCTTGTCTGATCGTGCCATGAACTAGTTTTGGCAGATCATGAAATGATGCACAGCAGGCTAACCGACTCATTTGACACTTGTAGGTAGGCCTAGGCTGGTCTAGCCCTAGACAGCCAAGCTTGCTACTGATGCCAGTCCCTAGCCCATAGCAAATAGGATAGGCTATGGAAGGCATGCTAGTGGCGGGTAGCCTCTCTGCAGGCTACGACTAAATCAGAAAGCCCCATTTTGGCCATGAGTCTCAAGTCTCTCATGTCTACTATCGAGTGAGCACAACACAACTCATGCTAAAAATCAAAACGTGCCTAACATTATACGATGGTCTTGCTGGTCAAAAAAATAAGTCATTCTAGCATGACATGACCTATTGGATACTTCTAACCAACCCATTCTAATAGAATTAGAATATTGAAAGAAAGAATTGATATTTGATTAAAACATTAAAGACATTTTTACTTAAGAAATGTTTCACAATATTTTTGAAAAAATATAATTTTAATCACAATCTACCTCATCAATTGGAAGACCTTTTTTATTTTTTTCTCAACTTATACCCTTTCACATCCTACATCCTGAAGAGATATCATTAGCTTATCTCTCAGAGTTGTTGAATAAAATTTATTTTGTCCTTGATCGATCTTTAAGATGAAATAAGTTTTTCATTAAATTCCAAAAAGATTTTAATATGTATGAGAATATTATTTTTTTAGCCAGGACTCATCTTTCAATGAGACTAGGAATAATATTAATCCATATGTTACACTTAGATTCATTACTCTAAGTGAATAAAGTTCTACATGCACATATGGCATAGTACCCCTCAAGTCTTCACCAATAAAGACTTATATTAAGTCGATAACTATATAATTTGAAAACCAATCTATACAGAGAGAGAAAGAAGAATACTCATCTTGCTTAAATTAAACAAGTGTCTACCAAATAATCAAATAATCTTACAGTCAATCTCTCTAATATTGATTTTCCAATAGCTCTTCAGAAATGATAGAGAATCTATATTCAATACCTGATTTCACATGTTTTATCATATTCTCACCATGTTCTCTCTTATTTCATTTATATTTCTCTTATTAGTATTATGATGCTCAAGTCCCTTTCTAAGATATATCTCATTCAAGAGTATCAGATAATGATAGAAGAGATAGATATCTTCCAATCTAATGAGACTTTGAAACTAGTATTAAGACATTTGAAAAGATTAAATGGTCAGTTGCAGGTGAATATTCATTGTGAAAACATATCAAAATTTGAAGACACATCGCCTTAAGATGAGACTTATAACAAATAGATTCACTCATATATTTGATATGAACTACCATGATATTTACATTTCAATAACAAAGATAATCTCACTATGAATTCATATTTCTCTTATAATATCTCATAATTAAAAAAACATATCAGCAAAATGTGAATAATATATTTCTTCACGATAATTTTGAGGAAGATGTGTATATGGAGCAACCATTTAATTTTTAAGTAGCACAATCAAAAATAATTTATAGATTCAAAAAGTATTGTATAGCCTAAAATAGTCACCAAAAGTCTGATTTATATGATTTTCACAAGAAAAAATACCTCATTTGAATTACTCTTGCATGTTACTAATTTTTTTTTTATTTTTCCAGTGAAATCTTGATGACAAAATAATTTTGTTGAATATTTATATAGATGATATTTTAATTATGAGATATCACTAGTTGAGAATCACTCAACTCAAAAAGTATCTTCACACATAATTTTATAAGAAAGACTTTGAAAGACTATATATTTTCTTGGTATAGAAATGACTTATTTAATGAGAGATATAACTTTGTCATAAATCAGATATGCACTTGATGTTCTTGGAGAGACTAGTTTTTTAAGTTATACTTCAATGGATACTCTTATTTCTATAGATATTAACTTCAATTAGAGATGTCAAATAGGTCAAGTGACCCAGGCATGACCCAAAATAATCATGTATGGCCAAGCACAACATGGTCTAGAATAGTACCTAGACCAGGGTCATTCTGGCCCGAGGCTAGGCTAATGTCATGCTGAGCCATGGGCAGCCATGCCTTATGTTGAGCCAGGCATGTCTAGAGGTACATAACCCATGACCCGAGACTAGGTTTAAGTCACAAATCACATGAAAAAGGGTCCGGCCCAAATTTTTTTAAAAGAAAAGGTTTGTGCCATGTGGCCATGTCCAGTATGATTTCGCATAATGAGCCAAACACTGAAAGTGAAATGTACGACCTATCACTTTTTGGCAAAAAAATATTATTTTTTAAATATCTGACAATATGTAGCCATTGGATTTGTTTTTAATGGTTACAGCATAAATCTGATAGTTATCAAATTTTTGCCATTTAAAAAATTAAAAAATTTAAAATAATAAAAATTAATATATATATATATATATATCATTTTAATCTAAAAAAATTCTATAAATATAAAATAGAAAATTATAGAATTTCATTCTCCAATGACTCTCCTAACACCTTCCTATACTCCTATTGTTATTTCTAAAATTAAGGAAAATGATTGAAAGCGATGATATAGTAGAAACTAGAAAATACAATATAACTATGAAAGAAGAAATTCTACTCCAATAAATTAACATGGCATGGTTGCAGTTATGATACACAATTTTTTTTTTATTTTTTTATTAGTTTATTAGTTTATATATATTATAAAATTTTTAATATAAATTAGAAATATGATCCACTAGTAAGAATGATATGATAAAATATTATAAATTATAAAACCAATTAATAATTAAAAAATTTAATAAATATAGTAGAGTGATATTTATAACATCCGATATCAAGACTAGTCATAACAATACATCATTCACATGCTTCAGCATCCACTGTTTAAATTCAAAATAAAAACTTAATAAAAAAAATTTAATATTTCTTGAGATCATTTATCCTCATAATGATTCTATCATATGAGTATATGATGATGATATTTATGAAATACAAAATTCAAAATTAAATATTTAATATAACTTTTAATAATACTTATATAATGGAATAGTCAATAATATGTTTGTTAGTAATCTCTAATTATTAATAGGACTTAAAAAGAAAAAATTCTAAATAGATATGAGATTCCATTGAAATTTATATTTACCTTTTATTAGAGTCATATATTATCTACTAATTCGTGATATCCACCTATGTCAATAGTAAGAGTGACAAACTTATTATTGATGATTTAAACTTTAATGCAAAATTTTATTTATAAAATTCCTAAAAATTTTTTATGACACGAAGAATATATATTTATTTGTGTGTACTCCCACCGCTTGTATTATACTTAAGTGCATAAATAATATTAGTAACATATTTAACAAGTATAAGAAATACCCTACATTTAGTATTATGATTATTGAGATGAAAATAAAGAATTTAAAATACTAATCATTAATTTTAACTTTGTATTATTTGATTGTCTATATGAACCCTAGAATTAAGCCAGAGATATAAAATATATTAAAATACATATTTATTTACATTAAACAAGCAGATGAACCAAAAGATATTATTCATGAAAAATTAAGTGAGATATTTACATATTATAACACTAGGTATAATAATTATAATAAGGCTCTGAGTACGAACAGACACTATATTCAGAGATGATAACTTTTCTATTTAGTTAATTAAAAACAAATAATAATGATCCATCAAATAGGTACGAACTATCTGGATACTTAGATACTGATAAATATTTCATTCTTTCATATGATAATAGTAAAAATTTAAATATTTTAAATTGATAAAAATTATATGAATCTATATATTTCATGCTATCTAAAATGACACAATTTACTGATCTCTCTGATGTCTAGGATAGCATCGAAGTTTATTTTTTGGTTTTAGCCTATGTTATTTAAAATGAGATTGAAATTAAAACTAAATATTATAAAGACACTTGCATATATGAAGGACTAGAAAAATTCAAAATTGAATATTCAGGATAAAGTAAAAAAATACTAGCAGATGATAACTCATGGATATCGAGATCAAAAATATTGAGACTACGACTAGTGAGACCTTTAAATGCATATATGACAATGATGATTTATATTTGCATCCGCACTATGATACTACAAACACCATTTGATAATGATGACTCATGCTATTTTGGATTATTTTTTTTAATACGATATAATATTTTATTTGATTTTTATTCGATTATGCTTCATGTTATGTTATTTATCATAATAATATTATTCTTAAGAATCATTTTTTCATTTTGGAGATTTCATTTTCATTTTAAATAAATATAAAATTAAATTTTCATTATATTTAAATTGCAAACATAAATATAAAATTAAAATTTAATTACATTTTCATTTCGGCAGAACCTAGCACAACCCGACATGAATCTGCTCAATTGCGGGCCAAATGGGTCATGTCACCCCTATTAAAATAGCACGGCATGTTATTCATACCATGTTGTGCCCAACACAGCATGGTGGCATGAGTGGACCATACAAAAATGGATCATGTGAACATGACCTATTTGACATCTCTAATTTTAATTTTAATATGATTCATTCAATTGACTCTACAACTTTTAAAAGAATCAAAGAAAATTAATTATTTAGTTACGATCAAACTAAATATAACACATTAACATAATTTTTCACATAATAAGATATGTGAATAAACATCCAAGACTTATCATCTCTTTGAGATCTTGAACATTTATAGTCGGCTAGGCATTCAAATTTGAGTTGGACACCAAAATATATCTAGAGAAAGTCTACAATTGAATTTTATATTTTTCTTAAAGATAATTTTGTCTCCTAAAAAAAAAAAGATGAATAATTATTTTAAGATCTAATAGAAAAATAAAATTTAAATTTATAATAATAATTACTTGTGAATTACTTTAGATGTATCATCTTCTCAAATAAATTAGGTATGCATTTTTTTCTTCCAGCACCATTGATTATGACAGTCAAGCAATGAGTTATATAATTTTTAATTTATTATTTTAATAGCAGACAAAATACATATAGGTGTATTGATTCTTCTTCAAAAAGAAGATTTTAAAAAAATTATTATTACAACATATATTCAGATAACTAAGCATCCAGGAAACATTTTAATAAATATATTAAAAAGGCATCAATTTACTTTTCTTTATTGCTTAATTGCTTATATAGATATCAGGATTAATGTCAAATGAGTATAAAATATAATAAAAAACATATATATTTATAGACTGATCACAAATAGAAGATAAAATTTATAAATATATAGAAAACTTATTTAAATAATATGAAAATAAGTATGATAGTTATAATGAACTTTCAAATATATAGATTATGAACATTACCAAACCTTAGAGTTTTGAACAAATAAGAGAAATATATGAAAGAATAAGAACAAAAAGTAAAAGATATTAAAAATAAATGACAAATAAAACATATATCTAACTTGGGATAGTCCACAAATTGAATGCTCTCAAATAATTAAAAAAGAAAAATAACAACAAAAAATAAACTAAATATCAGCATTCATTCAAGCTAGGGCGTATGTGTCACAAATTACCAACTTAAAAGAAGAAAGTAATATGTCATCCTCTAATAACCTTTCTGAAGATATCTATAGTCTGATCATCAGTCGGTACATGAGTAATAATCTTAATGTATTTTATTCGCTACTAAAACACTAGGTTGGGCATGATATACCGATTATCTAATTGTCACAGTAAAAGTATTATCAATCTCTGAACTAGTAGGTAAACCTTCTTCAAAAATAGAGTATTTTATTAGAACTCACAAGTAGTTGATGTCATAGTCTTATTGTATGCATCTATACTAAATCTTAAAATAATTGTATGACTCCCATAAAACCTCATGATAAATACATTTTGTCATAAGAGTTCATCTTATGACTAAAAGTGGCATGACAGTGATTATGCCCATGATTGATATCTTCTTTTTAGCCATAAAAGTTCAACTAGAATATAAATACACTTTTATATGATTATGCACATGATTTCTAAATTTAATCTCATATACTAATGTTATCTTATTATACATGAGAATTCTAAATACCACATCCACACGGATCTATCTAATAGATATTAAAAAATAATTAATTATACTGACAGCATAGATAATTTCTAGCCTAATTACTATTATAAAATTTATTTTTTTACAATTATCTTATATCTAGCATAGTCAATTGACAAACTAATATATATAAATAAGGATACACATAGATCAAGTGGTAAGACAATGAGTGTACATCCTGACATATTAGATCACATAAAACATCCAAAACATATCTCATCTAGAAAAAAAATATCATACATCCCAAGTATCAAATCTTAATAACAAAAAAAATATCTCAGATATCCAAAATCTTTCATCTGAAACTCAATATATAAAAATAATTTTAATTATAATATATCTATTTGATCATCTCGTGTAATCAAAATATTATTGACATATATATCAAATATCACATAATCACCTTTTAATCCATGTCGAGTAAAACAAAAATATTCTGACACACAATCTCTTAAAACCAAACATAATAAATATCAAAAAAAAACTATTATAACTTGTCTGAGGTTGATTTAAACCAGAAAATATTTTTCGGAATCTTCACACCATATCTATGTTTCAAGGAACGATGAATTTTCACATTCATGTGAAAATTCTGACACCATATCTATGGCTGAGGTTGATAAGTAAGCTTATATAATGCTGCACTAAAAAATAACAATCAAATAATTATTATTTTAATAATATGAGAGAAAATACTCAATAATAAATATCATAAGTCTATGTAAAACCTTTCACTATCAATCTAGCCTTGAGTCGATCAATATTTTCCTTGGATCATGTCTTCACTTGATAAACCCATCTACAACCCACTATTAGCTTACTTATCAATTTTGAAATGAGATTTCATGTACAATTAAATATGATTAAACTCAATTCTTCCAACTTAAGATATCACCATTCTAAATGATAAGTGTCTCAGTAAGATCTAAAATATCAATTTTGGATTAAGAGTGTAGAATCCTGCAACCTATGTTGCACGGATACGGATACGGAAACGGAGATACGACACGGCAGGATACGAGGACATGACAAATTCTAAAAAACTAGGATACGGATACGACTAGGATACGTCATGATAAAAAAAATAAAATTAAAAATAAAAATTATTAATTATAAATATTTGGTATTTTAAAATAATTTAAAATTCTGTATTTTAAAATAATGTAAAAAAAATTTAAACCTTCTAACACCCCCCCCTGCCCCCCACCACCATCCCTTTATAGTTTTGATTTTCGAACTCTCCCCCCTCTCGATACAGATTCCAAAATCTCCCCATTCCCTTTATAGAATTAGGTTACCTTAGGTATTGTCGGCGCCTCGACGGTGTGCTCCTCCCCTCCCCATTTGACGCAATGACAATTGACAACTATTTATCGCAATCGGCTTGTCGGCAACTCACTATCGACGGTGTGCTTCTCAATTTGTTGGAGATGTAGGAGTAATAGTTAATATATAGTGTATTTCCGATATGTTAGAATCGTAAAAATGCGTCAGTTGGTAAACGACGCGTCTGTTGTTAACGATGACTGTTTCCGAACAATGCGTCGGATATGTCTTTGACGTGTATCCGATATGCCACATGGCGCATCCGACACATATCCGACCCGTGTCACCGTGTCCACGTGTCTGACACGTGGACATGGCGATACGGGTCGAACACGGTGACACGACAGTTCCTAGGCGTATCCGTGCAACATAGCCTGCAACTATCAAATGAGAATAAAAAACTAAAATATGTAGGATAAAAAATAATTAAAACTATTTGAGATAAAACATATTAAGTGAAATATATCATTAATTTCTTCTATAATGCAATCAAAAGATCTTAGTCGTTAATCCGAACTGAATTAGTTGATACGACAAAATACTCATATAGGATGGATTATAGGCATATATGTCCAATATATAATTTTAGATTAAGAACATTAAATCTCTCAACCATCATCTCCCTCTTTTGAAGTGAATTACACATCACATCTAGTGGAACATTGCACTACCCTAGGAGAGATATCGATGTTCTCCTCAAAATAAGTTAAGCTAGTGGTATAATATGTGATTATATGGGCATGGTTAGCCATTACTCCTTTATAACAAATAATAATTGAACAAGATCATGAATCTACTACTATAGTATATGAATATAAGTTTTCTTGAATCGAGTCATTAAAGAATGATTTTCCCTCGAAGAACATGACACCAACAATTATAATAAACCTCCTAGACTATGAGAAATAGCACATATATCCCTAATGAGTACTATGATACTCGATGAAGGCATACATGATGACTACACATGTCATCTTTTACATGTTTAGACAGAGATCATAAGCAAAACAAGTCACCAAAGATCTTGGGTGGGAAATGAAAATCTTTTCCCTATATATACAAGTTTGTGGAATATAGCCTGAAAGAATAAAATACAACATTTAGTTGATTAAAAAGTCATTAGTTAACATTACTTCTCCCCTAAAATATCTAGGTACACTCCTATAAAGTATGGGCATCCTAGTAGTCTCAACTAAAAGTTAATTTTTCTTCCCAGCTACCTCATTCTTTACATGAGTATTAGTATAAGATATTTAATCAATTATTTCGTGTACCTTCAAAAAACAAAAAAAATAATTAAATGTATATTCTAATATATTATCAATTCTCAATGTTTTAATATCATATTCAAATTAAATATTTATTATTTTATAAAGTTTCACAAAAAATAAAAAAAATAATTTTTCCTTAAATACTAATAATCATGTAAATTGAATATAATTATCAATAAAAATAATAAAATATCTTAACAATCATACATGATCATTCTAAAGAATTGCTAAATGCTTGAATAAATCAAATGAAATAGATCCCTGTCACCTTTCTGATGTACTGAATAAAAAGTTCAATTATATATTCCTAATTGACATATCTCAAAATCAATGAATATGACTTTGATGCTCAAATCTAGAATTTTCAGTTTCCCTAGTGAATGATATCCGAATCAAGAATGAATTACTAGTTAATCAATATTCAATATTATATAGATAATTAGAAGAACTAATTTGAGTCAAAAAAAATATGTATAATCCATCTCGGTTAATTTCCATAAAAATCATCTATCTGATTAGATGATCATGCATAAAAATATTTTTGATTCTTATTGCATTTAAATTTTTTATATCATATTATATTACTTGTTTACCATTGTGTCAAGGATGATTTAAAATAAAAAACAATTTTTTTTCTTGTAGCAAGGACACACAATTGTGAGGAGAAAGGATGCGTAGTGGTAGCAGCAGAAGGCATAATGGCTGGCAGAAACAGGCATGTGCGAGAGTAGGAACATGGTGATGGCACATGGTAGCGCATGATGATAGTGCAGTACCATGGTATTAATTATTTTTGAGCAGTATTCCTATGTAATGGATGGTGGTGAACGATTGTATTTTTGGGTGATAACTCTAACTAAGATTTTGACAAATTTGTTAAAAACAAATTTAGGTGTAATTTTTTTTATTAAAAGAAACCATGATTTTATGGCACAATGTGAAAATAAATTATCAAAAAAAAAAAGCTAGAAGGCAAAGAATCACAATTCAATATACTTAGTATAAGATGCGGAATCACACTAGCAATAATTGTTAGATATTATATTTGGAATTGAGACAGAGAGCTTTATACAAAATTAAGAAAGACAGTTTGACTATAGGAATAATCCATAGATCCTCACAAAATTCACTAATCATAATACTTACACTTAATAAAGAAAGATATTACTAGTTCTTTCACTCGTGCACACATTGAAGACTCATTAATTATTATAGATAAGCTAACCCTCACATTATTAGCAATCATACATTATTCACTATATTATTTCATTCTAAATATATTGATATTTATTTAAATGATTGAAAAATTCTAAGAAAATTATAATTTGAGATTAAATATGATAATATATATGTATCGTCTTTGATGATAATATCTTCATTCTAGATATTTGAGTGTAATAGATTTTTTATTTGTGCAATCTCTGCTTGATCATCCATCATTGACTAAATGAAGATTACTTTATCCTAACCTTAAGGATATTTCGATAAAATTATGTATCATATTAATTAGGAAAGCTTACCAAAGCTATCTATCCTAGGTATTAGTCTAGCTTGAATAGAAACTCATTCGATATCACAGGCTCCAACATACGAGAACCTAGTAGCTATATAACCAAAAAAAATATTTAGGTATTTGATCACTTTTTTCAATAAATACTTGAGATATACATGAAGATATATCTTTCGAGGCATCACAATTTTAAAAAAAAAATTAAAAAAATGATATTGAAAATAATTTAATAAAAATATTAAAAATTAAGAAATGGTAATATAAAAAAAAATATATAAGACTAATTTACCATTTACAATATGAATAATAAAAATATACACCATACTTCATGTGCCGGTATAGTCTAACAAAATCAGATTACTAAAAAAAATAATACGCATTTAATTGAGATAACTTGAACTAGATGTGTCAAACAAATTAAGCAACCTGAACCCAACCTATAGCATGAACTGCAAAATCATGTCAGGAACAACATGAAATATAAATTAACACTCATATTATTGATAATTATATTATATTCAATATATTTTATTCATATTCTAAAAATAATATTATAATCAATAATAAATATTCAAAAATAATCGGATATTGTAGTATCCAACTTTAATCTTTATTTATTTATCATGTTTTATTTATTCATGATTATCCTGTTAGTTTATTTTTTATGAAATGTATTTCCTGACAAATCAACTTACTTTATTTTTATTTCAACTAATATTCATTTGCACATGATCAAGAGACAGATGATTACTCCTCAGAAAATTGAGTAGAATGAATTGTGTTTTCTCTCTTCGACAATAAGTTTTATTCTAAATGTTTGAGTGCGTATACTCATTTGTTTGTGCATTCCTAACTCAGTCACTTACACTAACCAAGTTGAGAATATTTTATTATAACCTTAGAATATTTCAACCATAAAGCGTCATAAATATAATATAGAAAAATTTATAAAAAACTTATCTCACATGTCAGTCTGACTTAAGTAGAGACTCATTTGATTTGATACACTCAGATGTATGAAAACCTAATAGAGATGGGACCAAAAAATAATTTAGGTAACTGATCATTTTTATTGATGACTGCTTGAGATATACATGAGTATATCTCTTAAGAAATACTTAACAACTTTTTCTATTTTTCAAATTTTTCATAAAATTATAAAATATAAAAAATTGGGAAGTAACAATTAACAATACATAAGAACATATGTAAAACTAATTTAACACTTATTAAATAGATCATAAGATTATACTTCTGACTTCCACATATATGTCGTAACATGGAATCATGTCATCATCAAGAACGTGCCTACCCACAAAAAATGTCACATGTCATGTTAGGTTTGCCCAATCGGCCAGCACGCCAAAGCAAACCACAGTCCATGCTATTCAGCACAAGCAACACAAACCCGACATTGCATGTGGACCCCATGGGCTAGTTCGTGAAGCATCAAAAAAATAGGTACATAAAGAACACACACTTATATTTTAAATTTTTTTAATAAGATTGCATGAAGTAAACACGCCCCATTTAAGAAATATGTCTTTTCTTGACAACAAACTACGACAACAAAAGCAATAGCTTGACGCATGTTAATGACTTTATTAGAATTAAAGAAATAATTTTTTTAAAAAAAAAATTTACTTTTATTATAAATCATTGGATATCTATCCAATAGTTCTATACAGAAATCAAACAGTCATTGGATTTGTACCTTAAAAAAAAAAATTTTAATTTTAAAGAATTTCTATAAATAAGTAATTAACATTTATAGTTTTTCTCACTTAAATTATAATAACTTCTTGCTCTAAATCTCTCAAAATCTCAAACCTATATTATACTGTATTTTTTTATATTTTTATTTGAATAAGATAATATTAATATTATATAAATTATTATAATCAAGCATAGTCATGCCATATGTAAATGATCAATATAATATAAATTGCAGTTGCAAACTTGCAATTGGTTGGCTTTAAATTCATGTATCAATTTATATAAAATATATTATTTCTTAATTCCATAATAATATTTTTTTACAAGATGATATAACAATTTTAAAAATATTTCTACTCAAAACTCTTAAAAAAAATAAAATTATTATGAAAATAAACAAAATACTAATTTAGATAATGATAACTTGACCGAAAAATCCAAGACTGACTTATATCTCAGTCATAGTTTAGTCTCAGCCTAAGTACCTAAAAAATATAGGACTAATAAGTGAACATTTTAAATATAGACTCAATTTAATATTATTAAAAATAAAAATTCTAATTGAATTAAAAAAAAATTTAACAAAACAAGTAATATATTAAAAAATATGGTACATTAAATTTCAATTAAATCTAACTAAATGGTAAGATTGATAAATTTGAATCAATAACAGATTCAATTATCTCATTGATTTACCACCGAGAGTTTGCAATAGAAGACATAGCTAGATTCATTAATAGCATATATCTTCTACATAAATTTACAAAATATCTTACACCAGTTCATTATATACATAAATATTTATAATTTGCAGATCATATTATCCCAAGAATGACTTAAAAAAATGATGTAATGACATTAGCACCACCTTAACAAGCATTTTATTTTACAATCTTTTGTTTTGTATTTTTTTTAGCATTTATATTTATATTTTCAGACTTCGATATGTTTTTAAATTTCTTTTTTATATTTATATTCATACACAGTATTGATTACATTTAACATTTACAATTTAAAATTTCTATTTTAAATAATTTTTTTTTTAAATTTCATATGTGTGTGCGTGTCTCATACCACATCCCACAAGTAAATTAGTTGGGTCGGCCAAGGCTATATTTGACTTGGGACATGGACTAGACAATCAAGCTCAATGTCAATGTTAGCCCCTAACACATAGGAAAGGCTAAGGAAGGTAGGCTAGTTGTGACTAACCTCTCAATTGGGTGTGGCTAACCTAGGTCATGCCTAGCCCAATCATGTCAAATTTTAACCTAGGTTGAACCTAGCCCAACATGACCCAGCACACCCTATTTTGACCATGAAACAATAGGCTATGTTGGCTGACAACAAACACATTGAGAGTATCGTAGAGGGGTATGTGAATAAGTATCTAAGAGAAGGTCTATGACAAGATTTTGCTCTCAATTATCATCTTTTGCAAACATGATGCATGCCTCATGTTCTTTGATAAGTTTATCTTGATGTAATTCTTCATATGCCGAGGTATGTAAATATATATATCCAATACTTAAGATTTCTTTCAGAGATCATGAACACTTCATGTTGATTGGATATTCATATTTGAGTTGTCCACCAGCATATACCTAGAGAAAGTCTATGACAAGATTATATATTTTTCTTATAGATAATTTTCTCTTAAAAAAATATAATATTGATAATTAATTTGAAATTCAATGAAATCTTAAAAATATCTCATCTTACATTTCATTTTTTCAAACGTAATATTGCATATCTTTTTGATGGAGAGGATTATAATTTTTTATTTATTATTTTTTTATTTTTATTTTCTTGATGAGAGCATCCAACACATACACTATCTCAATTATTTTTGCTCATTACATAAAGATGTTTGAGGTATAAATTTCTTATAATATTATTGCATTTATATTATTATTATATTGTTTCAAAAATATAACTCTTTGTTGAATCTCTCCTAGGGTAAGCAACATTTATCTCAATAAAAAATTTGAGCCCTCCAAAATTATTCATCTTGAACAATGACATAAAGTATTTACCGAGTTCAATAATTCCCAACTCATCAAGTTCCATAATAAGGATTGCATCCATATCCACAATCACCTTGATGGAACTGTCTTTTGAGTTTTTTCAAAAAAATGCAGCACAATTTGTCACACATGCAACCCGAAATACACAACTATCAATTAAAACCTCACAAATCAAGTTATTTACAAATTTTTTTAGTCATACAATATCTTTCATAATCTATAAATTAAGTATGACTGTATTTCTTAAAATCTAAGTAACTTCTCCATTTACACCTATCATCATGGAAATAAAAAATTCATATCTAGCTAGAGTATCCTTTAGCTACTAGATCAATTCACATTTAGCTAGTATAGATCTAAGTCCTAAGTTGTCAAGTCTCATCAATCCTAACTCATCATGAGCCTAGAGAAAGGTAAATATAGGAGCTATCAAATCATCTGGACTAAAAGAAAATTTCTTTCAAAGAAAATATTTTTTTCCAAAGTTAATCTATTTTAAACATGTTGGCACATATAATAACTATATATAAGTGTTATAATATGAACTAACAAGTTCATATAATCAAAAGATAACTCTCTCCTAACTTAAGGCCCAAGTGAGATTACAAATAAGTAAAAAATAATAAATTCAAGTATATCTTTTAAATCCTTACTCTTCTTAGAATCGTTAAAAAATTATGTTATACTCAAAATACATAACATGATTACTCACAATATTCTATTAATCTCATACTAGAATAATCATAAAAATATTCACTTAATTATTCTAGATACTAGAATAATTAAAAAATATACACTTAATTACCCTAAATGTCTAGTCGTGGAAAAAAGCCAATCAACTCGAGTACAACCAATGGCATGGCCTACTTCACGCAGCCCAAACCCCACAAGGTACACCCAAACTCATGCATGGCATGACATGACACAACTTGATGGCTCATGCAAGCCAAAACCAGCCCAAACCCCTCCCTCTCTCTCTACATTAATTCTCTCAAATTCTCACTCTAACTTTGTGTAAATTAAATTATATTATTGTAAAAATTTTTTATTAATAATTATATTTTGTAATTGATGATAGAGTATATTCGATCAAACAAATCAATATCAATTATATTGTTGTGGGTTTTTAATTTTTTAAGATACACATTCACTTTCCTTGTTTTTTAGTTTTATATATTATAAAATTAAATAAATTAGTTAAAAATCTTTTTTCTCCTAACTCTCTAAAGATGAAAAAAATAATTTTGGTAAAAATTAATTAAACATTATAAATAATTTTGATATACGTGGTGACAACTAGAGGTATCCATTAGGCGATGTCATGTTAGCACAACCCAAATGATTTAGGCCTAACCGAGCCACCGTGTTGTGTGTTAGGTACTCCAAATACCAAAAAACTTATGTCATATGGGGATTAAGTATAGTCGATTTTGTATGTATTTTAATATATATCAAAAAAATTGACTAAATTCTTATTTTGACAAGATTTGACGAATATAAGCTTCCATATTAGCTTCAAGTAATTGCAAGATCAATTATTGTTTAATAATCTACTAAAATTATCATGATATTCCTTGTATGTTACGATACTACCATTATATTGACACAATCATTTCACTATACAACATAATCATCACGATCATGATATTTTCCTAGAATTACAGCTATACTAACACTGAACTATTTAATGACTATTATATTATTTCATATCACGGCAACCAAATACCTCATTAGTACAAGTAGTCGTGATACATTCCAGAATCATAATTTATTCAAAACAGAGAAAAAACATTAAGAGATATAAGTCACAACACTATTTTCTGACATGACTTTTTGTTAAAGAAAGCCATGGTTGTATTAAAGATTACCACTTTATGTTATAAAAAATTTATTTTAGTCATGACAATCTCAATGCCACAACATTTTGTTCAGCAATCCAAGACCAAAATCATGATAAATTCTCAATATTAGCACCACAATATTTTGTACACAAATTCAGAGCAATGTCAAAGACATTTACATTGATACCACAATTATGTTCCAAAGGAGATCCGAATATATATCAAAGTCATGATTTCAATTCTATGTTGCAACTTTCAACATAACAGATAATATGAATCCCCAAAATATAAAAATTACACTTAGATAATATAAAATGAAAGAGAAAAAAAATTAACACTGTGCATTCCAAAGACCCTAGGCGACACAAATTTAACCACAATTAAAGACAAATCCAAAACCAACAACAAGCAACTTCAATTAGAATTAAGATTTAGTGCTTAGGAAATTATTTGAACATTCATTGCAAACCCTCAAATCTACAAGATGCTTATCACTACATATCGAGTACTTTTTTCTCTAATATTTGGCTAAATTGAATTCTAGCATTAGTAATATAATTGTGTTTTGAAAAACTATTAATTTTATATGTTTATATTTATGTTTATGTGGTGTTTAGATATTAATGGATATAAATATAATTTTGAACTAAAAATTAAGATTTTTACAAATAAATCAATTTATACGTATCGACCAATGACCATGATAGACAATAATAGGTAAATTATAAAAAACACTTGAATGATTCAAAAAAAATAAAATGACATCGTTTTAAATCTTAATGTGTGATATAAACCAATATGTGATTGAGGTATAATGAACATTGTGAGTACGACACCCACGAAGCCTAAAGCACGAATGTATTAAAAACTTATATATTATGTACAAACTAGAAGAATCAATCTTATAGTAATATGAGAATTTAGTAAAACATCTTACCTAAATGTTTCATCATAGAATGAACGTCATGGGTCGACCATGATATATAATGACAAATATGTCACAAGACACATATAAGTGGGAAAGGCTCATATGAAGTGACAACCCTATAAATTATTTACATTTGTATGACTTTCATAATTGAGATTCATGAGAATATGTATCTTTAATTATTATGGTATGATACCTACAAAGCCAATTGACCCTTATATTAAATGACATGTTACTTAATATTGGAATATCACAAGATAACTAAGACAAAATTATCCTTGATAATAACAGTCCAACAAATAATGATCACCTCATATAATAAAAGGATAACTATTGAAATATCAGAGGAAAACTAAGACAAACTTATACTTGATAGTGATATTCCAACACTACCAAGTACATTTATCCAATTCATACAATTATTAATTCATTATTGATTGATCAAACCATCAAAATAGTCCTTGTGGTATCGAAAATTAGGCTCAAGTCTATTTATTATTTTTATGACTCCTATACTTGCAGAGCTACATTAGATGAATGATTTTCAACTCAACTAGATTTTGGGATCGTGTCAACTAACTATAAGTTTTTCACCCTCGGAAAATTACAACATATTTTTTTTGCATTATTACTAAGGATTGTGTTAATAGTTTGATAATCAAATTGAGTTAACATAATCGTCCATGTGAAAGGATATTTCTATTTCAAATTATGTAAATATAATTTTTATATAGTGTTTATATTACATTTGTATTTTGAGTGCATTTTTCTTTTTTTTTTTTGTTATTTTATAGCCACCAGAATCTTACCTTGAGTACTTTTAGGACCGATTTAAAGCCTCTAAATCCAAAAATTCTAAGACCATATAGATGAATTCATTTCAAATTAATGGGCATAATGGTACTACAAAACATACAATAAAATCGATCCATATTATCATCCTTATATTCAATGCCATAAAAATCTATTATATAAAATTCCAGAACAATCACCACAGAAAGAATATTCAAATTGGGCAGACCAACCATTATTTGAAGACCATATTATGTCATTACTGATGAAGACAAAACAAAAACAATAACATAAATGAAAAATATCCATATTCATACTAAATAGATAAACCATCAATTAAAGATCACATTATGAAATTACTGACAAAAACTAAGAAAAGTAAAGATATGATAAAAGAATAAGTAAAACAGTAGTGAAACTCAAAAAAAATGAATATGAATTTGAAAATCATTCCACCCAAAGATGTAATATTTTATGAGAAAAACATGAAAGGCAATAAGTATACAAAAAGATGAACAACACAAAAACAAGGTTAAAATTGAAGTGCAGCAAACAGTTGTGACACTTGAAAAAGTCAAATTTAATCACTAAACCTATAAAGATCAAAGTCATGGCAAAGACGGAAGAACCACGAATTTTTTTTATACTATTGCCCAAAAAAAAAGAAAAAAAAAACTTGGATATCTTCTATTCGGCCTTATTGAACAACACAAAAAATACAAGGAAAAAAAAATTATACTAAAAAAATAGCATAGATATTTAATATTGAGAATGAAGAAATTTAAATCAAAGAAAATAAATCTATCTGTGGATGTTAAACATAATGTTATTTGAAAGACAATTCAATATTTTACTTTTAGCTTGAATGACATAATAAATTCTTCTATTTTTTTTTTGAATTCATACACATCATCAATACTTGTATACAAAAGACACTTGAATGAAAGTGCTAGATGCAAATTTAGTCATGATTTTTTTTAAATGAGAAATCAAGGCCACGTGAAAAGTTAAGACATTTTTTTGGTTCGCAACTAAAGCCTAACCCCTTTTTAAAACCCTATTCTTGATTTTCTGCTATACTTTTAATTTTTCTTCTTCCTAACTCCTATGAAAGCATTTAGAACACCATCGATTGAATATTCAAGCTACTATAATGGATAAAGCCTTAATTTTGAATCTAAAATTAAGAAAAGATGAGGTTGAATCAAGCAGAAAAGCAAAAGACAAGTAACATGGGCAATCCACCAATAATAGATGACTTTAGTCACGGCATCAAAGCCAACTTTCCTTACTGGGGAACCAGTAAAAAAAATGACTTTAGTCTTGGGCAAAAAGAATTTTATAAGTGAGCATGGTTTTAATAAATTTATTCCTCCTTACTAAGAATAAATAGAGAGAAAAAAATTAGAAAAAATTTTGCATGCACGTGAACAGAGGTAGCACTTCAATTATCAAGAAATTTTATTCCAACTAAAAGACATGAAGGACAACATATAATATGTATGAGAAGTTTATATATTTTTTGATAGAAAATTCATCAATGAAATATTAGATTTGAAAATAGTCGTAGCTTGTACAACTTTTAAATCTCTAAAAATACAACCAAACTACAAAGCAATCATCATTATACTAAAAGATGAAAAAAGAGATTGAAGAATTCTATTGAAAAGTGCATATAAACACTTAGTGCAGAAAAATTCACGAATGAAAATAAGATTTAGTTGCATTTTCTATGCTTTATTTTGCAATTGATCCTCCATGTCATCACTATCATACAAGACATGGTAATATTGTTTTTTATCCTATTCAAAGGATTTAAGATCAATGTTAGAAAAATTTTACAGAAATTGATACTCATTGTTTTAGAAGGAGAATTCTCCAGACAATTAATTCATCCTTCATTGATAATGATATTATGTTAAGCTAAGAGAGTCCCAATATATAAAGATAAAAAGACAAAATTTGCTCACGGATATCCCTACTGGAATTAGTGGATATTTAAAAAAGGTTGAAAGAAACATGAAGAAAAACAAGATTCTTGAGGGGAAAGAGTCAACCAAAATTAGGAGAATGGTATGATGAAGAAGAGTAGCTTGGCCCATTCAGATATTACTTCTCAAAAAAAAAAAATAGAGAGAACTCATGCATATGCTAAGCAGGATGAAATATGAGACTGATTATAGAAACGAACATTTAAAAATGGAGATAAAACATGTGTGTACCTCATTGATGGAGAAATTAGAAAAAATGACAATAAATGAGAAGAATACGTTAAAAGAATAAAAAAAGAGAAATCAAGTAAAGATAAAAAAAGAGATGCATTGTGCAAGATATATCTCTAAAAGAAGAAAATTTTATTTGTGTCCGCCCAAGAAAAATTTGAAGAATACATTCTGAATATTTTGATGGATAGAATGAAGCAAATGAAAACAGAAGTGATGGGAATGCACCAATTTATTTTGCAAATTGCATGAGTCTGTCACAGAGAAGCAGCAGAAAATAATCACAAAACAAGATTTTAAAAAGAAGAATATATGCATTATAAGAAAAATTAAATCGAAATGCCAAAAATTTTAGTAAAAATCAGAAACAAATATAATTTACTCTTGATTTGTTTGAAGGCACCATAAACTCCATTGAAAAAAAAAACATAATATGCTATGCGTATTGATTGCTCAATTGATGGAATAGATAAAAAAGAAAAAAGATACAGAAAAACCTTCTACATATATGGATTTATTTTGAGCACTCTTAAGCAATTCTCCCATTTAAAGATTTTGTATCTAGGAGTCAATCAAACCGTCCTCCGTCACCACGTTGAGTTGCATATATTTGTTATCTATCATAATATTATAATGTGCTTTTTATTGTGCTATTGATATTATGAACAATTTTTTTTTTTTTGGAGTAGACTCGTTTGCTCAGGGGTGAGCAATATTTTTAATGTGTGAGTTTGTTCAGTATTCCAAATACTAAATAATGTATGTCAATTGTGGAGTAAATATAGGCATATTTGGAATTACTTTAGTATTTATAGAAGAGATTTCACTAAATTCTTATTCTGAAAAAATTTGATAAAATTAATAAAACCATAAAGAATTTAGATAAAATTGATAAACTCAATAAAACAATTAATTATAGTAGAGAGAAACAATAAATAGTCGAGATAATTCTTTTGTCATGACTTATGTATACCTTCCACATTAGCTTTAAACAGTTATGACATCTTTTTTTAGCTATGATTTTATCAAAATAGTCATAATATTAATTATATGTCACGACTATATCACTGAATTAACATAATTATTTTACTATGTAATACAATAATCATGACCATAATATATTTCTAGAGTCACGATCACACTAGCTTTAAAATATTTAATAACTATAATATTATTTTCATATCATAGCAGACGAGTATCCCACTGATATAAGTAGTCGTGGTACATTCAAATGTCGCGTCTTATTTAAAGCAGGGTCAAAACAACAAGAGATATGAGTCGCGATACTATTTTCTGCTACAACTTTTTGTTTCAAAGAACAATTACTCTAATCGTAAATTTTTTCTAATATCATGACCATGTGTTCTAGAAAAAAAATATCAAAGTCGCATTAGTATTAAATATCACAACTTTGTGTTACAAAAAAGTTGTATCTCGATCACAACAATCTCAGTGCTACTACATTTTATTCAACAAGCAAAGATCAAAACCACAATCAATTCCCAACATCACAACCATTATGAGCACCATGAAATTTATGCTCCGGATAAGATCCGAATAGATCTTAAAGTCATGAATTCAATATAGTATATACTTTATTTTGTTATCTATTTCCTTAACCCTCAATTTTGTTTCTCTATTTTATTTATAGGTGCAGGTACTAATATGTTGAAAGATTAAATATGTAACATTATAACAATAACAGGAATCTCGTTGCTCAGTCAGTGAACCAGAAAAATTTTTGGAGCATGACCTAGTCTGCCCTAAAAATCCAACTCATTTCTATTTTATGTAGATACCTAATTATTTTATATATATATATAATGTATCCATCATCACAAAGACATGCTCTATTCTTCTTCTCTCTCTCGATTATGTACTGAAATAATTTAGGTTAATAAATCTGCAAGCACTATACATTTTTCTGATGGACGTAGCTAGTCGTATTAAATAGCTAGTGAACCATGTTAAAACTGATATTTATTGTGAATGTGTTGTGATCTTTCTGTTCCTTGTGATATTGTGTTATGTTATACACAATCCATTAATAACACATTCATTATAATCACTATATATATAGAGAAAATTCTAACATTCAATTATATTCTCCGACTTCCAACTTAAAATATCATACTGATCCCTAAAATATAAAACTACACTTGGAGAAAATATAAAATAAGAGAGATGGGGAACATGGCGTACATGCCAAGAATCCTAGTAATGCAAATTCGGCCTTAATTAAGAGGAAATCTAAGACAAACAACAAGCAATTTCAATTAAAATTAAGATTTTGTGCTTAAAAAAATCATTGAAAACTCTTGAATCCACGTGATGTCTTTCAACACATCTCACACAATTTCCTCTCCAATGTCCGGCTAAATTGAATTCTAGAATTGATAATGTAATTGTGTTATGAATTATTAATTTTATGAGTACATGTTTGTATTTATATGATATTTAAAAGTTAAAGGATATGAATAAAATTTAAAACCAAAAAATATGTTTTTCACAAATAAGTTTGTTTATATGTGTTGGCAATGATAAACATTAATAAACAAATTACAGAATACACTAACATTATTCTGATAAAAAAGAAATGACAACTCTTTTAATCTTAACACATAAGATAAATCAATATATGAAAACCCAAAATTAAGATATATTAATGATTGAGTATGGTGCTTACGAAATCGAAAGCACGAATGTATTAAAAACTAATCTATCAGATACTATCTAAAGGAACCAATCTTAGTGTAATATTTGAGTTAAGTGAATGCTTTATCTAGACATTTCATCATAGTATTAAAGTCATGAGCTGGTTGTGATGGACGATAATAAGTATGTAACATGATGCACATCTGCTGCTTGTATGGCTTTCATAAGTAACCTTCATAAGAAAATATATTTAATTATCATGAATAAAACTTACAAAACCAAAAGCACAAACAAAATTAATATCATATTATTTCGAATCCTTGAGACAAGTAAAGATTAAAAAATAAAAATACATACTTATAGCTAGAGGTGCCAAGTGAGACGGAAAGCCCAGGCGGGGCAGCCTGGGCCGGGCCTGAGGTCGGGCCCAACTGAGCTATGCATGGCTCGGCACGACAAGGTCGAGAATCGTGCGTGGACCGGTGTCGTGCCAGCTCGAGGCATGGCTCGTGCTATGCTATGCCAGGGGGGTCCTGGGCCACATGTCAGGTCAGACACGACCCGGTTGCCTGGCATGATAGAGTACCGTGCTCTAGAACTCGAGCCAAGTTTCAAGTGGGTTCGATTGGACCACACCTTGCCCACCCACTTTTATTTAGAAAAATAATTTTTTTTCATAAAAAAATGTCTCGCTCTTTACACGTGACGGGTTTTTTTTTTGCCACATGTTTGTTTGATGACGTCTGCATTGAGATGGTAATGGCCCACGTGGACGACCACATGTTTGGCATAAATTATACAACCATTGAATTTATGCCAAATAGCCGTTGGAAAGAAATCCAATGGCTACCATGAACGTGATTTAATTTTACTTTATTTTTTAACTATTTTACCATCTACTAATAGGACGACAATGTGCATCACTATCCTATGGACCTATCAGTTGATCCGTCGACAGCCAAACTTTGCTTGGCAATGGCATTTTTTTAAATGGGGTGAGTTCACATCATTCACCCATTTAATTTACAATTATTAAAACAAGCATGTGAAATTTACATGCCTATTTTAAAAAAACACACAGCATGGGGGCACATGATTTAAAAGTGGCATGCTTATCATTAACAATTGCACATGACTTCCATTATTAGTATGCAAGCCATTCTGCCCAGCCTACAACAACACAAGTCATGCCATCAACCAGCTCGTGCTCAGGGAGGAACGGCTCCTGCCCACACCGTGTCGTGCTTGGAAAGGCTTATTTGAGTCATGTCATGGACCGGGCATAGGCCACCCGTCCCAATGTACAACTTTAATGACAATCCAACCTAAATATCTATGACTAATTTGTCTTTCAATCATAGAATAGCCTAAACATCTAAAACCCTAAATTTCAAAACCGAGCATCTCTAATTTGAACCTATTTTAACATAATTAAAAAATATATTAAATGAATCAAAAAAATTTGACTCGATATATGTATTATAAAAAAATTATAATTACAAAATTAATAATTAAATTAAACATGTTAGAAGACACATTGCATCAAGAAACATAATATATTAGATACTAAGAAAATATTACTTAGTAGTGAGAACAGTAAATTTGAATCAACTTAAGATTTATTGACTTTTTTTAAACATTATACATTTACAAGAAAAGACAGATAGATTGATTACTATTATTCATCTTTTGCTTAAATTTGTGCAAGTTTCAAGACTAATTTATTATATACACAAAGACATCTAGCCTACATATTATTAGATTCCTAGGTCGATCTAAAAGACTGACAAAATTAAAAATTTTAAATTTAATAATAATTAATAATTAATTAACTTATAAAATATAGTGAAATAGTATCTATAATATCCGATATATGAAATCGCAATGATGGCATTCATTTCATATGTGTCACCATCCAATTTAATAATTTTACCTAGAAACTAATAAAAGAATATTTTAATTTCATAACATCATACATCCTTATAAAAGTCATGTCATATATGAGAATCTTTCAACAGTCTCTAGGGAATACAAAATATAAAATAAAATTTATAAAATAATATTTGATAATACTTCAAATAATAAAACTATAATGAGCAAATTCATAAGAATCATTGAAAATTATCTCCCAGTTAAAATTTTTTAAGTTATATGTATGTATCACATAATAAACCTAATATTATAAGCAAGTTTAAAAATAATTTCTTTCATTAAAATAAATTCAAAATGCAGTAAAATATATTAGAATATGTAATATATTATAAAAAAATTGTCATCTATATAAGTAAATAGACCTAAAAAAATTTCTATTAAATATCAGACATCATTAAAATTCCATATGATTTAGATCTAGGAGTCAAAAACATTATCAATAATACCAAATGTTAGGATTCTAATGTACCAAGGATAATCTCTAATATCTAATATTAGAAATCATAGCATTCACAATCCTCTAATATTAAATGAGAAGATCTCGATAGTGCATGAAATAATCCACTTCAAATACCATGAATCAAGATCACAATTGAGATTATAGGTTTCTGAGGAAAAAAATCATCCACAAATAAAACTCTAATAGAAAAAACACACATGCACCATAAGAGGAGAGAGGAGAAAGAAAACCAAAAAAAGAGGAAACAAATTTATTTATTATTCACATTTTGTAGCTAATAAATATTTTTTCACTCACTTACATTTACAAACTTTCTCCCTTCGTTAATTAAATTTACAATTTCATTAATAAATAATAACCAAAAGAATCTCATAAACTTAAATTCAAATTGTAACATATAACCTATTACAATTTCATTCATGTCATGATCCTAGAGAACATATCATGACTTAAATTCTCAAGTTATCAGTCACAACAGCACAAAATAGGTTGTGAGTTGTGACTCCATCAGGGTCACAAATCCAAAATTGTGGTCGAGACTCCAAACTCAAGTAGCTATTTCAACTTTAGTCCGATTGCGTCTCCACAAAATAGGGTGTGAATCCTCAACAAGTCTTCCGACCTTATTACTCTTTTAATTTCATTCCAATGTTTCTTTTCTAAATTAAACACAAATCTTCTCCAACACTCTCACAGCATACAAAATATCAAGTCTAATATATATCATAGCATACAAGAAGCACTCAACTACACTAGCATATAGATTGAGGAACATCTCTTCCTTTTTCAACTGAGTAGTAAGACACTGCTCAATTGTTAGCTTCATATTAGTCATCATAAGAATCTTCACTAGTTTTCAATCATACATATTATATCTTCAAAGTATATCTTTCACATACCTTTAATGACCAAGACACAAACTCCCGATCTCTCTATATTTTTATGTCAAGTATAAAGCTTATTGTCCTAAGATCGACCATATTAAACTTCTCAACAAGCAACATTTTTACCAAAATAATCATATCCATGTTATTTCTTACAAATAACATGTATTCTACATAATATGTTAGAATAATAAATTTTTTCCTTAACCTTTTGGTATAAACACAGTAATCAACTCACATATATTAAATCTTAGTTATAAGACAAATGAATTAAACTTCTGATATTAAATCCAAAAAGATTGCTCAGCCCATACAAAGACGTATTTAGTTTGTACAAACTTTTTTTGCCTTTTTCATTAAACCTAGTTGGCTGCTTTATGTAAATATCTTCCTTCTAATTATTATGAAAAAATATTATCTTTAAATCCAATTGCTCAATTTTCATGTCAAAACTTGTTGCAGCAGCTAATACTACTCAAATTGAGATCATCCCTGCTACCGAAGAAAAGATATCATCATTGTCAATGTCTTCAACTTGAAAATACCTCTTAGCAACTATACGTGTCTTATATTTATATATTTTTCCATTAGCCTTCAGTTTTAGTTTATAAACCCACTTACATTCATTGCCTTATGATATATCGATAACTTTACAAGATTCCCACTTACATTCATTGCCTTATGATATATCGATAACTTTACAAGATTCCCACTTACATTCATTGTCTTATGATATATCGATAACTTTACAAGATTCCCACTTACATTCATTGCCTTATGATATATTGATAACTTCACAAGGCCTAAGGTATTCTTCTTCTTCAGAGATTGTTATTTTTCCTTCATGACTTGCTCACACTACATTGATTCTCCAAAGAATCTAGTCTCCAGCACAACGACAAGCTCATTCCTCGATATATTATGGATTATATGCACTACTAACATATCTCACAAGTGAATTTCTAACCCGTGAAGATCTTCTCAATGTAAATGTTGCCTCAACAAACTTTTCATTAGGAATACCAGTGCTTGTTTGTAGCAGCTCATCGCCTCATCCTGAAGTTGCTTAACCAAATTAATAATTTCCTCGACATTGAATAGCGATACTATAAATCTATGTCATGACTATGGACTAGGTAGTGACTTCATGTCTCCGGGTCACAATGTTAAACCCAATCATAACATCATAATGTTATACCAAAAATGGAGCCTATTGTAGTTCATTGACTTGTTGCTCTTCATGATCACAACTATCACTTTTGTATCAAAATCTTTAGAAAATATCTTCTTAGTAAATTCATCATTACACTCATTGAACACATCTTTGTTGTAGAAGATTGTTTGTCTTTAGATTCTAAAGTTTGTGACCCTTAACACATTCCTTGTAAGATATGAACTTGTATTTCTCTAATTTGAAGTTCAACTTGTTTATTTTTCCCTTCAACACTTGGATGTGTGCCACATCCAAATATTTTCAAGTGAGTTACATTCGATTTCCTCCCATGCAACACCTTAAATGGTGTCTAATTATTTACTGCGTATATAAGAGTATGATTCTTTAGATAACATTTTGTTTAACCATTCAGCTACTTCATTCTATTATAGTGTCATCTTGATCGTATTTTGTCTAGCAATACTCTGCTCATCACAAAATTGATTAACTAAAAAATATTCAGTTTCATTATTTGTGTAAAACTTTTATCTTTTTATCGAATTAGTTTTCTACAAAAACTTTAAATTTTTTATAACTTCTAAAATACCACAATTTTCTTGTAAATGAAATAAATTCACACGTACCTAAAGAAATAATTAATAAATGACACAACATCTTCATCTCCCAAGCAATATCTTTGGTATTTTTTTGAACGAATCAATGAATATTAAATTTAGTATTGTTGTTGATCTAATAAAAGGAGATTTAAATTCCTCGTAAAACATCATCCTCTCCCATCTCATGAGGCCTACTGCCTAAAGCAGTGCTACCCTATTGGTAGAGTCACCAACCCTATTTCAATTCTCAAATTATTTCACTCCCTCCCACCCTCCCTCCCTCTCTAAATATAATTTTAAAATATTAGATTTATTTTAAATTAAAACATACATATATTAATGAATATGTATGAAAATTAAAATATATAATTACAATAAAAAATACACTACAATTTGAATTGAAAATATAAATTTATATTTATATGCATGCAAAAATGTAAAAAAATATAGAAAAATATAAAATAATGCACAATAATACAACACCAATAGAAATATAAACATAATATCAATCACTATGTCTAATTTCAGGTCATCACAACTTTAAATCTTGATATAATTATTTTTGCATATGTCATCATCCACTTGTAGCTGCTTGACTTCTTAAAAATTAATCAATATATCTTTTTAAACTTTTTAAGTATGATAGAGCTTCAATAATTTCTTGATTTAGTAGGCTCATCCTATCTGAAATCACATTTATATCTACAAAAAAATAGACTTGCATGCAATTCTAAATGCTAGAGTAAACAGATCAAGTATCATTTCAAAGAGAAGATAAAGATAGATAAATATGAATTCCACCAACTCAACATCTCAACTTTTTGTCATTATTGGACAACATAAAGCAATAATCAGTATCTACTCGATAGCTAAAGTGTTATACAATGAAACTCTTCAACATTCACACTTAACTGATTGGAAGAAAATGTAAATATTTTTGAATATAATTTCAATCTTCATATATTTAAATAAGTTATGATGAATTTCAAATATTAAAGTTAATTCATTGACTTTTGTATCAAAATCTTTAGAAAATGTCTTCTCATAATTTTGTATTTAGTTTTCAGTTAGAATTAACATAGTGGACAGTAATATAAGTGAATATATTTTCGTCATGACTAGTCTAAATATAAGTATCACAGAGATGACTTCACTTTGTGTACTAAATTTATTAATGACTAATTATTTTTCTATTTTATAATTTTTTATTATATTATTCATATAGCTTGTCATTTAGGGATCCTATAAAAGGAATAATAAAAGCATTTTTGTATTAAAAAACTAGTATATGATCTTCTAAAAATCAAAGTGAAACATTAATGGTAATAATAAACTTAGTAATATTTTTTCTTACAAGTCATTACGGTAAATAAACGGGATAACTAAACTTGAATTTGATCCAAATTTAACAACTCTACCACTTAGTTAGGTTTGTCAGGGAACCAATTCAACATATTTTTTAGTATATTATTCGATGAGTCTTCCATGATGTCCAATTCCACTAGTACTCTTACAAATATATATATATATATTTTTATAATATATATATTATGTTGAATCTTTTTTAATATCCCTTAAATTTTTTTAAAAATAATTTTAAAGTGAGTTAATACTACAAATGTTCGACTACTCTTAGACCATTTAGGAATAAGGACCGAGACAGATCTATGACTCGTAGAAAACTCAGTCTCAAACTTTTCTGTTGGCTTATCATTATCTAAATTAACATATACCTCAATTTCATAATATTCACTAATTTTCTATTATTAAATTTTTTAAAAGATTTTGAAGAAAGAATTATTTTTTTTTCTAAAATTATGTTGCAAAAATATTTTAAAAAATCACGTACACCTTGTAAAAATTGAAACTCAAATCCAAACTCAAATGTGAGAAACCACAAGTCTTGTTCATTAATAATAATTTACATGATTATATTTTATATAAGATTAAATATATATTTAAAAATATATATATAATAAATAACTTTAAAAAATTAAGATAACATAGAGCTGAGAGCTAAGAAATAAAATAAAAAGAAAGCAATTTGCAATTTGAGTGTGAAGGCCAATTGTTCCTAGATCTCTACTTATGGTCATTGGAACGAAAATACAAGAGTTGAAATAATATATTAGATCTAAAAAAAAGAGTTAATATTTTATCACTTAACCAACAACACATCTATGTGCAGAGTTGAATTATGGTATCCCCTTCCACTTCTCATGTCAAAAGTTGACCATTGCAAAGGCAACGATCCTATTTTTAAATGTGGTGCATAATATTAATATAATATTATTTAAACAAGCAAGTGATCTTCATGCAACTCTTTTTTTTAATTCAGCACAAATAAACATGTGTAGTGTATGTTCTATGCATGTCATGTTGGTCAAGTTCCAAATTGCATAGACCATTTGGGACAGCTCGACATGGGTCATGCCATAGGGCAGCCCATGCATAGGCCAAACATGGCTCCCCGTGCCATGGGTCGAATTCAAGCCGAGCAACAGAGTCCATCACAGGGAAAGGTGCTAGACCCAGAGCACATAAAGAGCTCAAGTTGTCCCAATTGAGAGGCCGAGACAAGTCAAGGGCCAGGCTGCATACCAGGCCCATATTGCCTGCCCAATGGACAACTATATATATTAGGTATAATCACTCATTTTACTTTATTGTTAAAATCTAAAATTTTTGATATTATCGTAAGCAATAGCACCATTGTATAGGCTAAAATGCTTGGCAATCTTAATGTTGAATCTTTTCTTTTGATAAATATTAAATATATACTAGAATTTTATTATAATTTATTTTTATTAGTTATTTTATTAAGTAGCAAAGTAATAACATTATTTTTTTTTTCTTTTTCTTTTTCTTTTGTCTATATATAAGATCAGAAGACTAGACAAATATATTTTTTTTAAATCGAGCAAGGTAAATTATATTTGTTTTATCCATTCACAAGAACCCTTCTAGATTCTTGTTTACTATTAATCAAAATTTTAAAATGCGAAAACATAAAATAAGATATTTTTGTGTTCATGAGGCGAGGTGTAAACCTCGAGGCTGTGAGGCATAAGTTTTTTGAGCATCACAATATATAATTAATTAATATTTTAAAATATATAAAATAAAATAACATAAAAAAAATATGAAAAATCAAAAATTTAAAAAAAATTTTAAGTTGCGTCTTTACTATAAATAATTAATAAATATTTTATAATATATTAAAAATAGAATAAAATAATATGAAATATTTTAATAAATATTTTATAAAATTTTAAATTTTAATAAATTTAAAATAATTTTAGCATGATAAAATAAAAATTTTAAATATTTTTTTCATTAATAAATAGTATGGAATACTATTTATTAATAAAATTTAAGACGAGCCTCTCTCCTTTCTCTCGACCTTGCCCTTGCCCCTCGCCTTCGCCCCTCACCCCTTGCCCTCACCCTCGCTCTCGCCCCTCTCCCCTACTCCACGGAAAGCTCAATAGAGCTTCCTGGAGGTCCTCGTTGGAGCTCCATCGAGCTCAACGATGATGCTCTGTAGAGCACCATGATGGAGCTCCGTCGAGCTCCATGCTTTTTTTAATGCCTTGAGGCATTTTATGAATGCCTCGAAATTTGAGACCCAAGTCAAGGCACATCTTAAAAATGCTTTTAAAACTCTACTATTAATCCACAGATAATACACTCTCGGTTAAAATATCTATCAATGGATAAACTAAAAATTTTGAAACTAAACATCAAGAAAGCAATATCTTTTTATTAAGCAAAAAAAGTTGTGATATTATTTTTTTTTTTCATTTTTTGTCTATATGGATAATCGGCAAATCAAATATATAATTTTTGTGAGGATTGAGCAGGATTGATTGTATAAATTTTTTCCACCCACAAGAACCCTTTTAAGTTCTTGTCTAAGTTGAGCCTTTTCTCTTAGCATATATTTTATATATCAAAATTTTGTTATAACTTATTCTTCTTTATTTATTTTGCTAAGAAACAAAATTATGGTTTTATTTTATCTTCTTCTTTTGTTAATATGTAGAATCAAGAAATCATAAAGATAATTTTCTTGGGAATAAGCATGATGAATTGTATATATTTTTTCCACCAACTGAATACTTTCTAAATTATTATCTACTATTGATTCATAGATTATACACTCTCAGCTAAGACATTTATCATTAGATAAGCTGAAAATTTCTAAGTCGAGCATCAAGATAGTAGCATCTTTTAACTGTGAAATGTGTTAGTTAGGAAAATATATTAGAACTACATATATGATACATCAAAAAGATACTAAAGGAGACACACTATATACTTCACTCATTTGGGAATCCTATAGAATGATCACATCTAATAATATAAGATAATTTACTTTTATTGGTAATTATGCTTAATTATCAATATTTTAAAAATTTAATTTTTTTTGTTAAATTTTATTTTTTTAAAAATAATTTGGTTGTGATATAAAAATATTAAGTAATAAAAATTTATAATAAATTTCTCATTAATTTTATTGTTTCTTTTATTAGTATGAACTGACTACAACCACATGTAATCAAATTTGAAATCTCATTCTAAAATATTCAAGTAATCCAATAATGAAATGTAATGGACTGTACAGATTGGTAGCTAAGAGATTTACACAAATTTATAATATTAATTACTAGGATATTTTTTGTCTCTAACCAAAAATAACCACAATTAGATTATTATTTAATATTATTACATCCAGTAAATACACTACGTATTATCTAGTCTAGATAAAAGGAATATAGAGGTGCCAACTAGGCCAGATAATCCAGACACACCCCACAGCACAGCACAATTCAGCCATGCATGACATGACATGGCACAACTCGGAATGTGCCTGGAAGTGTCGTGGGTCAACACAACTCAAGTCATGCCAGACCAATCTTTTCAGCACTGGAGGCTTGACATGGCATGACTCAACACGAAGACCCACACAAGCCAATTTCTGCCCGGGTGGCCAATCTGGCTAGCCTAGCCTGACTTAGGCTAGCCTGGACTGACCCAAGCTAGGCTGGCCTGAACTGGGTTAGCCTAACCAAGCCTAACCCAGCTTGGCATAACCCAGCATGACTCATTAGGACCCACCCAAAGTCATGTCAACAAGCAGTATTGAGTTCCCTTTTTTGAATCGTGTCAACATGGCATGGACATGATAAACACCATAGCATGCGAACATGACACGATGACCTTGACGGGCAAAAAAAAATTGAGTCGTACTAGTATGATATGACCTATTTAACACCTCTAGAAGAATATATTCATTTATGATGATTTTAAGGAAGAAATATTTATGCAAAAACCACATCTATTTATTGTTCTTGAGTGCATATCAAAATAAAAGACATTTTATGACCTGAAACAATCTACTAGGATGTTAGTTATCAAATTTTCTTTTATACTTATCATATTTGATTTTAAAAGATGCATGTCAGACTATACATATTTTTTTCGATATATATCAGGTGGTCAGTATATAATATTAATAGTGTATGTTGATGATATTCTAATTATAAGAAATAATTTAGATATGACGCAACTAAAATTATTTTTATAAACTAAATTTCAAACAAAGAGTTAGGTACATCTTAAGTATTTCTGAGTATTATTTCTACGAAATATCTTTTTTCTCATAAATAATATATTTTAGATATATTGTCTAATCTTGATAAGACGAAACATACATACATTCACTCACCACTTAATCCAGGTATAGACTATCTAACAGTAAATAAATCAAATATTACTTACGAAATTAATATAAATAATTATTCCCTAGATTATTTCAAACAAATTCATATATATATATATATAGTTCTAAAGATTCTTAAATATACGAAGAGGACTTCAAGACATTAGAATTTATTCAAAGTTCAAAAGGATAGCCTAATAGAGGCATTCAGATTCCATTTGAGTTCTAGTAATCAAAAAATATATATTTATTATAAAATTTTATATTTTTCTTTAAGATAATCTTATTTTTTAAAAAATAAAAGATAAATTATTAATTCTAGATTCAATACCTACATAATACAAAACTATTACATTAATTACTTGTGATATCTACTAGATCAATCAACTCTTAAAAAAATTTTACTTATCAATTTAGAGGTTGAAAATATTTTATTATGATAGTCATACAGCTCGATACATTATTATCAACTCAATATTCCATAAGCAGATAAAATATATTTAAGTTGATTATTATTTTATGCAAAAAAAAATTTAAGATAATTCAATAGTTATTTACCAACATATCTACCAACAAACATATTATAACAAATTTATGAGCCAAATATTAAAACTTAAAAATAAAAAAAAATACAAATTAAAATACAAAGGTATAATTTTAAAAGATAATTTGAAGTTCATATTTTGAAAATAAACTATAGGATTAAGGTCAAATGAACAAAAAATAAATAAATCATCAAGATAACATGTTATCATTAGAAACTCATGATGGATTTAAAATAAAATTTCATTGATTGATTACTAAATTAATTAATTAACAATAGTGAATGGCATGGCCCGGCCCAATTTTAAGCCGCCCAACCATGTTACCATGTCGGCCCGTCACGGACCCGCGGCCCGAAAACCGCCAAGTTCGGCCATGTTGGGGTAGTACAAAACCCTAATTTTTTAAAAAATTAGGGTTTCGGCAACGGGCCGCCGTGCCGCAGTGCGTCTTCGCCCTTTCGGGGCTCAGAGAGCCTCGCTTGTCAGGCATCAGCTCATATTGACCACGTTCGGTGTGTGGTCATGCATGCTATGCCCATGTGCCGGCACGGCACGACACTATAGCATGTCGTGTCGGGCATGGGCACGACTAAACTGTGTCGTGCCCGTGACTGGGCTGGCCCGTTTACACCTCCATATACATACAAATGACAAGAAAACTAGATATTTGAATTCATAAAATCAATTGATAAAAAAAATAATAAATAAAAGAATAAAAATTAAATTTGACATAAATTAAAACTATCAAAAAATATTTGCTCATTTATTAATTATAAATTATTTCTCATAATAATTGAATAAAAAATCATGAATTTATTCAAAACAAGATGGAGAATAAGAATTAGTAATTATAAACAATATAAATTTCATCCACATATATATGCCGAAGGGTTTTAAACTCGATCAAAAACTTCCTATATCACAATGACTTCTTGGACCATTTTTGAAGTGCCTTTCGAATTCCACTCTAGATTAATGATTGGGTAACATAATTTTAGATATTGTAAGGTATTAATATGGGCTGCAAATCTGCTTCCCATAAGAAAACAAATTGTGTTTGCTAAGGTATCAATGATTTTCCTAAGAAAATTTTATCTATGATTAATAATTTCATCTTTTCTACTACAAAATATCCTACTTTCTTTATTCATCAAATACCATTGAGGGCCAAGAAGGCATCGTTCATGACTGTCAGAGTAATCTTGCACAGATTATTCAAAAAGCTTATTTAACCAATAATTTTCTTTAAACGATTAAAGACAAGAAAACCAATTTTACACATTATCAAAACATTACAAAAGAACTAGCTTTCTTCAATTCCAACTTCCACTCTGAGGTACACATAAAAACCAACAAGAATGAGGTAAGAAAAACCCACCCACCTTATTGTTAAATAGTGGGTGATGCCGCATTTGCTAGAAACATTAACTATTAGAAGCCACAATATAGGCAATTGAATCATATCATATAAGTGTTACCTGAACATCTCCATTAGAACTGGAAGGCGATTGGGCTGAAGCTGAGTCTGAGTTCCCACTTCTCTGAGGTGGGCTTGACTGATTCAAGTGTTGTTGCACCCAAGAGGGATAATGGAAGGAACCAGCCTCTAAGCTTACTGCAATGGGCAATTTATCTCTGTTTTCGGTGCCATCATTTGGTTCAACATAAGCATCATTCAAATCAAAATTGTTCATTTTTCCTTGCTTCTGAGTACTGTCTAGAACTTCTTGGGTCGACATAGAGGATAGAATTTGTGTATGTGCACCTTCTGTATCATTAAGATTAACTGGCTGCAGAATACATATCACAGGCACTTAAACATGGTGCAGTAAGCCAAGGATGTGTTCCACTATATCAGTCATGGAAAATGTGACCAGACGCCAGACAGGCCATCACCAGATAAACAGAGAGAAAACATTCATGGTATATCAATCAGAACAAAGCAAGATCAATTTCTTTTGATTTGAATTCATTCCAATAAAAATATGAAAAAATGAGTTTATTTTCTTAAAAAAATTGCATTCCATTTAGAGGTGTCAAACGGCCCAGCCCATTTTAAACCGGCACGATCATGCTACCGTGCCGGGTAGGGCACGGCACGGTTCCTGTACCGTGCCGTGCCCGGCCCAGTTTAAATATAGGCGGGCCCGGCCTGGCCATACAGGCCAGGGCAGAGACTGACCGGAGCGGCCGAGCCCGACTGCCCGAGTCCTGAGACAGAGAGACTGAGAGAGAGAGAGGCAGGGGCAGCCCGGGTCATGCCCACGCGTGCCCGCCACCCGCGTGAAACCTAACCGGCACGAGCCGTGCCGGGCCAGGCACGGCAGGGGCCCGGGCATGGTTTAAAAACGTGTCGGGCCAGCCCAGGCACGGCCGAAACATGCCGCGCCTCGTGCCGGGTCGGGCTGGCCCGGCCCATTTGACACCTCTAATTCCATTTTCAATTTTTTATTTTTTACAAGGATCAAAACTTGGAAAATATGTGATACTAGTTTTCTGGTTTCATATACATTTAGATTTTTCATAAATTTCTTTTCCATATTACATTTTATATATTTTTTTAAGTATTTCATATCCTTTCTTATAAAATTTCATCATTTTCTCAAATATTCAAGATTTTCCATACTTGTTCAAAAGTTTAGAACAATTAATTTCAACATCTAGTTTTTTAATTTTATTTTTAGTATGTTTTCTGTAAAAAAATTTTAATTTCGATTTGTCAGATTGGTTGGTACAACTTTAAATATTTTAAAATAATTTCTTTTCAAATTAATTTTTTAGCTTCAATATTCTATTATGAAAAATATTTAAAAATAATTGGGATTTCAATACCCTCGCCCTCGCACAATACTATCAATTCCATAGTTTTTTATAACTATGTAGCCATTAGAACTAAAAAAGTATATTTTAGTAATTCAACATGAGCATGTGCTTATGTATTACTAATAGTAATCTTTCCCAACACATAAGAATGATTATTATTGATTCCAAAATTTGATTATTGAACTGGAGTTTATATATTGCCTTTTAAGATCTTACCTATTTTTGGGTTGTTATGGGCACACTATTTCTTGGGGTTCAATGTTGTCATTGATCTTTTCTTATTTTCTCCTAGCTACATTGGTCTCAATAGCAGTTAGGTTATCCCTTGAATACTATATGAACCCTATTGAATTGCATAAGAACTTATCCATTTTGGCCTATATGAGATTCATTGTTTTGTCCTTTTGCATTTAGGTTTGGGAGAGTATTTGAATAATTACCTATCATTGATTTTGTCCAAGCCTAGCACTATTGATTCAAAAAAAAATTTGAATTATGAAACCAATAATATCAAAAGGTACCTCATTATTATTTGATATGAGCATATGCTTATACACTATTGATCATAATTTTTCCTAAGTGATGTGGATAGACTCCTATACCACATTTATGACCACACATTTTTTGAGTTGTCATACTCATCTTTACCTTGAGACCTAACATTCTCTTTGGACATTTTAAGTCTCTGGTTACACTGGTCATATTTGTAAGGACTTTTATGACCACATAATAAATTATTTGTTTTTGTTCTAAGTCCCATAGTTTTGTTCTTTATCATCAAGGTTTCAGGAGAATTTCTTGGTGGTTACCCATCCTTGAAATTGTCTAAAGTTCAATACGCGTAATTTTCTAATTTTCTAAAATGCAAAGCTAATACTACTATAAATGCCACTTAGTGATTATTTATGACCTTGCATTAAGAATCGAACTATTTTATAACATTATTTATCGATAATAAATTGTGAAAATAATAAGAAGATAAAAAAATAAACTAATAAAAAAGGATGTAAGTTTTTGTTGCAATTTTTTTTAGTTTTTCAATTTGTTGTCGGTTTATTTTTTTTGTTTTGTTTTATTATTGATAGGAGTACCCAAAATATAGCATGTCCTAATTCACCAACCTATTATATAAATATATTACTTGTTTGATATTATTTATTTGATAGTTATTAGATTTATTGTTTTTGAATTATTGTTTATTACGATATCAGAGCTAAAATCCTAGAAGAATGCAAACCTCACAATTTGTAGAGGAAGAACATATGCATGTACCAACGCAATACACGTGATATTACTTGTGACAATGCACACGTCACACGTGCATAATTCCTAACAAATAAGGATGTGCACTTACACTATGTGCTGTTGTCTCATTCATCATATGACCATTGCGTTGACATGTGCGTGGTGTGTGTAGGTTATATGTGACATGGTACCTTGGCAAAGCAGGGATTCAACAGTAGGTTATGTGTGAGGTGTGATTTGCAGTATGATGTTTCTTTTTGTTTCGGGTACAACACCCTATTTCTCGGCAATGTAATGTGTATGGTTTTATTGACAATGAAGTGTTTTTCAAGCATCAGCATTTTCTATTTTGAGTGGTACATATAAATTGCATCGTGGTGTAATTAGGGTTGACTATGCTAACATCAAATATGTTTTTGGTACAACAATATGCATTAGTGTGATGATTGATTATATTTTATTATGAAAGAGATTAACATTTTGGTTACATCTCTATATCTATAGAAATTTGGAAACTAGATTTACTTACAATGAACAATAGGTTTTTAGAATATAGTTCTTTTAGTTAGAGAATGATAGATCATTTGACAAATAAATCACCTAATAATAAGATGAATGAAAAATGACTAGAAATAGACTCATGCTTCTTAGTTGTTAGTTTTTTTATTTTGCACATGTTTGATCTTACAGAAATTTATGTGTATTATTATACTTATCTCAAATGATCCTAATATATGATACAATTAGTTTTTTGGATTGAAACTTATAAGGATTAACGAGCTAAAGCATGTTTCGACTTACTCTATAGTGTTCACTTGATTGACTACATAACTCCTATATGTTTTTCCAACTGAGATTGATATCCAAATAAGAGTGAAGTAGTTAGACAAATTATTGGGCATGATTTTTTCATATTAATTATTTGATGAATTTTCAGTATTCTATAGTTGTATTTTGGGTGATAGGGAGTTACACAACATATCAAAATTATATTATCAAACATTTTAATTTATATGAGATAGAACTGAAAGATATAAAAGAGACATCCTGTTCTATACTTACTAATCATTGAGGAGTATTAGTCATAGTAGAGGCAAGTGCAAAAGAGTCTTAATTCATCATATATATTACAAGATATAAAAGACATTTGCTAGGAGTTATTTTTGAAGAGAAGACTGAGAACACTACATATAATTAAGATAGATTGACTGATTACTACATCTAACAATGGCTCCTCACAAAATTCATTCACTATCTTATGTGATATGATAAATTGAAAATCTTTTAATTTAAAGAGTAATTTTAATCACAATTCTAAATAAAAAACTTTGAAAGTTCAAATACTTTCTTGGGATAGATATGACATACTCTAAAAGTGAGATTATATTCTCATAAAAAAGGTATATAGTTGATATTCTTGTAGAAATTTATTTATTAGGTTGTATTTTGATAGATACTTCAATAAGTTAAATTATTAATTTCTTGTTTGATATGATTATTCTAGTTAGTTTTACTATTTTTATAAGAATTACATGAAAGATTAGTCATTTTATTATCATCAGACTAAATATAACTTACGTGATTAATATATTTAATCATTTTCTAAATTCCCTTTGAAGGTACACCTAGACATTATATTTCGCATATTAAGGTATACAAAGAAATCTCTAAAATTTGGAATCTTTTTTAGTGAATACATATAAAATTATGAGGATATTGAGATTTGAATTAGTTATCAACTTGTAAAAAGAGATAATTTATTATAAATTTTTATATTTTCTTTGATATAATTATGTTACAATTGTATCAGGATTTAATGCATATGCAAAATTTATGATGATGATAATGATTACTTGCAAAATATTTTGGATTCGATATTTATTTGAGAAGATTATATATTAATTTTTCTCATTATTTTTTACTGTGATAGTCAACAATGAGACATATAGTCTTCAATTCGAGATTTTACGAGCAACTAAAATGGATACAATATATTTTTTTTCTAAGGCAAAATATTTATGTTGCGACTATTATAATAACTTATATTCAAACTATAGATCAATCTACATACTTCTTCATAAAGACTTTGAGAAGGTCATAATTTATTTATTTTTCTTTCAAGCTTGGTGCTCTAAGTCTGTACGCATCAACTTGATGAGAGATGTAGTTTTTTAATTTGTTAGTTTATTTTTTATTTTGTTTTATTATTAAAATAAACAAGAGCACCAATATGTGCATTGCCCTTATTCATTGACAAATTATATAAAGACATTACTTGTATGATATAGTTTGTTGGGAAGTTATTAGGTATTATTGGCTTATTGTTTATTAAACATGTTAAAACAAAAAATATTATTAACATAACTATAAATAATACTCTATGAAATTCATATATTAAATGTTCTTATATAATGAGCAAAAATAATTGAGACAATTCACAAATCAAGTATTTTAATTAAAAATACAAAAAATAAAAATAAAAAAATAATATATATATATATATATAACATCTCTTATTAAACTAGTGCGTGCAAGTCATCTACACTAAACTTAAAGAGAATAAAGGTAAGATGTGGTCTCTTAAAAGTTTTCATGAAAATGTATGTTAATTGTTTTGTTATCTGAATGTATAATATAGTAATAGTCCAATTCTAAATCTATTTTATTAGAAAAAATAATTCATCTCTAAATATTTTATCTGCTCATAAAATATTGTATTATAAATCATGTCTCCTTACTTGACTATCATAATAAAGGGTAAAAGAAGAAAATAATGCATATTCAATCTCTTCGTGCTATAATGCATCTAAAGTATCTTAGAAATAACTATCATTATCTCTTTGAACACTGAGTCAAAACTAATTCTAAAAACAAATATTTTTATCTAACTTATTTAAGAGATAATAGTATCTCTAAAAAATATAAAATTCTATCATAGATCTTTTTTTTATACATGTTGATGCCCAACTCGAATCTAAATATCCAATCAACTTAAAAAGTTCAGGATCCTTGAAAGAGATTTAAAGTAATGGAGATCTCTTCAAATATCTCAATATTGAGAAGAGCTTTATTAAGTTGATCATGTCGGAGAAAATTTAATAAATAATTAATTATATTTATTATATATGCTATGTATAATATAATCATAGTTAGATAATTAATTTTATTTATGATTCTCATATAAATAGTAGAGTCAACTTTAGAGGTTGCATAAAAATTTTAGTACGTACCAAAATCATTCGAAGTATGTGCTGAAACATAACCCAAAAGGCTAACCTTTGTAAGAGTATTATATATATATATACACATATATATACATATATAAATATTTTATGATAAGATGATATCCCTCATAAATAAGTCAAGTCTATCCCAAGAAAATATATAAGTCTTTCAAAATTTTTTGTCCGAAACTATGACTGAAGATATTCCTTGAATTGAATAATTATCAATTCATCATCTTTTGCAATTAGAATGACATCGCAATAGATAATTATAAAAATCTTTTTGCAATTAGAAACTCTCTAGAAAAATAAAAAAATAGTCATACAACACTTGTTAAAACCTTGTAAACTAGAATATTGGTGAAAACTTCGCGTCATATAATATTTTTATTAATTTGAAAATTGCATCTAACTGTGCTGCTCGAAATAAGAATATTTAAACCACAATCTGCAAATATCTCATTCTTAAGGACACCGTGAAGAAATAAAATTTAAATCTAGTTGATGTATCCTTAAATTATAATATGCTGCAAGAGAAAAAAAAATTTGTACTAAGATCATCTTAGTCACTAAAGAGTAAATATAATGTGTGTTGTTTTTTTGGCTTTTTATTACAAACCATTTAGCTTTAATCTTTAGGTTTGTTTTTTAAATTTTTATGGCTTAATGTTGAATTTTAAAATATTATGACTGAAAAAAATAAAAACGATAATATTTGATTGAAAAGAAAAAACTAAAATATTTGACTGTTTCTAAATGAGAAGAGGGAAATTTTGTAGCACAAAAACAAACCTCAACTATATACAACTTTTTTTCAGCACCTAATCAAAAATTCATGCAATAATTTTGAGACCAAATTACATATAAACTCTTTCAAGTATTTTATTAATTTTCCTTTTAACCTTTTTTATTGTAAGAAATATGTTGTTTAGCTATTAACATAAAATATGTACTTGGATTGTTCATTTTTTTATTTGACTTTTAGTATATAAAACTATTATTTTTTAGATTATTAATATTAAATAATTTATTCTGATTATGTAAAATAAATAAATGTCAAATTTTATTTAGAGGTGTCAACCAGGTCGAGCCGGCTAAGCCCGGCACATGAATTTCCCTTACCCGTGACCATGCCCAGTCGTGCCTGTCCACGGCACAAATCGTTTAATGCCGTGAGCAACCGAGCCTCGTACCATGCCTGGCCCAGCACGATCCGTGGTTTGTTGGCACAGCACCTCAGCACGAGCCGAGAAACTACCCCAACGGTAGAAGCTTAGCCAAATGGTTCCAAAAACCACCAGGGCAAGGGTCTGATTCCACCCCCTCCCCCCACCCCTAATCCCCAATGGTTTCTGAAACCACCCGAGCCTGGGTCCGATTCCACACCTTCCCAATCCCCTTCCAATCAGATTTTCGAAAGATCCAAAAATAATGAGCATCATGCAAACATATTTCAACCTGTTTATCATAAGATTCTTAGGTCCACATCTAGGAACAACATACTAAAATATTATAAATTAAAAAAATAAATAATAATTAATGAATTTATGACATATAGTGGAATGGTGTCTGTGATATCCGATATATGGACTAACCACGATGATTCATCTTATGTATGTCTCACCGCCCACTATGTAGATTCTATATGGACTATGAATAAAAAAAATTTAAGATTCTATGAGATTCTTCATCCTAATGATGGTCGACCATTTTTGAGTGCATGATAAAGATTTTTAGAGAATATAAAATTCAAAATAAAATTTTTAGTATTACATTCAATAACACATCTAATAATGAAATAGTGAATAACATATTTGTTAGGAATATTAAAGATAGACCATTAGGAAAGATTTTTTATATCAGATACATGTGTCACATGATTAACTTGATTGTACAAGTGGAGATGAAGGTGTATTTCCTCCCTTTGGAAACATATGTAACTCACTAAAATACTTTCACATGTCATTAGTAAGAGTGACGACCTTATTATTGACGACACTGACTGAGCTTCAGAAATTTCATTTATGAAATTCATGAAGATTTTTTATGATACGACAAATATATATTCGTCAGTTTATACTTCCACTACTTGCTTTGCACTAAGGTGTATATGCAACATTAGTCGCATGTTTAAGATATATCAAACTGACCCAACACTTAGTCATATAGTTGCAGAGATAAAAATCACGTACTTAAAGTACTAGTCCACTATTTAATCTCTTTATTGTCCGCTGCATGCATAGACGCTAGGGTTAAGGTGAAAAAAATATATAATATTTTGACTTATATTTCCTCGTGCATGAATCTGAAAAGCTCACCTGAAGACTTTATTCACGATAAATTGACTGACCTTTTCACATACTACGATACTAAGTATAGTAATAGTAGTAGCGAGACTGTGAGCACGGACATGAATATTATATTCAGAAATGATGATTTTTTTTTTCAGTTAGCAAGGGAGAAACGACGGGGTAGACCATCGAATAGGAGCGAGCTATCTCGGTACTTAGATACTAATTACTGCTCAATCCTATTATATTCTGATACTAAAAATCTTGATATATTATAGTAATTGAAATCATACGAGTTCACTTTTTCCATGCTATCTAAGATGACGCGGGATATACTGACTCCTCTAGTATCGAGCGTAGCATCGGGATCAGCCTTTTTTATTACAATGAATATGATTTCAGATAGGAGATCGAGATTATGTTAAGATATTGTTGAGACTTTAGTATGCATGAAAGATTGGGAAGATTCAAGATTTAGCATCCAGATTCGTGCTGGGACTGAGATTACAGCGAAAGCAAAGGAATTGAATACTGATGATTATCCATGTGATAGTGATTTTGATATTGAAGTTGAGGATAATAATGATATACTGATGAATGATTGATGAGGTTGCTACTTTATGCCTAATGATTGACGAGGTTGCTACTTGATGCCTAATGATTGACGATTGCGAAATTAGGACATGCCAACAGCAAACCTTATGTTACAGTTATGCTTATGCTTATGAGTTATGCAGAATTCTGAATTTTGATTTTAATATTTTGTATTCATTTTTATTTACAATGTATTTACAATTTTAATATTTTGATTTTGGCTTTGTGACTATCATTTTTATTAATGCAATTTTGTGTTTATTTTATTTTGTGTTTAAGAATTTCATTAAAAATTCTTAATTTTATTCTAATAAATTATAATCTATTAATCTAAATAACACATAATTAAAACAAATAAAATAAAAAAAATAAACTTTATAACTATTCAAATATTTATAATTTACAATTTAAATATTTTTAAATATTATCTAATTTATATTTTATAATTACATAAATATTATAACCAAATAAAAAAAAATTATTGTTTTTAACTGGTTTGTACGAGCCTAACCCGACACAATAAAAAACTAGTCGTGCCAGCAAACCGTGCCAAGCCTAGCCTGAAGAAACTATGCAGGGCCAGGCAGGGCACGATTGATGTACTGTGTCGTGCATTGCCCGACATGGTAGCATGGTTGGGCAGCCTAAAACCATGTCAGTCAGCCCAGCATGGCACGTTTGACACCTCTATTTTTATTAATATAAATTATTTATTATAATAGTTTATTTTTCTGAACTTTTTACAAATACATTAATTAAATTAATTTTCTCTAATACATTAAGATGTTAAAATATTGTTTTTTAGCATATAAAAAATACATAGCTTAACAGGTAATAAAAATAAATTTTTAAAAAATAAACTTTATACTTAATACTATAAAGCATTATTTAGTTCTTAACATTTTGTTTCTATTTAGAATTGAGCCAATAAAACAAAAACTTTAAGTGTCTGGGTAATTTATGCTAAATATCTGAGTAAACCTTTTTCCTGCAAGTCTCACCTTAAGATAATCTACATTATCATTTGAATTCATCTTTATATTGAACACTCATATGCAACCAATAACAAATTTTCTTGAAGGTCTTTAACTAATTCTTATGTTTCATTGGCCAAATGATATCTTGAATTGGATAAAATAATATCTTAGAAGGAGATTTAAATATTTTAGTAGCATCAAGAAAAATAATAAAAAAATAAAAGAATAACACAATGAGAGTAGCTTGTAAAATCAAGTGTTGAGTGTAGCTTCTTTGTCTCATCCGAAATGTAATTGGAAATTCAATATCAGAAGGAGTGACTATATGATTATCTGACTCCTCTTTAGGCTTGTCTCTAGACTGAGCAAGCTTAGGCTTGTCTCTTTTCTAGTATAAACTCTAAGTACTAGGCAATCAAATCTTCTAGTTTTTAACTCAATATAAATCCATACTAGTCACCACTTGCATGAACAACTATGTCATTTAGGCCTATAAGATATTTTCTTACCAAGGAAACATCATTTACTTCATAATTAATATATTATGATTTTTTGGTAGAAATGATGACTCCATTAGATTAACATCATACAAAATATCAACATGCACAGTTGTAGTCAGTATATGACTCTCTTCACTAACTAATGATCCAAACATTACTACATGTAAGGGAAGAAGAGTAATAAATATAAATATAATTTTTAGATTTACACTCTTTCTCGGCTCGTTGAAAAATGAATTATGGTAAAAAAAGATAACATCCATATTTATTAAAATTTTCTCTCTTGAGAAAAATATTTGTATACTATTTGGGCACTCAAATATCCAAGAAAGACATATTTTAAGGCCCTAAATATCAATTTGTCATACCATAGAGATCAATTGAAGACAAAATATATATATCTAAAAATTTTATGAGACAAGCTAAATAGTCTCTCTTCAAGATTTAAAATCTGAAAAGATATACGTAGAGATAAAACATTAATGAGCATCAAATTGATGAAGTAGATTATATTTAAATTATATATTCTCAAAACTATTTTGAAATATTTTTTCAAAGAGTGTTTGATTTATCTTAATTACATCTTTATTTTTTTTTCAGCAACAACACTCTATTTGAGTGTATCGTCACATAAAATATGGTGTATAATATCATAATCCATATAGTATGTACTCAATTGATGTGATATATATTCTAATATATTATCACTTTCTAATTTTTTAAATATTTTATCAAATTCTTTTTTTATTATTTTATAAAAGATCTGAAAATTAAAAAAAACATATGAATTATGTTGAAAAAGGCATGTTCATATATATTTTAAATAATCATCAATAAAAGTGATTAGATACTTAAATCAACATGATAGTCTAATCGGCAAAAGAAGATGGATATTCTAACTATGGAGATATGGGTTTGATTCCCTAGGACACTAAATATATTTTTTTCAAAGTATTTGTTAGATCAACTATCATGTTATTAGGATTATGGGTCTCACTTACTTTGACCCCAAAACCCCAAGGTTCATATATGAACTAAAAAGTTAATATGAGTAGGGTTTGAGAGGGGAGGGTGGGAGGACAAAAAATCCTTTTTGGCAGCATATCTAGTAAGTCTACATTTATTTTAGTATTTCAAATCAAATGAATTTTTACTTAAGCTAGACTAGTATTTATGATAAGAAATTTCAGTTAAGTTTTTCTTACTAATATGCTCTTACTCTAGGATTAATATATCCTTGAAACTAGGACAAAATATTAAATTGTTCAATCATGAGTGATCAAGTTGAGAATACTCAAATAAATGATTCAGCATACTCAAATATTTAGGAGATCATATCGTTGAAGGGAGAACATACATTCAATTATTGTCGACATATGACTCTCTCCACCCAAACATGAGTACATTTAAGGGAGGAAGAATAATGAATTTAAGTATAATATCTAAATTCACACTCATTTTCGACTTATTGAAAAATGACTTGAAAAAAAACATCCATATTTACTAAAATCTTATCATTCTCTTGAAAAAAAAATACTTTTATACTTTTGAGTACTCTAGTATCCAAGATAGACACACCTTAAGACCCTAAATATCAACTTGTCACATCCTAGATCAACCTCTAAGATGTGACGAGATAAATACATCTAAAATTTTTATTACACAAACTAAATAATCTTTCTTCATGATTTAAGATTTAAAAAAATATATGCTAAGAGATGACATAAATAGACATTCGATTGATAATATATATTATAGTTGAAATTATATATTCTCAACTATATTTTGTAATATATTTTTTGAAGTAAAAATGTTTTAGGTGTCTTAATTATATCTCTATTCTTTTTTTTCAACAATCATATTTTATTTAAGGATGGAGGCATATATAGTCTAGTATATAATTTCATAATTCATATAGTAAATCCTCAATAAGTGTGACATATATTCTATTATATTGTCACTTTTAAATTTTTTAATTATTTTATCAAATTTATTCTTTATTATTTTATAAATGATCTGAAAAATAATATATATATATATATATATATATATATATATATATAAATAAAATCTTAAAAGAGATATGTTCATATATATGTTAAACAGTCATTAATAAAAGTGATTAGATACTTAAATCCCTCTCTGATCACAACTAACAGTATGACAATCAGATCGGCAAAAAGAAGATGACTATTGTAACCATGAGGATATTAGTTTGATTCTTTGGAACATCGAAAATGCTTTTCCAAGATATTTGTTAAATTACCTATCATGCAATTAGGATAGGGCCTCACTTACTTTAACCCCAAGGCCCCATGGTTCATATATGACCAAAGGTTAATATTAGTTGGGTTTGGGAGAGGAGGGTGGGAGGACAAATAAAATCCCCTTTTGGTTGCATATCTAGTAGGTCGCCATATATCTGAGTATTTCAAATCAAATAGGTCATTACTAAAGCCAAACAAGTATGTATGATAGGAAACTTAAGTTAGTTTTTCTAATTATTATGCTTCGATACTCAATGATTGAAATATCCTTAAGACGATAACGAAATATTATTAACTTGTCCAAAATTATGTGATCAAGTTGCATATACTCAAGTAAATGATTCAACACACTCAAATATTTACAAGAAAATAATATCATTGAACAAAGAAAATATATTCAATCATATTCAATTGTAAATAGTTTTACCCAAAGTCACCTGATTTTTATACTTAAATATTAGTCTAAGTAAAAATAATATATGACTTGAATTATCTAAAAAGACAGCTCTCAAAAAATAAATTAATATATTTATTAAATTGTATACTAATATATCCAATGACTTTTAAATATTTATTATTAGTTATTATAATATTTTTAGAATAAAAAAATATATAATGCATAAGATATAATTGTTGATAATATAAGTGTTAGCTATTATGTCAATAATTCATAAATCTGTAGTGAGTATGAATGAATTGACAAGTGATTCTAAAAAAAAAAAGGAATGATCTATTATTGTCTTAAAAATAAATTATTGACATTTTTTTACTAACTGTAAATGTCAAGTTAGATGAATTCTATAAGAATCTTTGGACAACTCTAATAGTTATTTCTCTCTCTTAATGTTATTTGAATTCTTAGATTTTTCTTTGGATATAATAGTTACCTATCTTTCGTGTGACCCATCCTCCTGCAGTGGGTACATTGAATTGAAATTCTCATCAATCTATTTCTAATGAGATAATATTTTTTATATTATAACAGAAAATTATGATTCTTTCAAATAAAATAAAACTACACCATATTAAAAAAATTTTAAAATCCTTAATTTTTATTTTGTTACAATTCTTTCAAAACCCTAATTTGAGTTTCCAGCCAAATTGCCACTGTTTGCCACAATTTACACCATTGCATGCAATTAGGGTTACTACCCAAAAATCATCACACACCATTGCGCACCAATGTGCGCCACTATGTGCCATCGCATGCCACTACCACATGTCTACTACTTCTCAATCACACTACCTTGTTTCTGCCAATCACGTGCACCTCTTTCCTCACCACCACACTTGTGCCTCTTACGTCACCATAGCACACACACCTCTTCCATCACCATCACATATGCTTGCTTTTACTATTTTTGTGAGAGTTTTTTTGTTTTAACCTCACCTTAATATCATATTAAAATAAAAATGCTAAAAATATAACTACAAATAACACTTTATGAAATGTATGCATTAAATTCACTTATATAATAAGTAAAAGTGATTGAGACAATTCATATATCATGTGTTTCTATTAAAATACAAAAAACAATAAAAAAAATAAGAAAACTTCAACAATCATCAATAAGTTGGAGCATACAAGTCAAAAAAAATATCAATTTATAGAAAATAAATATAAACTAAGATCTCATCAAATTCTTTATGAAGATGTCTACTGCCTGTTATTATGTCTAAATGTATATTATCATAATCATCACATCATGAATCTTCTTCCTTAAGAAGAAGTAATACACCTCTATATGTTTTAAGAACTCTTGAAATATCAAATTTGAGACTATATGATTCATTACTTGATTGTCATATAACAATATAAGGTAGTAATAGAAGAAAAAGTACATACATGATCTCGGATATATATATATATATATATATATATATATATATATATATATATATAGATCCGAAGTATCTGTATGATTTTTACTTTTTTAGGAGACAAGACTGTCTCAAAAAAAAATGAAAAATCCTATCGTAGACATTTTCTAGGTGCATGCTGGTACCTAACTCGAATTTAAATATTCACATAACTACAAGTATTTATGATCCTCAAAAGAGATACTACGTACTTGAAACTTCTTTGTTAGTGATATGCCCTTGGGCAATAATATAATTATTATTCCTTTCATATTTTAATAATTAAAGATGCATATTCATTATCATATTATATTTTTAATTTGATAATTTATTTCATAGATAGTTAATTTTACTCATGATCATCAAGTGTGTGACTTAATAGTAGAACCATAGACTTCACATGGAATATTATTTTAAATTGTTTGTGATCATTTATTATAGATGAAAAAATAATAAAGTAAGACTAGTATGAAATATTATTGATGATCTTATTTTACTAACCATAAATATATGATATTAAGTCCATTCATAAGTTTATGTTAGTAAACATTGTACTAGACCAACTCATTATGAGAATACCACTTGGATTATAAAATATAAATAGTTTTCATCATAATAATATTTTATTTCTATCCTTTGATATGGCACCGCTATAGGTCCATACATGAGAAATTTTATGTTTTGACATGGTTCAACAATATTTGTAATAAGGTGATAATACAAGTTGTAGTTGAATATAAAATAAAACATATTAATGAATATGAGAGGATTAAAGAGATTTGTCTCTCTTTTTAGAGAGATATCCATGGGTCATCCTCCTCTTAACATATGAGACTAGAAATGTATGATTGTACTCAATTAAATTAATAAAAGTATTAATATTATTTGTATTATTAGTTCAAATGAAGATCAAGAAATTATATGATTAAATTTTACCAGAATAATTTAGTTAGTGATGTGTATTTAATTAGCATATCATAAGACAAGTGGACTAAGATATTTAGTATAAATTTGGTTATGTCGGACTATTAACATCCATATAATTTGTACGGTCATAACATTTTGCTCAAGATTACTTATGATAATGTGAGCTCAAAAAGTGTTTTGAGCCCACTACTAAATATTATGTGGACTTATAAGATAATGCACATAGAATGAGTTAGAAACTAATCATTTGGGTTTAAAATTAGTATTGAAGATTCAAGAGATCCTCATTTAATGAAATAAAGATCATCCAATTTAAAGAGAAAGAGAGAGAGAGAGAGAGAGAGAGAGAGGGTTTTCACATATATTCATCCTAATGCTAGCACACTTATCTCTCTTGGTTTTCAAGAGGGCTTATTCGTGTGGATAACTATAGAGGGTAAAGCGACCATGTTGTGCTTTCTAGTTCGGCGAGGAGACTTAGACACGCACATGAGGTTGTGGAACAAGAGTATTCAACACGAATAAGATATTATTCTATCACCGAATCATCTGATTGGTTTAAAAATACCCAACAGTGGTATTTTGTTGGGTTAAAAATTAATTTATTTTGTTGTTTTGCTGTGCTTATATGTTTAATCGCCCCCAAAAACACCCAATAGTGGAATAGAAAGGACTTGTCATCTCGATCAATATAGTTTCTTTTTTTTAATTGTACATTAATATGTTTGTTGTGTTCCAAATATATGTATGTGTAACCATGTGATCTATATAGTTCATTAAAAGTTGTCTTTATGCATAGCTGATGCATATAAGCATATATGTTCTGTATAAGATGATTTTAATTTCAGAGTCATGAAGAGTGATGGTATTAAACGAAAAGTTTAATCTAATTAACATGATCACGAGTTTAGTAAATCAGCAATATTTTCAACAATTAATAACTTTGTTAGAGAAAGTTATCGCAATAGAAAATAGTAGAATCAAAACACATATAAAATGTCCCAAGGCAATGCCCTTGAAAGCTGAGGTGGTTTTGTTATACCAACCTTATTTAATAATATTAATACTAATAATAGTTTTAGAGTGTATTAATGAATGAATGAGATTGCCAATTGTTTATGTATTATATTACACATATACTAACTATTGTTATTTATTACTATTATTAATAGTGAATCTATGTTTAATGAAGTACACAGATTTTTAATAATATCAATAATAATTTTAGGATATATCAATTGAATAAATAAGATATTTAATATTTTATGTATTATGATACATATACTCTAACTATTATTTGTTATTATTAATAATGAATTTATGTTTAATGAACTACACAAAAATTATTAATATTATTAATAATAATGGGTTCAGGGTATATCAACTGAATAAATATAATATTTATTTTTTTGTGTATTATGATACACATTATATTTATTATTATTTATTATTATTAATGATAAGATCATGTTTAATAAACTAAACAAGTTTTATTGACATAATTATTGTGCTAATAATATGTATGATGCATAGTATGATCCTTAAATTAATTTGAATATTTGATGTAAATATTTATTTATTTTAAAGTAACTTGGGGTATATAATTTAAATATGCCATGTGTATCATTTTTTATTCTGGGATATGTAATTTAAATATGATATGCACGTCATTTTAGTTCTTGTAATTTATTTATAAGTTGTATAGCATACATGCAAATTATAAAGAAGAATATATATTCAAGGATGAAGATCAAGCTAAATCACAAGATGCGGCAAAGAATATTTTCTTCCCATACTTGAACTCAATAATGAAGAGAATTTGGCATATTCCAGGTAAATCCATGGAAATAAATATTTTTACCTCAGATTGATCTAATTTTGAGCCATGCTATGACATGTTTAAATTATGTCATATATATGCATATGATGGTGTGTATGATATGATGGATGAATATGAATAATTATTCATGTGATAATAATAGGATTAAAAATATATATAATCCTAGTAATTAAATCACTCACTAAAAATTAAGTTATAAAATACTTGTCATATTTCTATATTTGTCCAGATTTTAATTGACAACATACGTTATGCCAAAGTAGGATATGTAATCCATCGTAGCATGACATAATGGATAATGGTGATATTCATATGTATGAGTTTGATGGAATTAACAAGGTTATCAAAATAGTTTGAACCTATAGAATTAATGAGATTTCTTTTATGACATGTGATTGATGAGTCCCAAGGGAATCCAAGAATTACATGAAATACAATTAGTAAATAGTTATCTACCTAAATTACTAGACTTAGAATAATAATACAAAGCTTACTTAGAGTTTGAAGAAATATGGGTCTTGACCCACTACAATCTCAAATATTAAAATTTTCCAATTAATACAAGAGGGTTAATTGTTTATTAATAGTTAATGGGAGTTGTTTTTATATTTTTTATTTAATTATTAAAATATTTTGCATATGGTTTATAGATAATGATAACAAAAAATACATCAACTTTGTCACTTCAATCACTCCTTGAGAAATGCAAAAAATAAAGAGACTAATATCTTTGACAGACACATATTTGAGAATCATGTTCATGCAAGAAAGGAATGTGCATCTCCTAGATGAACCTATCCCTGAAAAACCTGCAGCAAATATCTATAAGGCTCAAGAAGATACTTGTAGTGAGCATTAAAATTTTTCAGTAGATATTACATGCCGCATTTTTATCAATGTGGAATTGGAGCTTTAGATGCAGATAGTTGATATGCAGTTATTTGTCATGATAGGCCATCTTAGAAAAATATTCCAAGAGTAGACCCACATTGAGTGGATTTCCATTATCAAGGCGTTATTTTTTTGCAATATAGTTGTAGGCAACTCAATTAGCTCTCATATCCTAAATTAGAAGGATTATCTAAATTATCTTTAAAAGCTTGATCTATTGATTAACCAAGAGTTGGTTGTTGATATAATTCTTTAATCTCTACTTGATACATATGATGGAAAAAATAATTTCAGAGCTGCATGGGATACTTAAAGTTATCTAGAATTCCATCAAAACTATATAGGTTCAAAACTATATGATTTATTTTAATAACCTTGTTAATTCCATCAGACCCTAGCACCACCATGGAAATACTACATTAGAATCTTTATATTTTGACACAGTTCAATATCATATGTAATAAGGTGATAATATAATTTGTAGTTGAACATAAAATAAATCATATCAAAGGATGTGAGTGAATGAAAGAGATGTGTCACTGTTTTTAGATAGATATCCATGAGTCCCTCGATATGTGAGATTGGAAATTCATGAGCATTCTCAAATAAATTAATAATAGTATTAATGTTTTTTGTATTATTAATTTATTTGGACATTGAGAAATGTATCATTGAACTTTGAACAGTTGACTTATCCATGTCTTATGTTTAATTAGGATATCATGAGACAAATAGATTAATACATTTATTATGGATTATGCTATGTCAAAATATTAATTTTCATATAATTTGAGTGGTTATAATGTCTTGCTAGAGACTGATTATGATTCATAAGTTCAAAAGTAAGTATTGAGTTCAATGTCAATATTGTGTGGACCTACAGGATCACACACATAGAATGAGCCAGAAAATAAACATTGGGATTAAAATTAGTATTAAAACCCAATAGATCCTCATTTAATGAAATGAAGATCATCAATTTTAAATAAAGAAAGAGTGAGAGGGAGAGGGAGAGAGAGAGAGAGAGCAAATGTTTTCATATAGAATCGAGTCTGTGATGGCACACTTATCTCCCTCTCAGTTTCCAAGAGGGCTTGTTCTTTGTGGGAGATTGTAGAAGGTGAAGCAATTATGTTATGCTTTCATGTTCAGCAAGAAAACTTAGACGCACACATGAGATTGTTTAAAAATAATTTTATAGTACATATAAGATATTCTTTTATAACTAAATCATCTAATCAGATCACATTGATCTTTCCTCGAGTCAAAAAACAATCAATTTTGTTGTTATTCTTTGCATATATATTTATTATCCCAAAGAAAACCCAACATTCTTCTCATATCTTTGTTTGAAAAAGAGCTGTCTTAAAATAAATCTGTTAAAAAAAATTTGAAAACGACTTGTTATATTGATTGTATATATTATGTCTAATCATAATCATAAGTTATAACGACTTGTTAATTTGAAAACTATTCGGGAGAGGAAACATGGCGTGTTGAGCCATGATGAGTTGGGTTTGACTTGGGTTGAGCCTAGCATGATTGGGCCAGACACCATTTCAAGCCTGGCTCAATTCATGGATAACCCAGGCTAGTCTGGGACATAGCCAGGCACCAAGGCCATGCTCGCTGCCTTCATAAACCTCTAGTCTTGGCCTGGCTGGTGTTATTGTTCTGGCTTGGCCTGCCCTAGGCTGGGGGTAGGGCCCGTGACCCTATCTGAACAGGCGAGTAGCTAGTTGGGCACTTAAGGTTCCATATATATATATTAAATTAAAATAAATTAATAAATATAAGCTGAAAAAAAAATAATGCTCGATATCAATAACATAATACATGCTGTCATTTTATGGCAGGCAAAATTGCTTGGTTGGTGTACGCAAGTCTACAGTACTCTACATAGAGGAAATGAAGGTAAATTATGAAATTCAAGAATTATGTAAAGATATTTGCTAGTTACTTTAATGTCTAAATGTGTACTTAGTAATAGTCTCATCTTGTTTCTTCTCCTCCATAAAGAAACAGTCCTTCATGATTTTATTCAATCATTCGTGAAATACTAGATTGGAGATTATATGTCTCACTATATGACTGTCAAAATAAATGATAGAAAAAGAAGATATTGCATATCTAATCTTTTGTAGTAGATGATATATTTAAGGTATCTCATAAATAACTATCATCATCGCTCTTAATTCTACCTTTATATTAGATCTCGACACAACTTGAATACGGCCCATCCGGCCCAAGTTTGGGCAAAATCAGGCCAGTCGTGCTTGGCCGTGCTGGACCATGCCGGGTCATTCCAGATCATGCCCGAAGGTTGCCAGCCTGGTCAACACAGGACACCAATTGTGGTTTATGATTTTAATTTTTTTTTTTGCAAATTTAAAATTTTAATTTATTCATTATTAGTTACGATATTACATTATTTCACATAAATCAAAAAAAAATTAAAATCATTGACACAAATGATAAATTTTAATAATCTAATCAAAAATAAAATAACAGAAGTACACAACATAACAAGCATCAATCATAATCAAGCTCAATCTCAATATTAATCGGTATATGTATATAACTGATCATCATCACATAAGCATCTAACAGCATCACTAGGAGTGGTCTCAACCTTGAATTCTTCCAATCTTTCATGTATATTAGTACATCAATGATATTTGATCGCAATCCTGATCTACTATTCATAATGACATTGACTGCAATAAAAAAATACAAACTCTGATCTTATGCTCTACACTAGATGAGTTAGTTGATCTCGTGTCATCTTAGACAACATAGGATAGATGGACTCGAATGATTTTTACCATTAAAAAAATATTAAATTTATTATTATTATGTGAACGAATTGAGCAGTAATCAATATCTAAGTACCGAGACAGCTCATTTCTATTAGATAGTTTACCCCATCATGTTTCTATCTATAACTAAATGGAGAAGTCATTATCTCCGAATACGGTGTCCATGTTCATACTCAAAGTCCGGCTACAACTACTAAAATACCTAATATCGTAGGATATAAATAACTAGAAAAGTCAAACGGGCCGGGTCAATCTGACCCGAGGCACAACACGATTTGTTTGTGTCTGGCCCTGCAAGGCACGGAAATTTCTCGTGTCCGTGTTCGTGCCTGCTCACGACACGAACCATATCGTGTCGTGCCGAGGCCAACCGAGCCTCATGTCAGTTCAGGCACAACATGGTACCATGCCCGTTAGCGCGGTACATCAGCATGAGCCAAGATACTGCCCCAGCGGTTGAGCCCGACAAAACCCCAACAATAGTCGGATCTTCTTACCCTGACCATTGGAATTGTATCAAATGTCCTATAAAGTTTAGCTGCAATTGCCCATTAGTAGTCGAAACATCTAAATGATCCAGAAGCTTGTTATAAGTATTTGGATTAATAGAAATATTTTGGATAACCTAGGGATCTTATATTAAATTTAGAGGTTGACCACTTAGATATGCACTTTAATGTTATTAGTATAGTTAACTAGAGATATTATATCATAAATGAAGTCAATATTTGGATTAATAGTAATATTTATTGGAGAATAACCCAAGAGGTCAACCTCTAAAAGAATATCAAGTACATATCTTTTTTATTGACAAGATAATATCTTTTGTAGAATAAGTCACTTCTATGTCAAGAAAATATTTGAGTCTATTAAGATCTATTTGAAATTATGTATGAATATAAACGAGTTGGATTGTTCCAAACTAGAGGTGTCAAATGGACCGAGTCAAGTCGGCCCAACCCATTTTTTCGAGCACAACCAGGCTAGTATGTCCTGCCTAGCACAGCACAATTCCTTGGAGGGCATGTCTGGCAAGAGCCCACATCTCAAAAAAAAACTTGGTTTGGGCTGGCTCGAGTCAGGTCAGGTCGGTCAAATTTAAAAAAAAATTGGGTTTCAGCACCTGCGCTCCACCGTCACCTGTCGTGCATCACTCTGTGCGTGGTCACTCCTACCGTGCCCGCATGCCTGGCACAGCACACGGGCCAAAAACCCTCGGCACGGCACGGCACAATTCGTGTCGAGGGCCCGCCCGACACGGGTTCAAAACTGCACTGTAGCTTGATGTGTCATGTTAGGCTTCGGGTCGGGCCCAAGCTGCCCAACCTGTTTGACACCTATATTCTAAACTCACAATCTCTTGTAGTCAGATTATCATTCATGCATACAAATAACAAAATTAGCATGCCACCAGTTTCATCTAGAAGAACCAAAAAAAATTAATAACATACATATGTAACTCAAATTAAATGATTATCTATAAAAATCTCACAAATTAAACTCTCGATGATTAATTCAAGTCATACAATAATTTCTATAAATTGCATCTGACTATATTGCTTTAAACCTCACTGGTTGCTTCATATATACATCATCAAAGATATTTTGAAGAAATATATTATTCGCTTCTAACTAGAATATCATATATCTATGACACGTTGCAAAAGAAATAAGAATATGAATTAAAGCTATCTTATCCATTAAAAATAAGTGTTCTGATAGTATACATCAAATATATCCTCACACTATAAGTCATGTCTTTGCAGTGAACACTCTCCTGCAACCAATATAACTTCCCAAAATTCACGGTACTAGTTCAAAGTTCTATTAGAGTGAAGAACATGTAACTTTTCTATCATTACATAATATCATCCTAAATGAGATAATATTTTAAATGAGGATTTGAATATGCTAGTATCATTAAAAATAATAATAAACTCAAAAGAAGAAATAAGACAAGAATACAATAAAACCTGAGAAATTAGATGATAAGTATAGTTCATTTGTTTTCAGGAAAGTAATTAAAAAATTAAGATTAGAAGAATTGACTATAAGATCATCTTGTTAATTTAGTAGGCTCATCTATGGTATGAGAAGGTTGAGCATGTCTCTCTCTCCCTCTCTCATGTTATAGACATTACGTCCCAATGATCAAGTCTCTTAGTCGCCTACTCAATAAGTATGTACTAGTTCAAACTCATATACTACTATATCATCTAGATCTGAATGAGATTTTCTTGAAAAATATAACTCTCTCCTAACTCAATAAAATATGAATTTAATGATAGGTTTGATGACTCTATCTGAGTAAGATCAACTTATCCATATGATCAGATATAACCAATGAGTGACTCTCTACCAAAGTTTGTTTGTTCAAGTATAACATCTGGATTCACCGTTTTCTTAGAATCATTAATGAATAAGTCATTATAAATATAAATAAGATTTATACTCATTAAAATCTTTTTAGTATATAATGAGAAACACTTGTATTCTATTTGGGAACTGGAGTATCTAAAAAAATCGCATCTCAAGGCTCTAGATGTTATTTTGACCCATCCAAAAATTAGCGATCAAGAACAAAACTAGTGCTTCCAAAAATTCTGAGGGATAATTTAAATATTTCTTTAAGACATAAGATCAATAAAAGTATGCATTAAGAAATTATAGAAAAGAGCATCCAACCGATAAGGTAAATTGCGATGAAAATCCTCTCTCCTCAAAAATATTTCATAAATCTCTTTTTAAGTTGGCATGTTTGAGTCATGTCTATCAAATATTTATTCTTCTTCTTAGTCATCTCATTTTATTACGATGTGTCAGCACAATTAATATAGCATATAATCCTATGATCCTTATAATATATGCAAAATTAGTTTAACATATATTATGATACATTATCACTTAATTTTTTAATATTATTATTAAATTAAATTTTATTATTTTGTGAAAAAAATAAAAAAAAAATTGATTTGTCACAAAAGGGATATATCAAAAAATATCTCAAATAGTCATCAAGAAACATGATCAAATACCTAAAATTTTCGTATTGCTCTGCTAGGTCCTTATGTCTGAGTGTAATTAATCAAATATATTTGTATCCAAACCAATAAAAATATAAGATAGGAAGCTCTAGTAAGTTTTTATAACTGACATGCCTAATGCTCTATGATTGAAATATTATTAAGACTAGGATAAAATATTCTCAACTTAGATAGTGATAAGTACTCAAGATGAGAATGCACAAATAGTGGATCCAAAATACTTATACATATTGTGGAAGATCTTATCATTGAAACAAATATATACAAGTGATTGGTGTTCAAGCTGAAAATACACAAGCAGTGGGTCCAATATACTTATACATATAATGGGAGATCTTATCATTAAATAGAAAATATACAATCTAACCTGCTCAATCTCGAATAGAGTTTTTCTAAGAGTTAATCCAATAAATAAATATAAAAAAAAATAAGGCAAAATTAGAGTTAAGTTGTCTAAAAAGAAAACTCACATAAAATAAATTAACAAGATAATTATGAGTAAACATGATATGGGAAAATAACAAGAAATCAAAGTAAATAGTATTATATCCAATGACTTTTACGTATTTACAATTGATGATAATAATATTCTTAAAACAACAAAATATATAGTGAATAAAGTATGATAATCAATGATATGAATATTTGCTTTAGTGTCGATAATTTATGAGTCTGAAATGAAAATGCGAGTGAGACAATTAGTGATACTAGAAAAAAATGATGAATTTAATATTGTATTAGAGTGGAATTTTGTATATTTCATTATAGTAAGTATCATAGTGGATAGATTCTATGAGAATTCTTGGATGTCTCTGAAAGTCAACTTGCTTTTTCTCACTATTGTGTATGTTCGTGGTATTTTCTCAAGAAATAATATCCAACAACTTTTTTTTGGTGCATCTTATTCTCTTGTAATGAGTACATTGAACTGAGACTTTTCTCTATACCTTTGTTGTGATAATTCATGCCTGCTATAAAATTGTAGTTACTCTACAATAATTGCACAATTCTCTCTCTCTCTCTCTCTCTCTCGCGCTTTATCTTTCACCTTTTAGATTCTATTTTTTGTTATCTAACACTTAAACCTAGAAAATATTAGCCCCAATTAGGGTTCTGCCTATCATCACCATGCAAACCACCACGCAGACAATAATTCTCATCGACATGCTCACCGTTGCATACACTGCCATGTGCCCTTATGCGAACACCACCACACTCTCCACTGCACACACAACTAGCACCATTGTGCGCTCAACCATGTGCACCAGCATGTGCTCTGCTATGTGCCAATGTGTATTGTATTCATACACAATGAGTGAGTGACTACTATTGACAAAAAAAATTAAAAGGAAAAACAATTTAGAGAAGGCACTTAAACTAGCTATGATAATATGTTAAATTAATAAATATAAGTTAAAAAAAGAATAACACTCATATCGGCAACATAACACATGTTCTTATTTAACAGACAAAAAAAATTGGCACGGTCCACAAGTTGAGTGTTTTCATCAAACAATATAAAATAAAATATAAAAACTGAATAAAATCACAATAGTGTATATATATGAAATTTTTACAAATTCAAAATTTTTTCAAAATTTATATTGAAAATATGTGTATGAACATCAATATAAAAATATAAATAAAAAAAAAATACTTGAATATGAAAATATAAATCAAAAAGCCTAAAAAATATTAAAAAAATATAAAATGAAATGCATTGTCAATAACATAAATAATACATAATGGCACTATGCGTTTGTCTAATTTAGATCATCGCGGCTCAAAGTCTTGATATTATCATTTTCGTGTATGTTATTTATTTGCAACTCTTTGATTTTATCTTGATGACCTATTCATGCATATCCCTATCTTTTAACCATGATAATATTTTTAATTATATTTAGTTGTAACATGTTACTTTTGTTTAAAATTATATTCATTATAATAGAAAAAATAGACTTTGACACTATATTAGATATCAGAGGGGTCAGCTTGTCAGATAATATGTTAGATAGTACGAGAAAAGTAAATTTATATAATTTTTGTCAACTCAATATGTTAAATTTTTTGATATTATTATGAGACAAAATAAAATAGTAGTTTATGTATAAGCATCTTGACAGCCAGTCCTATTCGAGTTCGATGAATCTTTTTATCATTTATCCTTGGCTAGCTAATTTTTTTAATATTTAAGTAAATTATCTAATTATTTATAAATTATGTCATCTGATTCTTTTGGTGGTTTCATGCAAGTGAATATGAATTTGATAATATTATTTGTCCTTTAAATATTAACTCAAGAATGCATACAAAAAACTAAGTAAAAATAAAATATAATAGAGAACTAATATTTTAAATACTTGCTTTCAATCTCAATTATTATAACACTAAAATATAAGTATTCTCTACATTAGTTAACATATAAAATTGATATTAAATATGTTAGCACATAAATATACTATTTATGTTGTATATACACTTCAGTGCAATGCATATCATGAGAATCCATATAGACAAATACATATTCACAATAGATTTTTATGAATTTTAAAAAGGAAAGCCTATATTAGTTTATTTTGTTAATTATTATTTCATTAATTTTATTATTAATAAAGTTGGATATTACATGTTAATAACAAACACATTAATTTAATATTAAGTATGTTAAATTCCAAAAGTAGTTGACATCTCTTCAAATTTTTTTTTTAGGCTTACTAACTTACATATAGTATACAAGTCTTGTAGTTTGCCATATATGGAAATAATTGAGTTGAGTTGCACTTTTACGTTTATTATGTGAAATAAATTTAACATGAAAATTTTCAACTAAGGGATCATATTTAATATTTCATACGAAAATATTTATTATAACATAATTATTTGAAATATTATCAAATTTTATATTAAATATTTTATTTTATATCTCGCATTATCTAAATATTTTCAACAGATACTTATATATGACAAAATTATCATGAAAATAATTAATATCATGAAATCATGATATTAAGTTATTTAGTTTCTAGTTAAAATCAAAAATAATTAATGAAACATGTAATTACTTTTTCATAATGATTAGTCCAGATATTAGACATCATTGAGATCATTCCATTTTATGTTCTAAGTTAGGTGATGTTTGATAAACTGCTTAATCTTTTCAAATCATTAAAAATAAAAATTTTCAATTATTTGAAAAAATCAATAAGTTTAATAAAAAATATTTGGGAGCTATTAATTTAAAATTTTAATTGAAATAGTGTTGAAAATATTAATTAGGTAGAGGCCCACTTAATACTGAATGAAGAAAATTTTCAACAAAATCTATTCTTAAGTTTGTGAATCTGGCTTCTCCTCCTCCTTTCTCCGCCACCACAAACTTTATCCCTAACTCTCATTCATGATTAAAGAGTTTAGATTTATTTATTAATTTTTATTTTTATATTAAAAATTTGGATAGTTTTAAAGAGTTTAGATTTTATTGATTATTTTTTAATCATTTTTATTTTATTTTTTGATTTATAATTTATTTATAGATATGTTTCTAACGATTTTATTTTTTATAAAAATAAATATATATAGTGAAAAAATTTTATTAGAAATTCTTATTATGTTGGATAATATGTAATACAATGATAATAAGAGTAAATATGTAAAATACAGTATTTTTAGCATTCAACATTTATAATTATCAAACAATATATTTATCTTCAATATTCAATTAACAGTAATTTATCAAATATTTTTTTCTATACAAATTCAACATTTACAAAATTCAGCACTTAATTTTTCAATACTTAATTTTTTAATTATATCAAACATACCCTTAGTTAATTACCAATTATTTTTTTTATTTTATAATTTTTTATTATGTCTTTTTTATATATTATCTTAGGGATAATTTGATAGGTGAGATGAATGTATTTCTGAATTTAATAAACTAGTATGGAATTTTTTGAACATGTAAGAGGAAGACATTTTATGTCATTTTTACATGTTGTCTTAGGAATCATTTGATAGGTGAGCTGAAAGTATTTCTGTATTTAATAAACTAGTTTGGAATTTTTTGAACATGTAAGCAAAATACATATGAACATAGTCAAGTATTTTCTTGCAAATAATACAATAAATAATGTGAATCATTAAATTTAAAATTAATCTTAATTAAATGTTCTCATTGTCTATTTAGATTTATTTGAGATTCAATACAACATATTTTTTAGTGTATTGTTCAGCATATTTCCTAAGACATTCAATCTCACTATTAATTTTATAAGTATATATTTTTTTATAATATGTATATTATCTAATGTTGACATAAAATTGGGTGATAACCGAACCTCAGATATTTTGGTCATGTTGTCGATATTGAAATAAATATCTATATTACTTTCATAATGACTATTTTCATTTTTAAATATTTTGATAATTTTTGAGTAGAAGTGAGCTTTGATTATTTATCTCAGAAATTATCTAAGAAAAAAATAATTGTGAAAAAAAGTATGTGTACCGTGCAAAAATAGACTTGAATTTGAAGTCGAAATACTTCAAGTCAGTAATCAAAAGACTTGACCATCAATATTAATTTACATAATTATATTTTATATATTATTAGAATAAAGTAATATATATATATATATATATATATAATTAATAATATAATAATTTAGAGAATTTGAGAGAACTGAAAATTAGAGAGTAAAAATGTATAGTTTGAGTATGCAACATTATAAATATTAATTTCTTATCGATATTAAATTTTTAAATAAAAATATTATTTTTTAAATTTTTAAATTTTTTGGGCAGATTTTCTACAACCATTTGATTTTTGCCCACCACTATTGGAAAATAATCCAAAGACTGATAATCACACAACCATTTGAATTCCTAGCATGGAAGGGTGGCACGACATAGCTCAAAACAAGGGCACATGCATGCCAGTTTTGGCCCAGCTGGCCAAACAAGGTAGCCTAGTCCTAGCCCAACTTACCTGAGCTTGACCCAGGCTCACCTGGAATAAACCAGGCAAGTCTCAATTGAACCCAAACTAGCTTTGAATAAATCAAGTTAGCCATGCTAGGCTTGACCCGACTTGATCTGAACCAACATGATAAGAAACAACTCGAGCAAAAAGTGTGCTTATGGGTCATGCCCAATTGCTTATTTTTAGAACCGTCCAAAAATACCATGGCAGCATAGCATAGATGGGCCTAAAAAATGGGACTTGTCGTTATGACATGACTCATTTGACATATCTAATTATATTTTCTCAAAAATATTTTGAAACATTCTTTCCAAGTATGAATGTTGAAGTAGTCTCAATCAAAGATTAAAATATCGATTTTTACGGATATATCGATACTTGGATTTTACGGATATATCAAAGATATATCGGTGTGTATTTGTATATAAACACCAATCAAGGATAGATATATCGGTCTTAATGGATATATCGATACTTAGAATTTATGGATATATCAAAAATTTTTATCATTTGTCTCAATTAGAAACATATTCTTCGTTTCATAAATTTTATTCCATTGATATGTGATGATGCAAGAAATTTAATATAATCTTATAAGTCATATAGTAAGTGCCGAATCGGTCTAATATATATTCTAATGAATTGTAATTTTTTATTTTTTAAATATTTTTATTAAATAATTTTTTTTATTATTTTATGAAAAATCTAAAAAATAAAAAAATATGTAATATATCTTGAAAAGGATATATTCATATATATCTTGAGAACTAATCAATAAAAAATATCAAACATTTAAATTTTTCTATGATTGTATCTTTACTAGGTCATCGTAATTCTGATTGTATCAGATCGAATTAATTTTGCAAACTAGCATGTAAGATAAAAAGTTATGATACGCTTTTCATACTGACATGTCTCATATTCTAGGATCAAAATATTCTTAATACTAGATAAAATATTTTAAAATTAATCAATGATTAATGATTGAATTAAAAATACACAAATAATAGATTCAACACACTCAAATATCCAAAATGAAATTTTATCGTAGAAGATAAAGCAATTTATCTCTATTCAAGTACAAATTAGGTCTTCCTCGGAGTCTCTTGATCCTATATATAATATTAGTAGAAAGAAAAATAAAATCAGAATTAAATTATCTAAAAGATAATTCATAGTGAATAAACTAAGATGAAAATCGAGAATAAGTAATACTTGAGAAAATAACAAAGACTCAAACTATATACTATTTTATCCAATGACTTCAAATATTTGTCATTGGCTAAAATAATATCTTCAGAGCATAAAAAAAATATGGTGAATAACATATAATTATCAGTAATATGAATCTTAACTCATGTATAAATAATGAGTCTAGAGTGAGAATACGAGTAAAACAAATAATGATACTCAAAAGAAGTAAATAATATGAGACTTTTGATGCTTACACTCATGGCTCATCTCAAGGTAAGGCTTTAGGAAAGAACCTTGAGGTTTAAGCCTCTATGCAAGGTGCCATAGCCATAGTTTGGAGTCTCACCATCTTGATGCTTAAGCCTCATGGGGTTTTAGAATTTTTGCATATTGGGCATTTCATTTAAATTTTTGATTTAAATTTGTGTTTGAATCTTAATTTCAATGGTTTTTGGATTTGAGCTTAGTTTTTAACCTAAGTTAATTTTAAAAGGTGGTAATTAAAATTCAACTTTTTAGTTGGTAATATAAAAAAATAAAAGATGAAATTTGTGGCTACTTTTTCACCTATCTAAGAAAAAAGATATAATATTTCTATTTCATTGCTGCTGGGGGTTGCCATGCTAGTTGATGTTTAGCTGGTATGTTGGAGATTTCATGCTTTTTTGCATGTTGAGTCTAGTTCTATCAAAGGTGGTATTTTTCTATTTCTCTCCCATTATTTATAAATAATTTTTATTTTTTATTTTTGTAATTTATTTTGGATTTTTATTTTTTGTTTTAGCTCTTCATATTTTTCTATTTTCATAATTATTTTATAATTTTTTAGCCCAACAATTGATGAATCCTTTTTCATTTTGCACCCTTTTTTTTTATTTCTTAAAATCTTAAAAAATAATTATTTTTCTAATCATAATAAACTATTAATTTATTGATTTTAATTATTTATATCTAGTGCTTTGTAATTGGTAAATAATTTATTATTATTGAATTCATATAAAAAAATGAGACAAATTTATTTCAAAACAAGTTAAAAGATTTTTATTGGTCATGAGAATTGAAAGGATCTAGCATGGAAGTATGATATTGATGTGAAAAGTCTCCAAGAGTAGAAAATCATATGTGTTTATATTCAATGTAATTTTTGCAAGAGTTGTTAAGGAAGAAATTAAGAGGATGAAAGATCATCTTGGAGGCACTCATAAAAATGTTGTTCCATGTGCAAAAATCTCATACATAAGATGTTAAAAATGAAATGAAAAATTATATGAATAAATTAAAATTGATAAGGTAAATAGCCCAAGAAAGATATGATGATATGATTGATTCCGGAGATTATTATGGTGGTCATGCAACCTTGGGAGATATTAGTTTTTATTCAAATATAATAGGGAACTCATGTAGTAGTGGTATCTCTATAAGAAGAATTTGGCAACCCATGGATAGATTTCTTGCAAATGTTGATGATGCTAGATTTGAGAATTATGATAAGCAACCTACTCTGAACCCTAGAAGTACAAAGCTGACTCTAAATCAAGTTTGTTTAGACATTGAAATATTTTTATTTAAAAATGATCTTGCTTTTAATGGGAAAAATAATCTGTTTATGAATTTGTGTTGATCCATTGGTTTATATGGTCCTGGTTTGAGATCTCTTTGAAAGCATGGGAGTAGCACATGGATATTAAAGGTGGAAGTTAAGATTATTGAAAGCATTATTGAGGAGGTGAAGAAGACATGAGCACAAACATGAGTTTCTATATTGTCAGATGGTTGGAAAGATATAAGAGACAAATTTAATCAACTTTCTTTTAAATAATCCACATGAGACTATTTTCTTGAAGTTTATTGATGAATCTAATGCATTGAAAGATGTCAACTCAATGTTTAAATATCTTGATGATATTGTTGAGGAAGTTGGAGAGGAACTTGTTATTTAAGTAATAACTCATATTGCTTCATCTTATAAGTCGAAAGTGCCAAAGTTATTAGAGAAGAAGCGACATATCTATTTGACTCCATGTGTTGTCCATTGTCTAAATGACTGAATCTAATGCTTGAAAAGATTGAAGAGCTACCTCAACACAAAAAATTATTTTGTTAAAAGCAAGAAAAGTAAGTAATTTCATATATAATCATGGATGCGTGTTGGCATTGTGAGATCATTCACAAAGAGAGAGCATATCTAGCCTACTTCCATTGGATTTGCTATTATTTTTCTAGCTCTAAAAAGTATTTATCATTTAAAGACAGTCTATGATATCTGTATTTACTTATGTACAATGGACAAATAATACATGACCATGAGTCAATAAATCTGAATGAAATAAAGTAAGAAAATACTTTTGAAGGACATAACTTTCTGGCTAATTTAGTTTGTGCTCCCAAATCCACAAAACCTTTAGTTGGCATATTGCGACTAGTAGATTCAAAAAAAATTCAAGCATTGAAATTTCTTTATGGTGTCATGAATTTAACAAAAGAGAAAATAAAAGAAGTTATGAGAGGAGAATAATCAGTGTATATAGAGATATGGGATATCATAGATAAAAAATAGGAATATCAGTAGCATCAACATTTGCATACTGCTGCATATACTTTAAATCCCAATTTTTAATATGATGATAATTTTCCCAGCCATCCAAAGATTAAGCTAAGCTTGTACACTTGTATGAACAAGTTCATTGTTGATCTAATCAAAAAGATTAAGTTGATATACAAATAAATACTTTTCAAAAGAAAGAATGGTTCTTTGGTTTTCAAAATGCAAAAATAATTTGCAAAATACGTAATTTTGGTAAACTAGAACTTAATTATGGAGTTGTTCTTATCAGATTATAAAATTTAGATTATATTTTAGTCTTTTAAAATTTAAGTTTTAAATTTTGTTAAAAATATGTCTACTTTGATTTAGTTAATTGGTGAATTCAATTTGGTGATGACATTCTAAGACAACAAATATTTGCAGCGAGGATTTTAAACCGTATTTGTTCTACATCTGGATGTGAGCAAAATTGAAGTTCATTCTATTATGTATTCATGATAAAAACCATGTTGCTGAAATGCCAATGATTTTTTAATTAGTATAGAAGATTGGATTTAATTATTTTAATTGTTTAGTCTTTAGTAGGTGCATACAAGGAAAAGAAATCACTTGACAACAAACAAGCTTAATTCATTGATGTACATTATGTACAACAAGCGATTAAAAGACTAACATTCGAAGCTAAAGGTACTTAAAGATGATGAAGATTTAGTGCTATTTAAATGTCTGCTACTACCATCGTTCGGAAATGATAGTCTAATTCACGCACTTCTTTAAAAATAAAGAGCCAATAACAGAAAACCCCCGTGATTGTGTTTTTTACGAGGATCATTTCGAGAACTTTCGATTGGTGTATAATTTGACGATGTTATGTTACATACAGAATCCGCTAACTTGATCTCAAAACTAGTAAAATTAAATATAAACAATAAACTTCAATAATAAATAACTAGATCTTGGATTCTTTAATGTCATCCAGTCCATTCAGCATCAGCAGGCAACTAAGAACATCGATGAGCTCATTGCGGCAGTGAAAAATTCTTTTCAGCAGTACCTTTGGAGAAACTCAATAATGTCTTTTTGATATTTTAGAAATGCATGAAAGCCATTAATGATAAATAACTAGATTGATGAGCATTCCTGTGACTCTCAGTTATAATCAGGAAGCCATCAATGCAGCAAAACTGACTTTATAAATAAATTAAACTTAACTTTATTATATCGGACCATCATTTCAAAACAAATTTATGTGCAATATCGGACTATCATTTCAGAACGGGGATAGTCTTAGATGATATATTACTTGTTGAGAAAGATAATAAAAATCAAACAAATAAAAAAGTATCAAGGATTGAAAAAGATTATCTTAAGGTTGATTTTTTTGAGAGATAAATAAATAGAAGTATATAAAACCAAAAGAAACAAAGAAAGCAACAAAAAAATAAAAATAGTACACTAAAAAATGCCAAGGAAATAGGTTAGTTTGATTATCTATTATACAATTACATATATATATATATATAAGTTAACATACACTAAATTCCGAATCTAACAAGTCATAGAATTTGATACTAATATATAACTAGTGGATGAAGAATAAGAATGTATAGGCATCAATATTGATGGAAATGATGATAAAACAATTAGATATGATGACAAAACCAAAATAATATATTATTTTGAAAAAAAGAATGGCACAAAAATTAGAAACCATAGTCTATTATGAGTTTTTGACATACAATAAGTTGTTTTATTATGAATTTTATAATTTTCTTTTTTTAGATATTTTATTAATAATTTTCCTAGTTATTTATTTATTTATTGATTAAGTCGAGGCTTGTGCCTTGTTCTACCTAAAAGTTAATGTCTTATCTCATTTAATCAAAATGCCTCAAGATCTCCTTTAGCCTTTTAAAATTTGTCTTCCTCTCTAGTAAGACAATGATAAAAATTTTCAATATATCCACCGATATATCTCCAATATATCCATAAATTCTAAGCATCGATATATTCATTAAGACCGATATATCTATTCTTGATTGGTGTTCATATACAAATACACACTGATATATCTTCGATATATCTGATATATCCGTAAAATTCAAGTACCGATATATCCGTAGAAATTAATATTTTAATCCTGTAAATATAAGTGTCGTTGTAGATAAACTTTATGAGGAGCTCAAAATAACTCTATTAGTCAACATATCTCTTTTAATATTATATAAATTTTATAATCTTTTCTCTAGATATGATATCAAATAATTATTTTTTATATGATACAATCTTCTAACAGGTACATAGAACTGAGGTTCTTCTCCATTTATTTTTGCCATAATAATTTATCTCTATATTTTATCACAAAATTATCATTCCTCCAAATAAAAATTATATTTTATTAGGATTTTCTATAAATTCTAATTTTTATCTTTTTATAAGTCTGTCAAAGCCCTAATTAAAACTTGCCCAAAATATTTTCATGCACCAATGTGTATAACTGTACACCACTACCACATTCAATTAAGGCTCATAACAAAAACATTGCCATGCATACTTCTTGCCACTGCCATTCATTTGCTGCCACCAATTGTGTGTGCTTGCTACCACCACTGAACGTGTCTTTTCCACCACTAATGCTCATGCTTGATGTCACCAATGTGCATGCCTACTTTTCAATGCCAAACACACTATGCACACACCCACTTTACAACCACACCGTAACACGACACTATTCACAAACCTCATAGGTCAGATAATCTCATGAAAATTACAAAAAAAAAACAAACATATACCTACTGGATTTATTAGATTAGAGTCCACTAAAACTCAAGTATGTTTTTTTTATTTTAAATCATTTCCATAACGCACGCACAGCCTATAAAAATTGAATCATTTGTATATGAATTTAATAAAGTGTTTGGCGAACAAAAATTCAAGATTAAAGTGGATTACTTAGATTAGAGATTTCACAGAATCAAAATTTCTCAAATATTAATCATTCATTTAGAAATCTTCATCACATAGAAAAATGTGAAAAATAAAGTCATGAAAAAAAATCATAATAAATTCACATCCAAAAATTATGAAATGTAAAATGGTTCCTAATTAAGTACTATAGCAGATAAATAAATACTATCACATCTCCCTCAAGTTAATGTATAAATATTCATAATATCAAACTTAAAAGAAAAAGAAATAAGATAAGAACGTTTTAAAACCTTTGTAAATATGTCGGTCATCTGATATATTCTATGAATATAGATTATGAAAATTGTCTGATCTTGAATCTTATTTCTAAAAAAATGTATCTTTATATGCTTTATCTACTCATTAAATATTAGATTAAATATTATATTTTTAACTATTTGACTATCCCATTAGAGAATAGTATAAAAATGATTAAAAATCTAATCTTCTCAAATTGATATCTGATTCAAAGAACTTCACATGTGGTTATGACTGTCATCTTTCATGTTTATGCATCTAGAGACAATTATTTATTTCTAATTTTTTTAGAAAATAACACTCAAGAAAAATATAAAAATCTATAATATATCACTAGTTTGTGCCAATTTATGCATAATTAGAGTCTGAATACCTAAATAGTTAAACATGCTCATGATCACCGAACAAAGTACCAAGTCATTGAGATCTCTTTCCTTTTATAAGTATGCAAGTAGCTCCAACAAATTGATTATAATATAGATGATATAAAAAATAATTAATTATATTGATTAAATAATTTATATATAATATATTAATTATCAAATAATTAATTTTTTGTACAACTCTCTCATTTGTAGTCGAGTCGGCTAAATAATTTATATCAAATAAAATATTATTATCGTGCTCAATTAGAGTATCTACTAAAATGCTACCTAAATAAACAATATGTGAAAATGTATCTGAGGTATATTACCTCTATAATAAAACAATACTTCTAATATCATAGGGCATCTGAATTCAAATAAAATATCATAATTTTCCAAGATCCATTATTTGAAAATGCGACTAAAAATAATTTTTAAGTTTGGTAGTCTCAAACTCATAATCTCACATAATAAGAATATCATTCATATATATAATCAAGAAGATGAACATGTTATTTAAATTTTTTTTGGTAAAATAAAAAAAAATTTATAATACACATGTGTAAGCCAAACAAAATAATTGTGACTAAAAATTTTGCAAAGTATACTAACGCTAACTATTTTAAATTTAAGACATAAAAGATATTTCACAATCTACCAATTGAATTTGTATATTTCATTTGCTCAAAAACTACATATTTGCTTTATATATACATCCTCAAATTTATTATGAAGAAAAAAAATTTCACGTCTAACTAATATTTCATAAAATAATAAGAAACTATAAGAGAAATATCTAAATTAAGGCAATATTGATTATTTGAAAAAAAATCTCCTAATAATCAACTCCATATATCTGATTAAATTTTTCACATTTAGATGATTTTTCTTAGAAGTCATAACCAATAATATATTTTTTCAAAGTTCAAAGTTCTAGTTTCCAAGTTTCATTATAGTTAAGGATATTTGTTTTTTTACCATGGTATGACATCATCCAAGAGTTAATAATCTCCTAGAAAAAGACTTTAAAATCATAATATTATCAAAAAAAAAAACAATAAAAGAAACACAAGAATAATAATGATGTGCGTATGATCACCTTTATGAAAATAGGTGCTGTGAATATTTTTAATTTTTTTTTGGAGAATAATTAAAAGATAAATATTAAAAGAATTAAATATGAAATTTTCTAATATATTCCGAGACTTCACTTGATTTTGAATAAAATGAACATATTCTTTTCTTTTGGAATCAATACAAAGTCTTAGATGGTCAAGTCTCGCATCTCCTAACTTATTTGGAGTTGAGAATGGAGTGGGCAATGGAGCAAATACCCCATGCTGACCAAGAGATGATTCCTTTTCACATGAACAATCAATCTTTCCATCAAAAATAGAATTTATTTATTTTATACTTATTTGTATGTATGATGATTCAAGAAGAGGGCCATTGTATTGCGATTCAACAAATTTAGAAATAAATGATAATGATAACTTTTTTCTAGTCATAGACCGAAAGGAAATTATATATGTGTAAGGAAGAGAATAAACAATTCAGGGGAAATGCTTCAATCGTTATCTAGTTTAAACTCTTTAAAGAATAAATTATTTTCAAAAAATACAACACTCATTAATATTGTATTCGTCTTAATAAAAATAACACATTTTTTGGGCAATAAAGTAACCAAAAAGTGCTAGTGGTGAAAAATGGGCCAGGTAATTTAGGTTCGGGTCTAGTTTTAGAGGCTTAGGCATGACATGACACAATATGACTTATACCTAACAAATGCATGGGATGGCCCATGGAATAACTCATGAGGTGCTAGTCCTAGATAGCAGGCCACATTTTAAATTTCATACAGCACGCCAACACTCGACATGATGGCCTAAGTTATGCCAAGCACTATAGGTGGAAAATAAGTCCAAATGCCAAAGCTTGACCCACAACATGACCCAAGCTTGACATGTAGCACAGCCTAAGCCTAGCCCATGGCACATCCTGGAGCACAACTCACAATAATTATGTCATACACGACACGACATGACTAGGAATCGTGCCATCATTAGTTGTGGGTAAGCTCATGGCATAGTTCTTGTCGTGCCAAGCTTGCCCATTTGGCCTTCATGCCAAAGCATGGAAAGACACAACATGTTGGCACAAGCAGCACAAACCTGACATGGTGCGTGGACTTTACACATGAGCCTAGCATATTTATAAAAAATACAAGTGCATGAAGTCCACATGCCATTTTTTATTCATTTTACAAGGTGGAATATGATTTGCTCACGTCTCATTTAAAAAATCTGTGTCGTTTCCCATAAGAAATGGCATTTGGCAAAAACATGATGCAAGTCATTGTCATGTCGGGCATAAATATGAGAGTGTATCACTTTTTATGTTTTTTTTTTAACAATTTTAAAAAAATTAATTAAGCTCTCAATGATTAGATTTTTGTCCAACTATTATGAATAGAAATTCAATGGCTATTGGATTTTTTCCAATAGCCATGGAATTATCTTCTCTCTATTTTATAAATATTTATAATCTTATACACTCATAATAATATAATCTCTCTGTTACTCAATTTTCAAAAAATTTAAAAATAAAATATAATTATTATTATGAAAATGAACTAAATATTAATTAAGATTATGAAATCCTATTTAAAAAATCTGAGACTGAATTATCTTCTAATGATAGGTCAACCTCTGTTCAGTACCTAAAAAATATATGATTAACAAACAAACATGTTTGGTATGAATTCATTTTAAGTTTATTATTAAAAATAAAAATTATAGAATCAAAAAAGATTCAATATAATATATATTTTGTAAACAAAAATATATGTGTTAAAATCTTTAGGTTGAAATATCTTATTCATGAACGTCGTTATGTATGTTAAAATATTTTTTACTCTTTCCACCTTAACCGTATAATTCATATAAGTAGCCAAATAATATATAGTTAGAATGAAAAACTAACATTTCAAGTACTTGATTTTCATCTCAACAAACATGACACTAATTATATGGTCATCTCTAAACTTGCTAAACATATTACTAATATTGTATATACATCTGAGTGCAATATAAATAATGAAAGTATACACATACAAAGACACGTAAGTTATGTAATAAAAAATATTCAAAAATTTCATAAAATAAATTCTTATATCACAGTTAGTATCGTCAATAATAAATTCTTTATTTTTATTATTGATGTAGTCAAATATCACATGTTCTTATTTAACACATAACTCAAATATCAGGCAAGTATAATTCCAATGATATCTTACATCAATTAAAAATATCTTCTCCTGTAAACCCACAGACAAATATTGAATACAAAATTCTTATTGTCTACTAGGCAACCAAATATATTTTAATGAGTTTCATATTTTTCTAAAGAGGAAAAAATAACTTTCATCCCCACTTGTACTTTCAGGTTAATAATATAACACATGCATATAAAGTAAAAAATATTACCTAATGATCAGTCTCTAATTGATCCTAACAAACATATTAATAGTTAATCCATTATTAGATACATTATCAAATATGATATTAAATAATTTATTTTGAATATGATAATTTCTAAAGATTTTTATCATACAATCATATATGACAGTCATCATGATGATAAAAATCTCAAAAAACCCTAAAATCTTTTTAGTAAGTTTTTATATAGAATCTACATAATAGACAGTGAGGCATTCAAAAATTACATCATCATGATTAGTCTAAATATCAAACATCATGGACACAACCCTACTATATTGCTTAAATTTATTAATAATTATTTATTTTTCTAATTTATAATATTTAATAATGTCGTTCCTACATATAACCTAAGAACCATACAATAAACAAGCTGAAAATATATCTGCATAATACTAACAACCCTAACATCCTTTGAAAATCGAATTGGAAGACCCGTGATGATTTTTAGTTCAATCTTATCTTTTCTCCCTAAAACATTGCAATATAAGAACAAGATCAAAGAAGTTAAACTAAATTCAGCTTCAAAGACCCCATCACTTATGTTCAGTTAAGTTTACCTAAGATCTAATGCATCATATTTTTTGGTATATTAATCGATATACCTCTTTAAATACTCAGTCTCACACGCACTCCTGCATGTATATATTTACTTTGTGTCAATTATTCATCGACACCTCTAGTATTTTAATTTTTTATTATGTTAAAATAGGTCCAAACTAGAGATATTCTTCTACTTTTTTATTTTTTAGGCATATAAGTTTGAATCAATTTTTTATCATCACTAGCATTTTTATTTTTTATTATGTTAAAATAAGTCCAAACTACAGGTATTCTTCTAGTTTTTTATTTTTTAAGCATTTGAGTTTGAGTCGATGCCATTAAAAATAACATAATTTTTGTCTCAAATATTTTCACAAGATTATCATTATTATCTAAATCTAAATCTAAATTAATATCATTATCGTTATACTCATTATTAATATTTTTTTTATTTTAATCAATTTATTGTATATAATCATATTAAAAAATATATAAAAAATACTTGAATTATATTCTAGACTAGAGATGAGACAAATAAAGCCACAACTCATACCCCGCAGTAAAAAGAAAAAATTCCTACTTGAACTTGAAATTACTTTAAAAAAATTATGAAAATAGAGAACAGAGAGCAAAGGAAATAAAGATTATAGATGAGATGAGAGAGAGTTGAGATTCAAAACAAAAAATAAAAAACTTCAAACTCATAATCTATAATTATAATTTTTTTTTATTTAAATAACATTTTTGTTTTCCTTTTTTTTTCTTTTTAAATTTAAAATTGGTCAAAAGCTTGACAATTATCAAATTTTTATCCTAGCTACTAGAATGAAATCCAATGAAAAGGATTATTACTGCAAAATCATTATATTTTTTTTGACTATGTAACCATTGAAATTGTAGGTCAGGTCTTGAGTGCAGTGTGGGTAGGTGCAGCCTAGGTGTGCATGCGCTTGTGCCCGAGCCAAGCCCAGAGCCAATTAGCTCAGTTCAACCTAGATTGCTGACTGTCAACTACCAAGTCACTCGGTGTTGTGTTGGCCATAGCATCGCAGCATAAGCCAAAGCTAGTGCCAGTCAGCCCAATACTGACAGGCGAGTAAATGTTGTACAGGCAACAACCAAAAAGGTTGTTGCCTGTCAATGTACAACTGTGCGCGTAGAGCTAGGGCTAGGGGGCCTCAAACATGTCGGGCATGATGGCTAGTGTGAAGCCTACCAGGGCAAGCCACATGGTGAGTTTCATTGATAAACCTACCACATGGTAAAAATTAAAAAAAGTGTTACCGAACCATGCTCAAGAGGGTAGCATTGTCCAAATGGAATGCGCTCGCTTCTAGATAACCCATAACCCATTAGTAAATGGCTTAAGGCTTAAGGGCTGGTGGAGCATACCAACAAGCCAGGTATGCAGGTCATGTCTAGCCCAACATGAAGCATGATTTCCTCTGGCCCAACACGGCACAAGGCATACCTCTAGCCGACTTGACCCAAGTCCAAGCATGATTCTGGAACATACAGTGCTAGGTTATGCACAACTCAATCAAGTCGTGTCTCATGTCGTGCCTAGGCCACCATGCCCACTTGACACCTCTAACTTCAAGTAAAGGTGTCAACTAGGCCAGGCGAGCCAAGTATAGCACGAAACACGACACAATTCAACAGTGCCTCAAAGCCACGGCTCGGGCAATGCAGGGCCAAAGTTCTTAACACGAAAAGCATAACAAGGCATGACCTGACATGACAGCTAATGTAGACTAGTTTTAGCTCGGCTGGACAAGCAAGCTAGCTTGGACCTGACCAAAGCTAGCCTAAAATGAACTAGAGCAGCTTGGAACGAACCAAGCTAGCCTAGTCAAACCTGGCATTGCTTGGCACAACATGGTGTCTTGGATGGGCTTAAAAAATGAGTCGTACCAACACGACATAACCTATTTGACACCTCTAGGTTTGGATCAGGCTCGACTTGAAATTTTTCAACTTGAGCATCATTCGGGTTGGGTTCAAGTTGGCCAACACTACCTGATTTATGTGATTTTCACAAATAAACATGTTTAAATTATACAAGTATGTGACGTATATTTCTATGTTTTTGGAGAAGTATTTAGGGTAGAATAATTTACTGATTATCTATATGCAATACATTCTAATTATGAAATATAATGAATTGATTATCATTAAACTCAATAAGTACTTTTAAGCATAATTTTTAGTTATCAAGAAAATATTTACTTCACATTCCAACAAAATTTGAGATTTTGGGTTGTGTTCAAGCACATATTCCCATTGATTCATATTTTAACATTACTTTTAATATGACCAATCTAGTTAACTCTACTACTTATAACAAAATTATATTGAAGATAATATATTTAAATATGATTAGATTAGATATTACATATGCAATTAATATAGTTAGTTGATTCCTAAATTATTCTTACCAAGTTCACGTTGATACAACATTACAACTCCTCACAAATAGACATATTAAAGATCTTCAAGACTTAGAAACTTTTTTAGAAATCATGAGCATTTATACTCGATTGAGTGTCAAATTCATGTTGGCCACTAACATGCACCAAAATGAGATATACAATATGATTTTATAATTTTTTTAAAAATAATCTTATATCATAGAAAAATAAAAGACATACTATAAATATAATAAAGATGTTATATTTAAAATGATAATAATTACTTGTGAAATATTTTGAATGTGATATCTGATATAGAAAATCAAGTATTCATTTTCTTTTCTCATATCCTTTATTGTAATAGTGAGGTAGTAAGGCATATAGCATTTCATCCATATTTTCACAAATGGATGAAACATAAAAATGTGGGTTCCTTATTCCTCAAGATAAAGATTCAAAATAAGAATATTATTATAACATATATTCTAATAACAAAACAATTAATAGACATGTTCACAAAAATCTTAAAGAGACCATAGCTTACCTTTATGCACTTCAAGCTTAATGTTCTTGACTTTTACACACATTCTTGAAAGAGAATATTGTGCTTAACAACTTTATGATTTCTTTTTCTTATTTTATATGTCTTTTTGATGAAAGAACCCAACATATAAGCTGCATCAATTCTAATCCTATTTGCATATTTTATATTGTCTTGCTTGTATGATACTTTGTATGGGTATAATTATCATTTATTGCTTGTTTATGTGGCCTGAAAATCTAACACAATGTATAAAGTTAGTCAAAATGTATTTATTTGAGATCCATAATACAACACATTAAAGAATTATATAGATTACATTCTATTAATTACAAATTAATAATATCATATAAAGATAATATTGCATGTTATACATAACTCAATAGAAAATATATTAAAAATAATTAAACTAAGCACATTTCACCTAGATTTTTATATACTTATAAACTTCAGAATAATAGTGAAAACAACATGCAACAAACAAGATTCAAATCCAATGATAATCTAGCAGATCTATTTACAAAAATCCTACCTACAACAACTTTTAAGCTATTTTGTTAGATAGATATGTGCAAGCTAAAAGATTTTCAATAACATAATCATTCCACTATCATGGAAAACATTGTTAAATATATTAATATATTAAACTATTTTCCTCTCATTCAGATTTCATCCTACCAGGTTTTATCGGCAATGGCAGGGTTTTTAATAAAATAGTATAAACAATTTGTAAACATATTACTTAGTAATAATCATTCAAGCAAGTGTTATAATTAAAATAATAAATGAATAATCACTTTTACAAGTAAGGTGATGAATAAATTATCATGATTGAAGTTCATTTATGAACTTCTAATTACTCAATAAATATGAGTAATAAAATATTATTTGGAAAACTTTTAAAATAGTTTTTCATCCTTTATATAGAGATCATCTTTTATATAGATATCATCCTAGATAATAAAATTTTTATTCTTAATCTCAATCTCTTTTTCTACATTTTCTCTATTTCATATTACTTTTAATGTTATAGGACCTATTATTTTATGATATGACAATCAAACGATCAAACATAACTTTTAAAATTATTCTTCCATGAGAAGACAAGAAACATCAAAATTAATTATTATTTTATAATAAAAATATATATAATAAATAAATTATCAATATGTACATTTCTACTATAAATCATTTCGCATATATATTTACAAAGATAAATTGCTAATATTATTTTCATTTATATTTATTATTTGTCATTGTATATTAATAATAATAATTATAGTCATTTTTGTTTTATTTTCCTATTAGTTTACCACAAAATCTCAAAAAAGTAGATAAGAAAAATAAGCTGAGCAGTGAAACTAAGGTGAACAAGGTAGTGATAGGGAAAGAAGAAAAATTGCCCAACACTGAACCCAGTAACCCTAAAAAGCAAGCATGGCACAAACAGACCAATGTATTTCATTTTTCCACCACCTAAAAAAATAAATTATAAAGAGTAGACATTTGATCAAAAAAATACCTCTAAACCCCCAGTTGAAGTAACATTACTTAGGAAAGTCTGAGGAACTGATATAAGACCTGGTAAGTTTTTCTTTGCGTTCTCAACATTACAATTATCAAGATCCCTTAAAAGAAGTGATATCAAGTTCTGATCAATCAACTGGTATGACGTATTAGCTGCAATTCAATGAAGTAATTATTACTGATCCAAATGTTTGCTTTCTTGTCAAACTAATGGAGCAATACTCTAGACGATGTTTGTTTAAATCATGATGTAAAGCATTGAATTTAGACTATCAACTAAATTGTTAAAAATAAACATGGAAAAACAGATGAAAAAATTTTAACATGACACATGCTGACTGACTCACAATGAGCATTTGATAGTATCCTTAGGAGACTAAGCAATAGGTATCCATTAGTCTGCTCATCATTATGTGAGTTTCCATTACATACATCTGGATTTGTTTTCCTCCTCCGTTTATTATGACCAGCCAAACGTCTACGACAACTTCTCTTCCCCTCATCAAACTCTTGAAGAAGGTGAAATCTGTCCAATAGTTAATTAAATGAAATTAAAGGAAATGATTAGCAGGCAGCACATCATGTCTTGCATGAACAATACATGGAGGTGGTTCAGCTTCATGGAAGAACTGAAAACATAACATCATGCAATTAAAAAAAATAATGGAAACTGAAAAAAAAAGAATTTCCATCGAGATCATGGAAAGAGTATTTCTGGCACCAGATTTCTATTAAGTCCAATATCAATGAGAATAATACTTCAAATCAAACGGTCTGATCTTTTTCAGAGAAAATGGAGGAATTTTCAAAAAAGAAAAAATTAAAAAAATAAGAAAAAATTATCAAAAAAAAAAATAAGAATACTCTATACTTCATAAAGAGAAGGGATAAGAACATAGTAACATAAAAAAAAAAGAAAATTTTGCATTTTGGTGCACCAAACACAAATTAATATAAAAAAAGATTAATTTTTCATAATTAAAAAAAATACACTAAACTTAAAAATAAAGTTTTGGGACACTAAAATTTATCAATCCAATTCTGACATTCAAATTTTAAAAAAATAAAATAAAATCTCATTTTCTGAATTTGGAAAATGAGATTTTAGAAGATAAACAGGGATTCGAACCCGTGACCTCCACAAGCATAAAATCTAACGTCACCATCCGGTCACAAACAATAAATCAAATGTTAAGTGGATATATATATATATATATATATATATATATATATAGAAAATCATATATAACCATATATAAATATATGTAGATATATAAACATGTATATATATACACTTATTTGTATGTATATATATATATATATTTATTTATTTATTTATTTATATTTATATAATTATATTTATATATTTATATAGATATGTATAAATTATATATCGACATATGTATACATATAGATATTTATATATGTGTTTATAAATATATATGTGCATATGTGTATGCAAGTATATGTATTTATATATTTATGTATATATAAATATATATGTTTATATATGTATATATAGATATCTATATAAACATATATATGTGTTAAATATAATTATATATAATTATATTTGTTTATTTATATAGTTATATATAATTATCTATATTTATATGTTCATATATAGATATTTACATATATGTGTGTTTGTGTGTGTGTGTGTATAATTATATATATGTATATACACACACATATAAGAATCATATATAATTATATGTTTATATATATATATATATATATATATATATATATATGTTTAAATATATATTTATATATCTACATATATTTATATATAATTATATAAATGATTCTATTCATGTGTATGTATATATTTTTTTGCTTACTATTTGATTTATTGCTTGTAAGTTATGACCGAATGGTTTCATGAATTTTTATGCTTGTGGAGGTCACGGGTTCAAATCACCATTTCACCATTATAAATAATAATTAAAATTTGAAATAACATTTACTAATTCAAAAAAATAATTTCTGGATTCAGAAAATGAGATTTACTACCAGGTTATTGGATACCCTTCTCCTTTTCTCCAGCTCCCCCATTTGTGTCTCGATTCCTACATTCAATTCATCTGAGCACAAAGATGAACAACTGGAAGAGTTCCCATTTTGTTGAACCCTTCCAGCGAGGGGTAAGACTTGCCTACTTGTGGGATTTGATTGCATGAATTTAATTGGACAAAAACTTTATTATTTTTAAATTTAAAGCTTTTTTTAAAGAATTATGTTTGTTGTACCAAAACACAAATCTCCCAAAAAATATATATAAGTGAAAGAATCATATTGAATGATTGAAACAGAACAACAAACCATCAAACCTACATACATGGGCCAGTGCTGCATCAATTCTCAGAAACTAGCACATGAAAACATACCTACTGCATTGTTGACAGAATCTCTGCATAACATTCCCAACAAGGGCCATGGTGGCTTTAGAATGCATCTGGCAAACCTTATGGCGCCTGTGATAATCCTTTGCTTTGCTCAGATCAGCCCCACACCCTTCCACTTGACAAGCAGCACGATTGGCATTGCCCCCACTTGGCTTACTTTTCTTTCTCTTACTCCCCTCCCAATTCCCGACATCCATTTCGTTAGTGGTTAAACTGTGCCCACCAATATTTAGACTAAGACTACCAGGTTCTTGGATATTCAAGTCAACCCTTCTCCTTTTCTCCAGCTCCCCCATTTGTGTATCGGTTCCTACATTCAATTCATCTGAGCACGAAGATGAACAATTGGAAGAGTTCCCATTTTGTTGAACCCTTCTAGTGAGAGGTAAGAATTGCCTACTTGTGGGATTCGATTGCATTGATTTCAGTGGACCAGCATTAAAAAGATCACCGTCCCATTTCCAATCATTCAAATCCCATTCAAGATTCGTCTTCCGCATCGATGGCAAGACCACATCGTCCGTTCCATAAAAACGATGCAATTCGCTCCCAAATCCAGCCTCCATAAATCAAGCTCGGATACAAAAAAAAAGCAAGGAGATCGAAGCACCACTGAGCTGATAAAATCTCAAAAGTAATCGGCAAAATCCCATAACATTATACACAAAATCGACGTGTTAAGCCGCATCAAAGAAATGCCTCCCAGTTTGCTTTAATCTGCTTCACTACTTCTTCAGATATCGAAAAGAGTGCCGCATGGTTCGAATTAAAAGCAAACCACATGCCCTGACGAAATACAAAAAGCCTCCTAAAATACTATACCCACAAGGCCAATCCTCCAACTTCACATCTGAATTTCAATGACAACTAAACCGAAAATTGAAGAACAGCTATTTGGACCTCTGATCTAGCAAAAAAGCAGCAATTATGACATTGGCGGACCACGGACGATCTGATCTACTCGTGCATAAAAGTTGAGAAAGTAGGAAGAATATGCTGGTAAGTGTGTGTTTTTGCTAGGTGTGGCATCCGTAATGCAGTACAGAAAGCAATGTGGAATAGTCTTTTGGTACATCTAACCCACATGAACATGCGATAGACAACACCAACAGCACACTTAAAGACAAAATGACGGGTCCGCATCCCACTCACCGACTCGCGATCATAAAAAAGTAAAAACGATGTTGTTCCTTCCTTTTGCTTGCCAAGGAGAAGACCCAAGAGTTCTCTCTATTTTCCAAGCATTCTTGTCATGTTTTATCACTTGGGCTAGTATTAGTAATTTACATTAATAACAGAGGTACCATCTAACCTGATCCACCCGCACGAGCCATGGCACAGCCGCACGAGCCATGGCACGGCACGCGGCACGGCACGCGGCACGGCACGCGGCACGGCACACGGCACGGCACGCGGCACGGCACGCGGCACGGCACGCGGCACGGCACACTGCACGGCACGCGGCACGGCAAGCGGCACGGCACGCGGCACGGCAAGCGGCACCGCACGCAGCACGGCACGCAGCACGGCACACGGCACGGCACGTGGCACGACATGAAGTATGCCATGATTCAATTGTGTCTAGCACGGTATATCTCAATTCATAGTCATGTCTAGACTAGCCTCATGTCAACTCGTGGCATGAGCCAAGTCATGTTTGGCTTGAGTTCACAGTATGATAGATATCCCATGCAAGTTGATTTTAGTCCGGTTAGTCAAACAAGCTAGCTTTGACTAATCTACGCTAGTTTGGTCAAGTATTATCCAACTTAGCATAACCTGATATGAGCCAACGTGGCCTTGGTAAATAGTGTATCAACAAGAAATGAGGGCATACATGTGTGTGTGTGTGTGTGTGAGTTTTAAAATTCAAAATAAAAAACAAAACTACTTTTCAAATTCAAAAAGTAATTTCCTATTTGTTTCGGCAATTTTGGAATTTGAAAATCGTTGAAAATTCTTTTGAGTGATTGACATGTATTTGCTTAGTAAAATTTGGTTTTCGATTTTGGGTGCCCAAAACATAAATATTTTATGTTTCAAGGACTATTTTGTTAATAATTTTTATAAGGGTACAAAAAGATAAATATACTAGTTTTAGAGCTAAAAGCATAATGTTCCCACATTATTGCACATAAATTTGATTTAATAAATTATTATTGTATATATATCCAAATTTCAAATAAAAAAGTCATCATGAAAACCTTTATCTTGATCAAGATAAATAATTTCTCTAAACTTGTCACTTATGGAAATGCCCTCAATATAAATACTTGAAATATAACTTATATATTTTGTATCTCATATTATTTTGTATCTCACTTATGAAAAGCCACTAGCTAAGTTGCCTGATTTAAATGGCATGGTTCAGATGATGAACCAGACTTTTGAGGAGATAGTCTGATGCATGTTTTCTTATGCACATATTCATAAAGAATTTTAGGAATAAATTATGTGTATTGCTATTGATGTAATTAACATGAATCATACCATTTCTCTAGATGGAAATATTCTCAATAAAATAAGGATTGGAAAAAATATATCGTATGATCACTTGAGAGCTTTTGTCTGGAAAGCCTTTATTCATATACTAAAAATTGAATGAACAAAACTTGATAATATATCAAGTCCATGCATCTTCATTGACTATATAGATGAGAAGTTTAAGTACATATTATCGGGTTTGCTTTCTAAGAAGCATATTCATAATAAATATGTGATTTTTCTAGAGAATATAAATTATTAGATGACTGTTATCTGAGTAGAGAGAAGAGTGATCACATGAAGATTTATATTTGCCCAAATTTGATGTTAATTCCTTTTAGAGATCAGTCATATCAAAGGGGAGAAATTGAGTAGCCAACTAATATTTATGAACCACATGATTTACCAAACTTATGAAGTAATATTCTTGCCTAAAAGGAAGCAAACTCTAAAAAATAAATGGCTATTTAGACAAAACTCCAAAAACAATGATTTCCAACTAAGATATACGGCTTGATTAAAAGTCAATGAGTTTAGTAAAAAAAATTAATTTTGATGAGAAAATTTTTCTCATTGTGAACTATTCTAATAGTTTTGAGTTTGACTATAATCTTGGATTAAAAAATTAATCAACTCAATATGAAAATAATATTTCATCATGGAAACTTTCATGAGACTCTCTATATGGATCAGGTTGAGACATTCATAGTTAAAGGGAATGAAATACTTGCATCCATTTTGAACAAGCGATTGTATTGACTTAAACAAGTCCATAGGTAGTGGTATAAAAAATTTTATTCATCAATGAAATTTCATGACTTTTAACATACTTTTTGTGACCATTGTATATTTTTTAGTCATCAGTTAGGTTAATACTAACTTATACTTTTATTATATATTGATGATATATTAATCATTAGCTGTAATAGAGCACAAATTTATAGACTTGAGAGGGATCTATGAGAAATCTTTTCTATAAAAGACTTAAGCAGAGTTGGATAAATTTTAGGGATGAGTATCATTTGGGATAGACATTGTAGGAGTTTTTGGGCATCTTAAGAATGTTATATCAATAAAATTTTTGAGAGATTTTTTATTAAAGATATTAAGCTGGTCTCAACCACCTTAGCCAAATATCAATTATGTGTATGCATCTTCATTGACTATGAACACGAAGAGTTCAAGTACAGACTATAGTACTTGATTTCCAAGAAACATATTCAAAAAAAAGATGTGATTTTTCTAGAGGATATCAATTAGTGAACAACATTCATCTAAGCATAAAAGAGAGTGATCTAATGGCGATTCCTATTTGCATAAATTTGATGTTGATTCTTTCTATAGATAAGTTAGATCATGGAGGATGAATTGAGTAGAAGCCTCATAATTCTTGTAACAAACATGGGTTATACTCGACCTCAGTCCCCTAGCAGCCTTGCAAGTGATAACTAGTTGCTCGACCCCTATCATGCATACTCATATTGTCTGTTTTGCTCATCATAGTACACAATTTTATACATAGATCAAAACTTATTCTCATGTCTTTCGTATCATGCCTCTAAAAATCGGACTCAAGTCCTTACATTCTCACAACATATTACTATTTGAGCCAGCATGTAAGGACTTGGGCTTAAGTCCTTGCATACTGGCTCGTGTGTAAAACTTGACCCATGTGTAAAACCATGACATGGGAGGGCTTATTTTTGACTGATATTCTATTGTTGGAATGTAAAGATTTGGGTTCAAGTATTGAGGATGTGACATGGGAGGCAATAGAATAAGCCATAACCTATATAATAAACTATGCACCCTGGTGGACAAAGCAAATAATATGAGTATGATTGGTGAAGGCTAAGAAACTAGTTAACATTCATGAGGTTGCTTGAGGACCTAGGTTGAGTGGGGCCATGTTTGTTACATATAAATACATTTATATGTACCAAACAGCAGGCCCCACTCCACCTCAGTCCTTAGGTAGTCCAAGAGTGTTAACTGATTATTCAACTCCCTCCATTAAGCAAGCTTATTTTGTCTACTTTGCTTATTAGAGCATACAATTTTATACATACACCGCATTTCACATTTCATAGGATTTGAACATGTGACCTCTTGTCTATAGTTCAAACTCTTAGTACTTGAGTATTAGTAGACCGACATGGCTCAATCAAAACTTATGTGATAGGAATTGAAACTATAGATGAAAGGTTACAAATTCAAATCCTAAGGGAAACGACATGGTAGGCATGAAAATAAGTCTTGACCAAACTATAAAATTCTACACTCTTATGGGCTAGGTAGACAATAAGAGTATGCACTCTAGAGGGGCAAGAGTAGCTAGGTAACAATCACGAGGCCTCACAAGGATTGAGGTTGAGTGGGGTGTGCATTTGTTACATAAAATAGGTTACTCAAAATCTCTTTAAATCATATTTTTAAAATTTTTAGGATGAAATTCCAATAAGTAGGGTAAAGCTGTGAGGCCTAGAAAAAAACACAAAATTCCTTTATTTTAGTCATTACTTTGAAATGATTAAGTTGGTTAAATAAGGATAGAAAGTTAAATTAATTTGCTAGATTTTAAGTTTTAGAGAGAAAACCCAATTTGAACTATCAAGGGCAATTTGGTCATTTTACTATTAAAAAAAATAGAATTTTTATTTATTTTCATTTATTTATCTATTTCATGGCTTTACTCTATTTAAATTCTTTTTTTTTTTGGATTTTTTTGCTTCTTACTCATTTCTACACTAAAATAATAAAAATAAAACACAAAGTTCATGATTTTTGATAAAATTTTATTTTATGAAATGATTAAGCTCCATAAATCCTTTATTTCAATCAAAAACATCTATGAAATAGTTGTAATATTAGAAAAAAAAAGAATAGGTCTGAGATTAGTTAATATATATTTTTTGCTAGATTTTATAAATCATGCTTGAAATTGTGCAAATTCTCGTCCCTGAGAAGAGAAAGAACATGAAGAAATGAGTAGGGAGAAGAGTAAGAAGAAGAGTATGATGAAAAAGAAGATGAAGAGGGAAACGATAAAGAAAAAGCAGATGAAGAGGGAAAAGATAAAGAAAAAGCAGATGAAGAGGGAAAAGATGAAGAAAAAGCAGATGAAGTATAATAGAAAAAAGAAGAGGAAGAATTTGAGGAAGAAGTATAAGAATAATAATAGAAAAAAATAGAGGAAGAATAATTGGAATAAGTAGCGGTAATAAAAGAGAAGAAGAGCAAGAAAAAAAAAGAAGAAGAAAAGGAAGTAAAAGAGGAAGAAGAATAAGAAGAAGAAGAAGAGGATGGAGAGGATTAATAAGAAGAGGAAAAAGAGTCAGAAGAGGAGGAGGAACAAGAGGATATATAAACAAGAATAAGAAGAGGAAGAAGAAGAGAAAGATGAAGAGGAAGAAGAAGAGAAATAAAAAGAGGAAGAAAAGGATGAAGAAGATGAAGAAAAGGATGAAGAAGAGGATGAAAATGTTGATGATGATGAGGATGAAGAAGAGGAAAAAGAAGAGTAAGAATAATAGGAAGAATAAGAGGAATAAAAGTAGAAAATATAAGAAGAAGAAGAAAAAAAGTAAGAAAAAAAAAGTAAGAAGAAGAATAATAAAAGAAAGAAGAAGATATAGAATAAGATAAATATGAAGAGAAAAAAGAAGAGAAAGAATAAGATCAAGAAGAAGAGGAAGAAAAAAATAAAAAAGAAGATGAAGTAGAATAGGAAGAAAAAGCTAAATAGAAAGAAGAAAAGGAAGGAGACGTGGAAGAAGTAGAGGAAGAAGCAATGGAATTAGAACATGAAGAAGGAGAGGAAAAATAAGATGCAAAAAAAGCTGAAGAATAAGTGGAAGAAGAAGAGAAAGAAGAAGAATAAATAGAAGAAACAAGAGCAAGAAGAAGTCAAAGAAGAAGATAAAGAATAAGATCAAGAAGAAGAAGAAGAAGAAAAATATAAAAAAGATGAGGAAGTAGAATATGAAGAAAAAGATGAATAGAAAGAAGAAAAGGAATGAGAAGTGGAAAAAGTAGAGGAAGAAGCAATGGAATCAGAACACGAGGAAGGAGAGGAAAAAGAAGATGCATAATAATCTAATGAAGAAGTGGATGAAAAAGAGAAAGAAGAAGAAGAAATAGAAGAAACAATAGGAAGAAAAAGTCAAAGATGAATAGGAAGAAGAAGAAGAAGAAGAAGAGGAAGAAGAAGAAGAAGAGGAAGAAGAAGAGGAAGAAGAAGAAGAAGAAGAGGAAGAATAAGAGGAAGAAGAAGAGGTAGAAGAAGAGCAAAAAGAAGAACAAGAAAAAGCATAAGAAAAAATTGATAGAGAAGAAGATTAATAAAGGAACAAAAGAGTAAGAAGAAGATGATGAATAAGAATAAAGATAAAAAATACTAATAACAAGAGGATGAAGAAGAGGAAGAAAAATAGGAAGAAGAAGAAAAAGATAAAAAAAATGAAGAATAAAGGGACAAAGAAGATGAAGAAGAATGTGAAGAAAAAAAGGAAATAAAAGAGTAAGAATGAGAGGAATAAGAGGAAGAAGAAGAAGAATATGAAGAAGAATAACTAGAAGATAGAGAGGAAGAAGAAACAAAATATGAAGAAAAAGATGATGAAGTAGAGGAAAAAGAAGTTCTAAAAGAAGAGTTAGAAGAAGATGAAGAATAAGATGAAGAATTGGAAGAAGGTGAGGAAGAAGAATAGGAAGAAAAAGTGCAATAAGAAGATCAATAAAAAGAAAAATAAGAGGTAGATGAAGAAGAATAAAAGAAAGAAGAAGTGGAAGAAATGAAGAGGAAGAAGAAATAAAAGAGGAAGAAGAAGAGAAAGAAGAAGTAGAAGATGAAGAGGAATAAAAAGAGGTAGAAGATGAGAAAGAAAAAAAGGAAGAAGAAAAGAAAGTAGAAGAGGATGATGAAAAGATAATGAAGATAAAGAAGAAATGAAAAAAATGTGGAAGAAGAAGAGAAAGAAATAAATGATGGAGAATAGAAGAAGATGATGAAGAATAAGTTGAAGAAGAGGAATAAGAACAAGAAGAAAATGATGAAGAATAAGAACAAGAAGAAGTTTGATAAAAACAAAGAATATGGAAGATGAATAAATGGCATAAAAAGAAGATGATGAAGATGTGGAAGAAGATGAAAAATATGACGATGAAGAAGATGATGAAGAATAAGAGGAGGAAGAATAAGAAGTAGAAGAAGTGAAAGATGATGAGAAATAAGAAGAAAAAGTAAGGGAAAGAAGAATAGGATGAAAAAAATGAAAAAGAAGTAGAAGTAGAAGAGAAAAAACAATAGGAATAAGAATAGGAAGGTGAATAGGAATAAGAATAGAAAGGTGAATAGGAAAAAGAAGAAAAGAAAGAAGAAGACAAAGAAGAATACAAAGAAGAAGATAACGAAGATGACAAAAAAGAAGATGAAGAAGAAGTGGAAGAAAATGAGAAAGAAGAAGAGGTAGAAGATGAGGAAGAAGAAAAAAAAGAGAAAATAAATTGAAGAAGAAGAGAAATAAGAAGAAGAATAATAATAATAATAATAATAATAATAATAAGAGTAATAAGAAGAAGAAGAAGAGAAATAAGAAGTGGAATAATAATTAGAGGATGAAGAAGATGATGAAGAAAAAGATGAAGAAGAGGTAATAGTTGAAAAAGAAGAAGGGGAATAAAAAGAATAATAAAAATAAGAGGAAGAATGAAAAGGAGAAGATGAATAGGAAGAAGAAGAGGAAGTGGAAGAAGAAGAAGTGTAAGAAGAAGACGTGTAAGTAGAAGAAGTAGAAGTGTAAGAAGAAGAAAAGAAATAGGAAGTAGAAGTGTAAGAAGAAGAAAAGAAATAGGAAGTAGAAGAAGAAAAAGAAAAATAAGAGTAGGAAGAAGAAGTAGAAGAACAAGAGGAAGAAGAATATGAAGAATACGAGGAAGAAGAAGAAATGGAAGAAGAGGAAGAGGAAGAAGCAAAGGAAGAAGAATTGGAAGAAGATGAGGAAGAAGAATGGTAAGAAAAAAAAGAGAAAATAGAAGAGGAACAATAATATAAAAAAGAAGGCAAAGAATATGAAGGAAAGAAGAAGAATAAAAAGAAGAAGAGAAAGATGATGATGATAAAGAAGGAGAATAAGAAGAGGAAGAAGAAGTGTAAAAATAAGAAGATAAATAAGATGAAAAAAAAAATAGGAAAAATTAGAAGAGGAAGAAGAAGTGGAAAAGGAAGAGAAAGAAGAAGAAGAAGAAGCAGAAAATAAAGAAGATGAATATGAATAAGAGGAGGAAGAAGAAAAATAAAAAAAATTAAGAAGAAGAAGATGAGTAAAAAGAAAAAAAAAGAATAGGAAGAGAAAAAAGAAGTGGAAAAAAAAAGTAGTGGAAGGAGGAGAAGAAGAAGAAGAGGGAGAAGAAAAAGAAGAAGAGGGAGAAGAAAAAGAAGTATATGAAGAAAAAAAATGTTGAAGTAGAAGAAAAAGAGGAGGAATAATAAGTAAAGGAAGACGAAGTAGAAGAAAAAGTGGAAAGAATATATGTAGAAGAAGAGGAAAAAGAATAGGTCCAAGAAGAGGAAGAAGACAAAAGAGGAAGAAGATGAGGAGGAAAAAGTAGGAAGAAAAAAAAAAAGAAAAAAAAAAGATGAAGAGGAAGAAAAAGATTAATAAGAAAATGGAAAAAGAGGAATAAGAAGAGAAAGAAGAAGAAGAAGAAGAACAAGAACAAGAAGAAGAGGATGAAGAAGAGAAAAGGAAGAAAAAGAATAAGATATAGAAGAAGAGGCAGAATAAGTGGAAGAAGAAGAGAAAGAAGATGTTGAATAGTAAGAAAAGATTAAGAGGAAGGGGATGAGGAAGAAGAAGATAAAGAAGAAGTAAAAAAAGAAGAAGCAGTAGCAGATGAAGAAGAAGTTGAAGAAAAAGTGAAAGAAGAAGATGAAGAAGAATAATAGAAAAAAGATGAGGAAGAAGAAGATGAAAAAGAAGAAAAGATAATGAGGAAAAAGAAGAGAGAGAAGAAAAGAATGGATATGAAAAAGATGAACAAGAAGAATAAAATGAAAAAAAAGAGAAAGAAGAATAGAAAGAAAAATAGCAAGAAGAATGGGAAAAATAAGAGGAAGAAGAAGAGGAAAAAGAATAGGAAGAAAAATAGTAAAAAGAAGTGGAAGAAGAAGTAGAAGAAGAAAAAGAAGAAGTCGAGGAGAAAGAAAAGGAAGAAGATGTAGAAGTAAAAGTGGAAAAAGTATAGCTAGAATAAAAGGAAGATGAAGAGGACCAAGAAGAGGAAGAACAAGAGGAATAAGAAGAGGAAGAAGGATATTAAGAAGAAGAGATAAAAGATGAGGAAGAAGAGGAGAAAAAAGTAAAAAAAAGGTGAAGAAGAGGATGAAGAATAGGTTGATAAAATAGTTGAAGAATAATAAGAATAATAATAAGAGGAAAGAGTAGAAGATAAAGAAATGAAATAAGAAGATGAAGAGTAATTAGAAGATGAAGAAGAAAATGAAGAAGATGATGAATAAAAAGAGAAAGAAGAAGATGAAGATTAAGAACAAGGATAAGAGATTGAAGAAGATGAAGAAGATGAAGAAGAAGAGGAAAATAAGAAGAATAATATATAGAAGCAGAATAAATGGAAGAAGAAGTGGAAGAAGTTGTTGAAGAGTAAGAAAAAAATTAGTGGAAGGGGATGAGGACGAAAAAGATCTTCAACTTTAGTTTTGTATAAACGTTATATATCAAATGGTCATGCTCGGCACACCATGACTTATAGTCTTCCTGACCCAGCATGGCATGACCGGTACGAGTCCATGTAGAATCATGCATTTCACACTAGGTTAATTTGAGTCATGTTGGTTCATGTTGATTTTGTGGGTAGCAGCATCACACCACATACATCATCCACCACTAGCCACTACAATAATGAATTAAATAAATATTTTAATTTATTCTTGTAATTTGTAAGTACAATGCAGTTAAATTAAAAACTGGAATAAATATTTTATTTCAAAATTCAAATAAAGATACATCATCCTAATAAAAAAATAATAAATAAAAATAAAAATAATATGAAAAAAATAAAATCATACTTTATAATGCAATCATATCATATGAAATGAAAATAAATGATAACATAACAATTGTAAATAAGTATAAATTCAAAAAATGCAATCATCAATCCCAATAGAAATTGGTATCTATTTTCAAATTATCATTATCATTATGTAAGCATCTGATAGTATCACTAGTGGTGACTTCAGCATCCTCCAAGTCCTATGAGTCATCATCTACCAGCAACTATTATGCTCTTGGTCCAGCTCTATCATTGATGCCCAACCTCAAAGTTTCATAATTTTTCATTTATGCAAGTGCCTCAATAATATATGACCATAGTCTCATTCTCCTATCTGAAATTTCATTGACTATAATAGAAAAAGTATGCTCCAATGTTATGCTCGACACTGTATAAGTCATTAGATCTCGTGTCATCTTAGGTAGCATGAGATAGATGGATTCATATAATTTCTTTAATAATAAAATATCATGGTTCTTATTATCATTATGTGATATGATTAAATAGTAATTAGTATATAAGTACTAAGATAGCTTGCTCTTATTCAATATATCATCCCATCATTTCTCTGTCACTATCTAAATAGAGAAGTTATTTTTTCTAAATATGGTATCTATGTCTATTCTCAAAGTCTGGCTACTACTACTATCATACCTAGTGTCGTAATATGTAAAAAACATGATTACTTTTTTCTTAATGAAACTTTTAGGTTGGTATTCCTAGTTTATGCACATGGATATATATGTCATAATGTTCTCTTCCTCTTTCACATTAACGCTAGGATCCATCCAGGCAGCTAGGCAATAAAGAGATAGAATGGTGGACCAGTACTTTAAGTACTTGGTTTCAATCTCAATAGATATGGTACTAAATGTAGGGTTGTCTCTAAACTTGTTAAACATGCTATGAATATTGCATATTCATCTAAGTGTAATGCAAGTAATATGAGTATAAATAGATGAATACATGTTCATCGTATCATAAAAAATCTTCCGGAATTTTATAAAAGAATTTTCTTTATCCCAATCAGTGTCATCAATAATAAGTTCATCACTCTTATTATTGACACAGTCAGATATCACATGTTCATATCCAACACATGACTCAAATATCAAGTAAGTATAATTCTAATGGTTTCTCATATAAATTTAGAATTTCTTTTTTTAGTCATGTAGACAAGCATAGACTATCAAACTCCTATTGTATACAAGGTATCCTAAGATATTTTAGTGAGTTTCTTATTTTTTCTAATACGAGAAAATTAACTTTTATCCCAACTTGTACTATCATGTTAATAATATGATACATGCATCTAACATAAAAAGTTTTACATAATGGTCCATCTTAAATGGTCCTAACAAACATATTAATAACTACTTTGTTGTTGGATCCATTATTAAATTTTATACTAAATATTTTATTTTAAATATGATAATCTTTAAAGATTCTCATCATGCACTCACATATGGGAAGACCATCATTAGGATAAAGAATCTTAGAAAATCCTAAAATCTTTTTATTAAATTTTTATGTAGAATCTACATAATAAACGGTGAGGCATATAAACCATGCATCATTATGACTAGTCTAGACATTGGATATCATGAACACTACTCCATTATACTGCCTAAATTCATTAATTATTATTTATTTTTCTTACTTATAGTATTTAATTATATCATTCTTACATGTGGACCATGCCCACTTGTCTATTCATAAATTATAGAAACAATGCATTATCATGACTAATATAGATATTGGATGTCATGCAAGCACCTCTACACATAGTAGGTATGAAGTGTGCTTGCTGCATGTAGAGGTGCATGCCAACCCGAATGATCCACCACATTAATGTGGTGGGTTTCATTAAAAAACCTACTACTTGAAAGTGTTGAATTGTTTTAAATATTATAATTATCAATTTTTTAGAAAAAAATGAGTCTTAGTAGGGTAGTCACGGGCCAAGTGGACTACACATGCTTCACTACTTTTCACTCCATGATCTTGGGTCATGGTTACCATGTTGGTGAAACATGTCAATGGGCTAGGCACATTGGTCATGACTATCTCAACATGGGGCACAACACCCAGTGGCCCAGCAAAGCATGAGCCATGCCTTAGGTCGACATGACCCTTGTCCAAGCACAATTCTAGATTGTGTTGTGTTGGACTAGGCATGATTCAGTTAGGTCATGCTCGTGTTGTGCCAGGGCTACCTAGCTCATTTGACACCATTATATGCATTCATCTTCACCTCCATGATAGTTAATCTATCAAATGCTAATAATTTGACTTATTTTCTTCTGAATGCTCGATCATTTGGAGTTAAATAATTATTTTTCTACTTACTTTTCAAACAAAAAGTATGCTTCTTCCAGTGACTTTTTCATAATGAAGTTTCCAGAGACCGCAACAATTGTGCATCTTGTCATATAATTGAACTCCTTGTAAAAGTTTTTGCATGGAATAATAATTCAAATCTATGTTGTTGATACCTACACAAAATTTTTTGAATTGGTCCTAAACATCATATAATGTCTTTTACTACTCTTAGTAAAATTGGCTTGTATCTATCATTAATTATGAGGTAATTTGAGGTAGGAAATAATGGTGAGAAAGACTTGTACTAGTTCATTTCAACTCTTAATCAAATATCGAGAAAAATAATTGAACTAACTCTGGGCTATCTCTTGAAAAAAAAAAGAAAAAGAGCCATAACCTAATAGCATCTAAGTTAACTCCATGTAACTTCACCATATCATACAACTCTAAAAATTTTTGTAATATGGCTATCAAATCTTCTGATATTCTCTTACTATGCTAATTTTTCTACACCACAGTTATTAAACTCAGTTTGTATTCAAAGTAATTCACTTGCACTAATTCCATCTAAATCCTATAATATCTATCCATCATAATAGACCTCTAATAATATCCTAAGGTACAACGAGGATTGGGATGTTGGAAATCTTGTCCTTTGCCACTTTGGTTGTGTTGATTGCTTTTAATTTCATTTATCATCTCTCTCTCTCTCTCTCTCTCTGCTTTATGCCTCATAATCCCTCATCTTGTTATCTTAGTTTTTGGATCTATAAAATTTAACTCAATTTAAGAGGTCATGCTCAATAGATTTTGGTATGGTGACTATAAAACACCAAAACTATCCATTCACAAGGATAGTTATGCCAACTAAATTTGATTAACAAATTATAAAAATAATCTTCGACAATTCTACCAACAACTTGTTGTGACTATGTAAGGATATAAAAACTCATAGTTAGTTGATACGATACCAAAACCTAGTTGAGCAAAGATCTCTTATCCAACATAATTCCACAAGTATATGAGTCATACAATTAATAAAGTAACTATAACTCTAGATATAAGTCCCATGGAAATTATTTTTATGGTTCGATTAATCAATAATGAACTAACAACTATATGAGTTGAATAGATGTACTTGGTCTTTGAGAATATGCTCTGACTCTAGGATTGAAGAATATACTTATGCATGATAAGTTTCTTAGTGTTTGGACAATATCTTGTTTGGTTATGGTTCAAAAGATAGATTAGTATGGAAAAACTCATGTGCCTTATTGGCATACAACGTGGTTCTATTTCACCATTACTACCAAGGATGATTTTTTTATAGTTATCCCCTTAGTATTTTTAATACCAACACAATACATCATTCTATGAATGGGTCATTCAAACACATACTCTTTTTAGGTAATAAATCAACTACCCCTAACAATTACTTTGAGTATATATTTTTATTCTCTAACATCCAATTATATCAAGAATATAAGATAATATGGCACTAATTATATTTATACTTTTGGTTTCATAAGCATCATACTTCTAACAAATAAACATATATCTTTTCATGAATCTCACCTATGAAAGTCATACAGACATGAATGATTCACATGGCTATCAACAAATAAACATATATCTCTTGTAATTGTGAGTGTTTTGTGACATGCATGTTACCATCCACCATAGCTGAGACATGATTCTCATATTATGATGAAATACCTATGTAAAACATTCTACTTAATTTCCACATTACTTGAAGGTTAGTTCTTCTAAATAGTACAAAAAAATTAGTTTTTAATATGTTTCTTCTTTTAGCTTCATAAGTGTCTTACTTACAATTATTAAACTTATCTTGACTTCAACTTTTCAAATATTAATATATTTGGTATATTAAGAATAGATGAGCTATCACGTTTTTCTTATTAAACCACATGAGTGTGTCCCATGATTAAACGGTCACCATCTACCATGGTTGACATGCAGAAACTGAAATATTCATGAAAATTCTAATTTTTACTTTTAAATTACATCCACAACCATTAACATCCAAAAACCATATAAACTCAAACATAAACTCATTCAGTCGGTAATCCATCACAACATAATACATTTCTAACCATATAATTCAATTTAGTTGGACATTGGGAGGAAATCATGTGTGATGTGTTGAATGACTTCTCATGGATTTAAGGTTATCAATGAATACGACCAAGCTATTTTCTTAGCATAAAACTCTAATTCCAATCATTGTTTCTTGTTGTTCTTTTTGGATTTGAACTTATTTAGGATTGAATTTGTATCACCTAGGGTTCTTGGTGTCTACATCATGTTCCCCTTATCTCTCTATTTTTTTTTTGTTTTTTTAAGTGCATCTTTTATACTTTATGGAATCGTGCAATAGTTTATGTTAGAATTCAAGGCACAAAATTAAAATTGTTACTTTGAAATGTCTTTAGATCTCCTCTAGAACATAACTAGGAATGACTATGATGAATGTTTGTGTCTCTATAATATAAAGTCATAACATTATGAATGGACATAGCTTTGATCTTGACTTTGTGAGCAAATTATTATAACACTTGGATTTTCATGGCTGAAATTAATTTTTTTGTATAACAAAAATATGGTGCAAGTGTTGGCCATGGCTTTTGGACTGTCTTTTTAAACAAAATGTCACAACTACGATATCATCATGACTGAAACAAAACTCTTGGTAATAAAAATTTTTGATGCTATAATTGGAAGTGGCTTTGGCATTTTCTCTCTAGAGAAAAAAGTCACAACATTGAAAATAATCATGACCAAAGTAGTTCCTCTCTAGAATAAAAAGTCCCAGTGAAAAATGATATCATGACTCACATCACTTAATGTGTTGGCTCTACTTTGAATATGTCATAGGTCTAGAATATGTCATGACTACTTGTGCTTGTGAGATACTTGGATACTATGATGAGAAAATAATATCACGACTATAAAGTGGTTTAGGGTTAGTGTGGCCATGAATCAATAAAATTTTCATGACTATGATGAATATATTGGACAATGAAATGATTATGTCAACTCGATAGTAGAGTCATTGAATAAAAAGAGAATGTCACGACTGTTTTGTTATAGTTACGGTCAAGAAATGACATTACTACTTAAAACAAATACGAGGATATACATAAGTCATGCAAGAGGATTATCATTACTCTTAATCAATTTCCTTCTATCTAAGCCTTTACACCATTGAGTAAAAAATTTTGACTAAAATTCTCTATAATTTCACTAATATTTGTCAAGTTCTTTCAAAATAGAAATTTAACTGAATTTATTTGATAAATAGTAAACTATATGCAAACATGCATATATTTACTTTCCTAATGATACAAATGATTCAGTATTTGAAGTATTAAATAAACTCAGAGACTAAAAGTATTGTTACTTCCCAAGTAAAAGAGTCTCGCTCGAAACATCTACACCAAAATAAAAACATATTTATGATGACCAAAACTAAGTTTGAGTCATATGGTGGGCTTTTGTTTTGAAAAAAAAAAGGATTCATATTTAAAGATTTGATGGGAAGTGTATGGGTCATGTTGATAAGTATTTATTCATCACACAATGATCAAACTTGGTGGCTTGACTTGATGCATTCATGCAAAACCTTTTTGATTTTGTGAAGATTTCAAGGATAACTCATTTTTTAGGTGTGAAAATTGTATTTATCTAGTTTGATTTGTTGGATCTATTATTGTGTTGATATAACATCACGATGTAAAATCCATATGACATTGTTGTGTTTTAGTTGTGGATATTTCATATATCCTGAGCATTCTAGAACAATTTTATAGTGTATTCATGTACTTTACAATAATTATTTAGTCATTGAGCATAATATGGTGGTTGGACTAAAATACAAATGAGTTGTAAGTTTTGGTTTTTCCACAAAAATTTGGGTCTTCAATTTGAGTTTTCATGGTTGTGATGTGTGTGTGTGTGTGTGTGTGTGTGTGTGTGTATGTGTTTTAAATTATATTCAAAAATATGCACCCTATTGCCCAATAAAAATCATCACTTAGCTTACTAACAATACACACTCACTATTTATGAACTAATAAAATTGGAAAACATAACTTTAAAATGGTTAAAATCAACTTAAATTTATCATTTGAATATATCAAATGATTTATATGTACGTGTACACACACACACACACACACACACACACACACAATATTGGAACTTAAAGCATTTTAATCTATTTTACATAATTTAGAATCTACAAGCACCCCCTTGTACCAATTGTGGCATCTAAGTGAGTATTGGTGCTAGTGGTTATTGATTTCCCTATGTGTGTTCATTGGTAATACTATTTGACAACTTCCATAATTTCACTAACTATAGGTGTTGGAATCCTTTTTTATTTAAAGTATTCATCATGGGTTTTTAAAGCCATATGTTTTTAGCCAATCTTTACTTATTGCAAGTTTCCATTTTGCATTTTTCTGTTGTTTCCAGACATGTTTAATATGATTGATTTTAACAACATGATCAACCAAAAGTCCACTAATTATGCCACTTCGAAATATTTAAATAATTTTTTATATTGTAAGAACATACATAAACCTATAAGCTTGAAAGAAATGCTTTATGTATTAGAAGAAGAATACTACATTGTGTACCATAAAAAAGTCACTACTTACATATGTCGATAGATGGGCACAAAACTTTGATAACACATTTCCAGTGAGAATAACGCTTATGTTGTTTGGAGAAAATTAGAAAACACAGTGACTAAAAAAATTGGAAAACCTAGTGACAAATAATTTGTTAGAAAACATAATTATATTCAATTGGAAACTCATTAATTTTCAATACAAGGATGGTAATAATTTGGTAGATCATGCCAGTGTTTTTGATGGAATGATGAACAAATCGATTTCAATGAAAATAAATAATGATGATAATTTAAAAGTTTCATTCCTACTTCAATTTCTTCCTAATAGTTGGATTACTTTAATGATTATGAATAGTATGCCACTACAAATGAAATTCTAACCACAAACTTTGTTAATAAATGTTTGTTGAATGAGACAAGGATAAGTAAGGGAGGTGAATCATCTATTAATTTTTTTTATATAAAAAAATATGAGTAACATGAAAGGCATGAAAAATGTGAAAAAATGAGAAAGTTGGGACAAAAGCCATTGTAGGGACTTTTTTGTCCATGGAGGGAGATCCAAATCTAGAAAGCATGTAATGTGCTATTATTGTAATAAGATGAGTCACCTGGAAAAACATAGTTGTATTTGGAAGAGAGAGAAAAGAGGAGGGGGAAATAAAAAATAGGAGACTAGCAATCTCACTACAAAACATGATACGATGATGGTGTGTCATCAGGGTTGTGTTAGTATCATATCCAATGATAGTAATTTGGTGATTGACTCTTAAGGATTTATGTCACTTTCCATCTTAATTTTTTCTCTTACTATCAAAAGGGTGATTTTGGAAATATGATAATGAGAATACATCTAAATTATGGATATTAGATCTCCAAAATAAACTGATACTCAAGGTTATTAATGAATGTTTTGGATATCCATTTGAATATGATATCTACATGTAAGCTAGATGATGAGAGGTTTAAAAATTAATTTGGTGATAGCAAGTAGAAACTCACCTAAGGATTGTTGTGACTTTGGTATCATGCTAAAATTTATCATATATGACATGACAGCAAAAGCTCATTGGGTGAGTAATTTTTTCCAACAAAGATCCGTAAGTATATGGGTCATACAAGTATTGAAGTAGATGTAAGTCTAGATATTTATCTCACATAGATTGTATGAGCAGTTTGACTAAATAATAATGAATTAGTTATTTCTCAAGTTCAAAAGATAAACTTGGGTCTCGAATTGATACTCAAACTCTAGGATTTATTTAATTCCTTGCGTATGATGAGTTTTCTTTACTATTAAAGTAATGGTGATGTTATACTTCAATGTTGGATGAAGGATAGCATTATGTGGATTTACTGATTTGCTTCCTTGGCATACAATGTGGTTGTCAACCTTAGATTGTCACTGCCAATGATAGTTTCCTCATAGTTGTGTCTTTATATTTTACCACTGAAATCATACTTACTCTATTTATGAGTCATTCATATTTTTTCTCTTTTAGAAAATATGTCAACTATCTTTGATGATTATTTCGAGAATACATATCTATCCTTTGACATCAATTATCATAAAAGATGCAAAATAATATGGTATTAATTACATTTGAGTTTTCTACTTCATAAGTACCATACTCACATCAAATAGCATATATCTTTCTAACAATTTCATGTATGTAAGTCATACAAAAGAAAATGATCATAGGGTTGTCACCATCTTATGAAACATATTCATATGTGTATGTCCCATAAGTTATCTATCACCATCCACCATAATCAACACACAACTCACACACAATGGTACAACTCTATGTTAAATATTCTAAATAACTCTCACAGTATTTGAAGGCTAGCTCTTCTAGAATATGCATACTGTAATTGGCATACATTCAATTATTATTTTTGGTTTTATGAGCACCATACTCGGATTAATTAAACTTACATAAATTTTTTAGGGCTACACATAGAGGTTTATCTCACTAGATAAGAATAAAAGAAATGTCACTTCCTTCATAAAGAAATTCATGAGTGTGCCTCATGACTTATCTATCACCAGCCCCCATGACAAACACATGTAAATCTATATTATTGTGGACCATAAATTTCTATTCTAACTAATAATCATATCCATCAACATTCAAAATATAATAGTTTCACAATATAATATTATATAACTATAGTCATCATATACATATACATAAACTAATCATAGATCCCTACTTACTCTAATATTGTAGAAGAATTTTTGAGAGAGATTTGGTACTTCATCTCATCAAATCAAGGATTTCTAATGACAATCGGCATGAAGATCTAAGTTTCAAATCTAGTTCCCAATCAATCATTTTTTGCATTCAATTTGAATTTGTTCCTAATTAGGGGTCAAAGCATCATGCACTTTCAGGGTTTTCATGTTTTTGGCCTTAAAATTCAAATTATCAACTTTCTCTTCAAAGATGTTTAAGTCCCTATTTTATATCATTGAAGTCCAATCAAGTTGCTATATGGATCTTCAAGTAAAGAGTTATAACTTTATGTTGAGGTTGTAACTATGGATATTCTTTGAATTTTCTCTAGAGAACAAAGTTATAGTGATAAATAAAAGTCATGACCGAGGTAACTACTCTCTTGAGTACAAAGTCATAGTGAAAAAAAATCTCACAACTGAGGTAATTACTCTTTGGAGCACAAATTCATGGCAAAAAAAAATAGGCATAACTAAGAAAGTTCTTCTCTCAAATAAATAGTCATGATGGTACAAATTTTTCATGACTATAAATTATTTAATGTTCTATAATTTTGGCTATATAATGATTATGTCATATTGAAAAAATATACTATGACATCTTGTATCAATTTAACAATTGGTTGCTATGACATAGAAATAATGTTGCAACTAAATTTATGTTTTAGAACTAATGTAGCTGTGATTCGAATATTATATTACAACCACAAATGATTTGTTGCACAATGAAATATTATGATAACTGAGTGGTAGAGTCATGGCATACAAATATTTCTATGACTTATTTTTAAAGTTGTGGCCAAGAAAGACTACTACTATTTTTTAACAGGCATGTGCAAGTATAAATAAGTCATGATATATGAAATATCATAATTTTTCTTTGATGTTTTCCCCTTTAATTTATCTTTCCATAAACTCCACCAATTATATTCAATCTAAGTCCAAAATTTAGTATAATCAGATGATGAAAGGAATACAAAAAAAACTATAAAAAAGTTAGTGCTTTGAGTACCAAACAAACTCTCACACAAAAATAAATACTCATCCTTGAGCAAAGAAAATCCCTCTCTCTCTCTCTAAAACTCTATCTCGAATATTAAAGATCTATGTATTTTATTAATATAATAATTAATGGGATTATGAGTTTATTTTTTTCATCTAAGGTTAAAAATAAATATTGAGTTGTCTCCTAAGAAGTACTATATTAAAATTTTTTACTAGACAAAATTTTCAATCTCCATTTCAATTGGTAACTTGAGTAGTTTATGTTATCTTCTCCATATAATCTTTCTTCTCAGCTTTTCTTTCAGAATTCTCCTTCAACATTGGGTAATCTATTGGGTTCTTTCATTTAGGATGCATTTTGACAGATGTCATAACTTTATTAAGTATCACAGCATCATTGAGTGCAATCACTTTCACTAATGATGCGACATTTTGTGAAGTTTTGAAATTAACATCTCTTCTCTAAAGTAGTTGTGTCATGGTTATGGAATAAGTCATGACCAACTCTTTTAGCTTATATCTTTTCAAAGTCAACTTTTTCTGCTATTGTGACTTATTCCTTCAATGATCCCATTTGTAAAATCATGACTTTTATAAAACTCATGACCTCTTTTTCCTTTTGATATTCATTTATGATACCCTCTACACTTTATCTTTTATTCCTAGTACATCATACATTAGTAGTTAACTTTCCTAATTCTTATACTTTTCCTTTGGTCTAAAAAGCTTCCTCAATGATTTCTTAATGTTCTTCACTTGGGAATTTCTCCATCTCAGACACTTCTTTCACAACTTTAAGATATTTTATCTTTGGTTCTTCTTTTGCAATGACTTTGAAAAATATAATGACTTCAAAATAATTTTTTTCATCATGGATTATTGCAACTTTTTTTTCCCAGAATTTCTAGAATTTCTAGGAAGTCCTTCCTTTTGAAATCTACATATTGTCTTTTGGTTATGTGTATGAAACTATCTATTCTTTAGTAATTTTCTTCATTATCATCTAAAATTTGTTAACTTTTATATAAGTTGATATTTATTTTTTCTTTGAGAACATAGAGTGCAAATTCCTCATTATTCACAAAAATCAATACATTCCTAATCATAAAGAATGGTCATCCAAAGATCAACAAAACATACGAGTCTTCCTTCATATCCAACACAACAAAGTTAGTAGAAATAAAAAACTTAATTACAAATTTGACTAAAACATATTAAATAGTCTCACTTGGAAACTCGATCGATTAGTCTGCTATTTGTAGCACGAGAGAAGTTAAAGTTATATCACCAAGATTCAATCTCTACACTTAGGACATTTGCATCAAGTTTACACTTGTGCCCAAGTGGCATACAACCTTTCAGAAGGTGTGCTCTCCAATAACACATGGAATTATAAAACTCTTTTGATATTTGAGATTTCTTGGGAGTTTACATTGAATAATTTTAATACATTTCTTGATCATGTTTTCCATTTCTTGTATCTCATATTTCTTGAAGAATTTACTACTAGATAATTTCAAGGATAAAAAATATAAAAGATATTATGTGCATGAATGTTGGCTATCTTTGGATAGTATGATTTTTAATGAATTTATTGGAATACCATGTGTAAATGCTATTACACTTTTCAATTCCATAAATGAGAAACCCAACTACCAAGCGATTACATAAGATTTGATTGATGAAAAAAAAGAATAGAGGGTGATTTAAAAAGTACATATAGATTTTTGATGTTGAAGGTCTCATTAAGATTAATAAAGTGTGGTTGTATTTATTATACTCCTTTTTGTAGCTTAGACTCCATGTCATGATCATTGCACATGAGCAAAATAATTTAATTTTTGCCATTTCTATTGGTTGTACTTTTGATGTGTGTAAAATAATTGGGAAATTTATTCTAATTATTTGGAGGTTGAGTTTGCTGCCCACATAATTTATCTTGCCTTTATTACCCTATAAAGTGGAGTCAAAGAAGTCCATATGGATGACAACACAAATGAAATGTGTTCTATGGTGTTTCCCCTAACATTGTAAGTCGTCAAAAAATGGGTTAAAAGACAGTAAAGGAAAGAAACTAATTTTTGAATGGGAAGAACAAACTTATTTTGGGCAAGAAGGGCCATATTTTACCGAAGCTAAAATAGGAGTTGAGAACAAAAAGTGGGAGAGGACATGAAGAGAGAGAGAGAGTGTGTGTTTGTGTGACATAGCAAGCATTCTACTTGTGAACAAAAGATATTATGAGTTTCATTATTCATATTTTCGAAAATATGAAGTTAAAAACCAAAAATAAAAAAGTATGTCTTATGGAGGAGATACATAGCTTCTGTATAGAAATGACACTAGATTTGAAAAGATGAGAAACACTTTTGAAAATGTAGCTCCAACAAAAAAAGTGGTGTTATTTGTAGCAATGTAAGAAAAGTTTGAAGAAATGATTTTTGAACTCTTGGAATATGGGATCAAACATTTTGAGGCTGATATAATGGAGAGTGCAAGGTCATTTGGGAGTCTCTAGAATTTCCTTGTAATGAAATGAAAGACAAAGGTGACTAATATAAACCAAACACTTGAAAGGAATGTGATCTATCAAAAGAATCAGCATATTGAGAATTGGGACACTGTAATTCAAACCAAAAAGAACTACATTATACAATGAGATCTTTTGAAGGCATGCTGAATTTGATAGGGAAAAGGCAAGACACATTGTGTGTGTGATTATGAAGATGTAGGATGTGGCATCAAGTTCCATAATAGATTCATAGAAACCATCCACTTTATTGCTACCATTTGAGCACTCCAAATCAGATTTTATCTTTAAGGAGTATCATCATAAAGAAAAATCATACTGGAAACTACTTTAAAATATGGATGTGTGCTATTTGTTATTTTTTTTCTTTCATTCTCTTTTTTTTACTTAAAAGTGTTTGTATGTTTGTATAACAATGTGAAAGTTATGTGATATGGTTTTTTTTTGTAAATGGGGGATAGATTGTTTGAGGATGAGCAATGATTTTAGTGTGTGAGTTTATTTGAAACATAAAATACTAAATAACACTAACCATTTTGTATGATTTCTTGATGTATTTTGCTTGAAAGAGGAATTTATTTATAATGATTTCACAGAAAAAAATTAGTTTTGGAGAATTTTAATGAATAGCCATGAAATCGGGAGTCTTTACTGTGACTAGTGCAACTTTATTGAGTTGATGACTAGAAGGGGAGTGAAAAATTATGCTAGTCATATTATTTGACATGCTATAAATTAAGTACACTTTTGAGTACTTATAGATTGATTTTGGCATCTATTCTTAGCCGAATCTCTATGCACAGAGTTATGATAATCTTTATATATCATGACTCTACCACCTTATTATCATAATTCTTTCTTTGTGTAATACATTCCTTTGGTTGGAATGATTTTTTGGAATTGTAACCAAACTAGATTGATATAATTTTATGACTATGACATTAATTTTTTTTGTAGCAACTAAGTATCTCTTTAGTGCTAAAAACTATGACAACTTTCAATATCATGTCTTTTCTTTTACCAAACCATAGAATACTCGAGCCAAAGCCATGACTCTAATTTGAAGTCATGACTTTTGGCTATAAAATATTATAAAGAGCAAAACTTATGTTTGACCAACACAAGCATTGTAACTCTTATCTCAAGAAAGAAACCAAAGTCAAGATCATCACCTAGCTCCATGACTTGATGTTATAAAGAGTAAATGCACAAGTCATGATTGTATTCTAGTATCATGACTTTGTGTTACATAAATTAAATATACTGTTGTGACTTTTCCTAGTATTATGACCATCAAGAAAAGAAAAAAGGTCAAAATTGCAGCAACATTCCAATGTTATGCCTTTGTGATATGGAAGCTAATTGTGCCATTGTGACAATTTTTTAGCTTCATGACTATCAAGTAGAGGAAAAAGAACCAAAGTTGTGACTCAAACCTAGCACAACGACTTTGTGATACAGTAAAAAGACCAAAACCATGATTTTTATTTAGTCCGATTACTTAGAATTAAAGAAACCCACACCATATGCCTGAGTATATAAAGAAAATCCTAAGAATTTAAAAGAGATTCATAATGGGCATAAGGAAGACAACCCAAGGGACTCAACAACTCTAATTTCTAGGTGATCCACGAGCAACAAGGATCATACAAGGCTTAAGCATAAACTCTAGTGGTTAGGCACGCTTTCTGACCCTTCCTAGATATAAAACAGAGTGGGATTGACCAAGTTTTGAAAGATTTATGTTTTGAAACCTAGATTCTTTCAAGGGTTGAAATTGGGCACCAGACTTAGTACGAGAGAAATTTCCACTTGTCTCATATATTATTCTTCATAATTTTAGGCTAAAATGAGAATCTAAGAATGATATAATATTTTCTTTTAAATTTTATGTGTGATGTTTTATTCTAAATGAACCCACTGATGGCCAAAACTCTAGTTTTGGCCACCATTGGGTTTGTTTGTGATTGGAATGGCGGATGATGACATGTAAGCTATGAAATGCACTCATTCATATGATAGAAAGAAAGTGAGAGCCCTTTAGTCCATGACGTGGGAGGAAAACACCTATGTCAAAACCCAAAATTGAGGTATGACTAATCATTGTGAGTATGTCACTCATGAATTTGAAAGAATAAATACTTTTGTAGGCCACAACATTATGCATGTCTCAAAGGAACTAACTCTTAATAGATGTTGGGTGGTAAATAGAATATTCTTCTAAAAGTTTAACGTTTAGTGTGCAAGTCATCAGTCGTAGAGGGGGATAGTCACACATAAGCCATGTGACAGACATAGATGAATGTGATTCATATGATGGTTATAGTCCTATGATATTCATTCGGTCTTAGAGTTTGTACTGGTGAAATACAAAAAATATATTTGTTAATTACGTGAGTATGATACTAATTAAGTTAAAAGTACAAATGTATTTATTACCACATTAATTCTCATTAAAAAAGATGCTAGAGGTCGGAGAATAATAATTCATATTTGAAGCAACCATTAAGTATAGTTAATGAATTGCCTAAGAAGTGAGAACTTAATAATTATATCTGAGTAGAGATGATGTGTTTTCTTGGTGGTAAAGTATCGAGGGGACAATAATGAGGAACCATTACTAGGAAGAGCTCAATAGTTGATTACAACCTTGTATGTTAGTAGGGCAAAAGGTCATTCTAAAAGTATTTATCTTTCTATGACTAAGCATAATTACAACATGACTATTTATAAATTTTGATAGAAAAAAATCTATAAATAATCCATTGAACCTAGAATTTATGTCTTGAATCTTATTTGTTGTGCCTATTAGAGCAATTGTTAATTATAATTGATTTACTAGATATTACATGTATGATCCTTATGAGATTGATATCGATACTAAAAGATTATTTTTTACTTATATACTTTCATAAGGAAGTTAGATATAAACCCTCACCCAACTAGTATTTGGGACACACCTAACCATAAAATTAAGTGTTTTTAATTAAGTCAACATTTATCTTATATTTTCTTCTACTTCTTTTTCTTCTTCATTTTTTTCTTCTTTCATTTTTTTTCTCTTTCATCTTCTTATTCTATCTTCTCATTCTTCTCTTTTTCTTCTAATATCTATCTATCTTCCTTTTTTATATTTTTCTTTTATGTCATCCCCCTTCTATATTATTCTTTATTATTATAAATATTATTGTAATATTATTCTTCATATTCTTATTTTTATCCTAATAATAATCATAATTTTTATTATTATTCTTCTTTTTCTTTTTATACATGGTCTTTGCTTTCTTTTATCTTCGTCATCTATATTCTATCTTCTATGTTTTTTTTTCATCTTTCTTCATCTTTTTGTTATTTTTATTCTTCTATTTTCTTCTTCTATTTTTTATTTTCTATCTTCCTTTTCTTTTTTTCTATGTTTTTCTACTATATTATTCTAATTCTTTTTCTTACATCCTTATTTTTTATCTTCTTTTTCTTTCTTTTTCTTCTTCTCTTTCTCATTCTTCTTCTTTTATATTTTTCAATATTTTTTTCCTTCATCTTTTATCTTCTTCTACTTTTATGATTTTATCTTTTTATTCTTCTTTTTCTACTTCTTCTATATTCATTTTCTTTTCTTTCATATTCCTTTTCTTTTTCTTTTTTTTTTCATTTCTTTTTAATTTCTTTTTCTTTTTCTTCTTTTTGTTCTTCTATATTTTTCAACATTCTTTTCTTCTTTGTCTTAATCTTTTATCTTCTTATTCTATATGCTTCTTCAATTTATTATTATAACTTCTTTTTATTCTAGTTCCTACTTCTTCCTCTTCTTCATTTTTTCTATTCTTGTATTTTGTTCTTCAATCTCGTTTTTTTCTTCCTCCTTCAATGTTATTTTTTATATTTTACTTTTTTTATCTTTCTTCTATTTCTTATTTTAATTTTTTTAAATCTCTACATTTATTTTCCTTTTTTATTTTTTTCTCTTTTATCTTCATCAATCTTGTTCTTGTATCTTCTATTTCTATTTGTTTATTCTTATTCTCATTCTTATTCTTCTTCTATCTTTTTTTTTTCTTTTATCTTCTTCTTCTAATTTTGTTTTATCCTTGTTCTTTTTGTTCTTTCATTTATTCTATCTTTTTTTTATCTTCATATTATATCTTCTACTTCTAACTTCTTTTTATATCTTCTTCTTCTATATTTTTTTATCTTCTTATTCATCTAACTTTTTTTGATCATCATCTCTTTCTTCTTCAACTTATTTTATTTTTTTTTACAATCTTCTTCTTATTCTTTTTCTATCATCTTCAAACTTATTCTTTTTCTATCATCTTCATCTTATTCTTTTTCTATCATCTTCAATCTTATTCTTATTCTACTTCTATTTCTACTTCTATCTTCTTCTTCTATTTTCTTTCTTTCTTTTCTATTTCTTTTTCTATATTCTTTTTTTCTTCTTCATATTTCTTCTATTTTCTTCTTTTTCTTCTATCTTCTTCTATATTCTTCTATCTTAATCTTGTTCTTGTTGATCTTTTTTTCTATCTTCTTCTATTATTATATTTCTTCTTCTATCTTATTTTTATAATTATTTTTCCTCTTCTAGTTTCATCATCTATTATCTTCTTTCTCACTTTATATTTTCTTCTATCTTTTTCTACTTTATATTACTAATTTGTTATCATCTTCTTCTATCTTTTTTTATAATCTTCTTCTTATATCTTCTTTTTCTATTATTATTATTATTACTACTACTACTATTACTTTTTTTTTTCTTATTATTATTATTCTTCTTCTTTTATCTTCTTAATCTTCTTCTATATTATTATTATTATTAATCATATTTTATCTTGTTATTCTTTCTTTTCGTTTTCTTTTTTAATGTTCTATTTTCTTCTTCTTTACCTTTTTTTTAATTCTTCTTCGATGATTTTTCTATGTTCTTCATATTATTATTATTATTGTTTCTTTTCTACCCTTTTCTTTTCTTGTTCTTATTTATTCTTTTATCTTATCCTTCTATCATGCTCTTCTATCTTATTCTTATACTTTTTTTTCTTATAACATCATCATCATCATCATCATCTTCTTCTTCTACATCTATTTATTCTTTTTCCAATTTTATTCTTCTATATTTTTTTTCTTTTATCTTCTTCTTTTAATTTTTATATATTTCTTCTTATTTTACATTTTATTTCATATTCTTAATTTCACTTCTTCTTCTTCTTCTATCATCTTCTTCTATATTCTTAATTTTTACTTCTAACTACTTATTATATCTTTTACTTTTATTTTCTTTTTTTTGTCTTTCTTCTTCTTCTTTTTCTATCTTATTCTATCTTCTCCTTCTTCTTTTATCTTCTTATATGATTTTATTCTATCTTCTTCTTCTTTTATCTTCTACTTTTATGTTATTATACTTTTTCTGATATCTTCTTCTTATATATGCTTCCTCTATCTTCTTCTTATATCTTATTCTTTATTTTTTTCTTCTTCCATTTTTATTTTGTATCTTATTATTCATTTTATTCTTTTTTGTTCTTGTTATATCTATTTCTTATATCTTCTTCTGATATCTTCTTTTTGTTCTTCTATTTTCTTATTCTTCTATCTTTTTCTTTTTTTTTCTTCTTCTCCTTCTTCTTATTATTTTCTATTGTCTTCTTCTTCTATATGCTATTTCTATCTTCTTTTTATTTTTCTTTTCTTTCTATCTTAAACTTTTCTATCTTCACCTTGCATCTTCTTTTCCTATCTTATTCTTTTTTATCCTTTTCTTGTATCTTCTTCTCCTAAATTATTTTTCTTCTTCTATTTATTTTTTGAATCTCAATATATTTCTTTTTCTTCTTCTCTTTCTTCTTCTATTTCTTCTATTTCTATCTTTTACTTTTATCTCGTTCTATCTTATTTTTCTTATTCTTTTTTTTCTATCTTCTTTATATTCTTATTCTAAATCTTCTTCCTCTATCTTATACTTCTATCTTTTTATGTTATCTTCTTTTTATATATTTTTTTCTTTTTATTCTTCTAGTACTTCATGTTATTGTTCCTCTATTTTCTTCTTCAATATTTTTCTTCATATATTAGGTTCTTTTATTTGCTTATTCTTCTCCTATCTTCTTCTTTTATCTTCTAAGTCTTCTTTTTGTTCTTTTTTCTATTTTTTTTTTCATTTTAACACCCTCTTTTATCTTCTTGTTATTCTTTTTTTTTTATTTTTTTTCTTCTTTTCTTTTTCTTCTATTTCTATCTTCTTGTTTTTTTCATCTATCCTATTCTTTTATCTTTATTTTCTAACAATTATTAATGATATATTTATATTATTCTTCATTATTCTTTTTTTTTATTCTATATTATTATTTTTATTAGTATTCTTCTCCTTATTCTATCTTCATTACCATTTTCTTTTGTCTTCTTCTTCTTATACATTTTTTATGTTCTTCTTCTTTTTGTTGTTATTCTTCTTTTTCTTATCTTCTTCTTCTTCTACTACTACTACTACTACTAATACTACTACTATACTTACCACTTTTTCTACCTCTTATTCTTCTTCTTATTGCTTTGTCATCTTAAAAAGTCCATCTTTACCTTCTTCTTCTATCTTCGTCTTATGACTTCTTATTCTTCTTTTACTTTTTTTAATTTATTCTTCTATTTTGTTCTTCTTCATCTATCTTTATCTTTTTAATATTATTATTCTTGTTAATCTTTTATTTTTACATTTGTTTCCTTTTTATTCATCATCATCGTCATCATTATCTTCATTATCTTTTTATTCTTCTTCTTATATCTTCATTTTATTCTTCTTGTAAATTCTTCTTTTTTCTTCAAATTTTTTCTTCTATCTTTTCTTTCTACATTCTATTTCTTTTTCTATTCATTTCTTATATATTTTTCTACTATCTTCTTTTTCAATCTTCTTTT
>JAREIK010002300.1:765341-778133 GCA_029783825.1 Sapria himalayana | reverse complement strand
TCTTCTACTACTACTACTACTACTACTACTACTTCTTCTTCTTCTTCTTCTTTTTCTTCTTATATTTTAACTTCTCATTCTTCTTCTATTTTCTTCTAACATTTATTTTCTTTTTTTATTGTTATTCTTCTTCTTTTATTTTATTGTATTTGTTGTTGTTCTTCTTATTATTTTATTTTCTTCTTTTATGTTCTTCTTCTTATATCTTTATTTTTAGTATTATTATTTTAGTTTTTTTATCCATATTATTATTATGTTTATGCTTATGTTTCGTGTTCTTGTACTACACTTTCTTATAACTTCTTCTTCTATCTTCTACCTTTTTTGTCATCTCTATTCTTCTTTTTTGTTATTCATTTTATTATCATCTTATTGTTATTCTTATTTGTTTTTCTTCTAGGTTCTTATTCCATCTTCTTTTTCTAACTTCTTCTTCTGTCATTTTATTCTTTTCCTTCTCATTCTTCTTGTTCTTCGTCTATATTCTTTTTCTTCTACTTATTTTTCTTATGTTCTATCTTAATCTTCTATTTTCTTTGTTTTCTTCTTTTTTATTTTACTATATTCATTATTATTATTATTATCATCTTCTTATATCTTCTATCTTCTTTATCTATATACTTCTTATATCTTCTTTTTAGATTTTCTTTTTTTTCTTTTTTTTCTTTTTTTTATTCTTTTGGTTATACATCCTTCATTAATCTTCATCCTTTTCTTCTTTTATTTTTTCTTTTATATGCTCCTATTATTTCTTCTATCTTATATTTTTCATGTCATTTCTTCTACTCATTCTTTTCCCTTTTATTTTATTTTCTTCTTTTATCTTCCTCATTTATCATTTTCCTCTTCTTCTACTATCGTCTTCTTCTATCTTATCCTTGTTAAAATTAGTGTTATTGTTATTTTTCTTCTTCTTTTTCATATTCTTCTCTCTTCTTATTCTTATCCTTTTGTCATTGTCTTCCAATTCTTTTTCTTTTCATTCTTTTTCTTTTTCTTCCATTTTGTTTCTCTTCTTCATTTTCTTTCAGCTTTTTCTTCAATCTTCTTCTTCTATCTTCTTATTATATATTCTCTTATATCATCTTCAATCTTCATTTATATTTTTTTTCAATCATATTATCCTTCTTTTTCTACTTATATATGTTTTCACTATTCAATCCTCCTCATTCTTCTATCTTTTTCTTTATCCTTAGCATGTTATTCTTATTCATCTTTTATCTTCTTCATCAAGCTTATTCTTCTCTTCCATCTAGTTTTGCTTTTTTTCTTCTTGTATCTTCTTTATATTTTTTTATTTTGTATCATCTTCTTCTCATTCTTCTTTTTCTTCTTCTTCTTTCAATATTTTTTTTCCTTGTTCTATCTCCTCCTCCTCAAACTTATATATTTTTATTCTTTTATCTTTATCTACTTCTATAATCATATTTAATCTTCTTCTATCTATTTTTACTATTTTTTTTCTTCTTCTTCTTTATTCTTCTAAAATCTTTGACAATCTTTTTCTTGTATCTTTTTCTTCTTCTACTTACTCTTTTTCTATATTCTTCTCTTTTTTCTTCTGTTTCTTGTTCTTGTTCTTATTCTTGTTATTATTGTTCATCTTTTTAGACCTTCTTTTTTCTTTTAATTTCTTTTCCTCCATATTCTTCTTCTATTTTTTTTATACTTCATCTTCTTTTATATCTCTTCTTCTATTATTCTCCAAGATTCTTCTTCATTATTCTTTTTTTCTTCCATTCTTCTTCTTCTATCTTCTTTTAATTATTCTTGTTCTTGTTTATTCTTTTATATTATTTTTCTATCTACTTATATATTCTTCTTAAAACTTCTTTTTTTATTTTCTTCTTTTCATACTTCTTTTATATATTTTCTTTTATTTCTATCTTCTTCTTTTGTCTTCTATCTTCTTGTACTTTTATGTATCCGTGTTCTATGTTTTCCAACTTTCTTTTTTTTCTTCTTTTTCTTATTTTTATCTTTTTTTATTTTCTTCTATCAACTTCTTGTAAATTCTTCTTATTTAATCTTCTTCTTATATCTTCTTTTTTGAAATCTTCTTTGATTTTCTTTTTCTTATTTTCTTATTTTATCTTCACCTTTTATCTTTTTTTTCCAACTTCTTCTTTATATTATTATTATTATTATTATTATTATTATTATTATTTTCTATTTTAGTCTTCTAATTTCTTTTTGTATCGTATTATTTCATCTTCATTTTCTTCTTATTCTTCTTATATCATTTTCATCTATCTAATTCTTATTCTTATTTTTATCTCTTCTTTTTATATTTATTTTATATATCATTTTCTTATAACTATTTTTTTTATTCTATCTTCTAATTCTATCTTATTTTTTATTTTTCCCTTTCTATCTTATTCTTTTCTTATATTATTCTTGTATTTTTTTATTCTATCTTTTACCTTTTTTTTGTCTTCTTCATTGCGCTCACCACTCTTCTTCTTCATTACACTCACCACTCTTCTTCTTCTTCTTCATCATATTCACCATCTTTCTATTCTTCTTTTTTTTTCTACTTGTATCTTCTTCTTCTATCTTCTTTCTCATATTGTTATTCATCATTTCATCTACCATCTTCTTTATCTTCTTATTGTAATTCTTCTTTTTATCTTCTTCTTCTATTTTGTTTCTATCTACTTCTTCCATCTTTTTCTTCTTCTTCTTCTTTAATAATAATAATAATATTATTATTATTATTCATTTTTTTCTAGTTTTTCATATATATCATTCTTCTTTTTTTTAAGTCTTTTTCTTTTATCCTTTTCTTTTTCTTCTTGTTCTTCTTCCATCTTTTTCATCTATGATCATCTTTTTCTATCTTTCTCATCTTCTTCTATCTTATTTTTATATTTTCTACAAATTTTTATTCTTATTCTTCTCTTTTTGTCTTATCTTCTACATCTTCTTCTTGAATCTTCTTTTTCTTTTTCTTTTTATTCTTATTCTTATGTTTATTCTTCTTCTACTTATTCTTCTTCTTCTTTAATATTCTTTATCATCTTTTTCTATTTTTTATTCTTTATCTTTATCTTCTTCTTCTTATTATTTAATGCTATTATATTCTTCTTATTCTTTTTCATTTTTTTTCTTCTTTTCTAATTTAATTTTTTTTATTATAATAATAATAATTATTATTATTCTTCTTATTTGTCTTTTTTTCTTCATCTTTTTAATCATCATGACTTGGTTTTTTTTTCTTTTTATATCTTCATCTTATTTTACTTATAAATTTTTCTTTTATCTTCATTTTCTTTTATAATCTTCTTTTTCTTCATCTATTTCTATTTTTTTTATTCATTTCTATTAATTTTATTCCAAACTTCTCATTTGCATCCTCCTCCTTCTACCTTTATATTATATATTCTCTTCCTCCTCCTCCTACATGTCATCTTCTAACTTATCATTCTTCTTCTTTTTCTATCATCTTTATAAATCTTCTTCTTCTTCTTTTTATATATTCTTTTTAAATCTTTTTCTTCTTCGATTAACATAATCTATCTTCTCTTTCTTTTATTTTTCTACTTCTACTTCTATTTTCTTCATCTTTCTTATTCTTCATCATCTTCTATATTATTCTTCTTTATTTTCCTTCTATCTTCTTCTTCTATCAAATTATATCTTCTTTTTCCTAATCCTAGCTTGTGTGTGTGTATATATTCACTTTCTTCTTATATGTTCTTCTTCAACCTATACTTCAACTTTTTTCTTTAATCTTCTAATTCTATCTTCATTTTCTTATTTTTCTTTATATTCCTAATTTGTTTCCTTTTCCTATCTGCTTCTTTAATCTCTTTCTTCAATCTTTTTTCTTATTTTTATTTTTCTTCTTCATCTTCTTCTATCTTCGTCATCTTCTGCATTCTACAACATACTTTTTTATTTTTCTTCTTATTATATTTTTTCATGTACCCCCTACTTTCAACATTATCATTACCATCATCATCATCTTTTTTTTATTATTTTTCCTATCTTTTTCTTCTAGATTTTTTTGTTCTTATTATTTTACTTTTTCTTTTGCCTTTTTCTTGTTCATTTTCTTTATCTTCTTATACTCCTCCTCCTCCTCTTCCAATTAACTTCTTTTATTTTTTTATATTATATTTATACCTTCTTCATGTTCTCTTATCTATACCTTTTCTCTTGTTTTTCTTTTTTTTTGCTTACTCTTCAATCTTCATCTTCTATGTTTTTCAATCGTATTCTTTACCTCCTTCTTATCCTTCATCATCATCATCATCATCTTCTCATTTTATCTTCTACTTCTTCTATCTTCTTCTTTATATATATATATATTTTCTTCTTCTATTTTTTTCTCCTTCGAAATCTTTTTTGTATTTATCTTCTTCTTATATCTTTTTTCTTCTCTCTTCTTCTTTTATTTTCTACTTGTTCTTCTTTTATCTTTTTATACTATTTTTTTTTATTTTTCTATCTTCTTTTGTCTTCTTGTTATTCTTTTAATTTTTTATTCATCTTCAATCTTCTTTTTCATATTATTATTATTATTATTATTCTTTCTCTGTCTTATTATTCTTATTCTTTTTGTTCTTATTCTTTTTTTTTTGTTCTTTTTCTTCTTCTTCTATCTTCTCGCATCTTCTTCTTCTCTTCTTTGTTTTTCTATCTTCTTTGTTTTCTTCTAATTCTACTTTTTCTACTTCTTTTATCGTTGTCTTCTATCTCCAAATTCTTTTCTTCTTTTTATAATGGTTATTATTTATTTTTCTTCTTTTTATTCATATTTCATAATAATAATAATACTAGTATTAATCATCATCATTATCTTTTTCTTATGACATCATCTAATTTTTTTTATAACTTCATCTATGCAATCTTCATGTTCATACTTTATCATCTATTTCTATTTTCTTCTTTTTCTTCTTATTTTTTATCTTCTATCTTCTTCTTCTTTCTTCTTTTTTATCTTCTATCTCCTTCTTCTTTAATCTTTTTTATCTTGCTTTATTTTCTTATATCTTTTTCTTTTACCTACTTCTCCTTCTTGTTATTCTATCTTCCAACTCCTTCATCTTCTATCTTTTTCTTTCTTTTTGCATATTCTTATTCTACTTCTATCATTTTATTCTATGTTCTTCTGTATTCTTTTTCTAATTTCTTCTTCTTTTTATTCTTCTACATATTACTATATTTTTATCTACTTGTCCTCATCCGCTTACTCTTCCTCATTTCTTTCTTTCTTCTTAATATTTGTTCTCTCTTAATCTAAATATATCTTCAACTTCTATCTTTTTGTTTCTTTCATTCTTCTTCTTCTTCTACTTTTACTTTTAAATCTTTCTTGTATTTTCTTATGCTTGTATCTTTTTTTTCTTTATCTTTTATCTTCTTTATCTTCTTCTTCTAACCTTTTCTTCTTTCATCTTCAACTTCTTTATCTTTTCATCATCATCATCATCATCATCATCATCATCGTCATTATCATTATTATCATCATCTTCTATCATCTTCTTTTATCTTCTTTTTCTTCTTATTATCTTTTTGCTTGTATCTTATTTTTCTTTTTATTTCTTATTTTTTTATTATTTGTATCTTTTTCTTTTTCATCTGCGTATTATAATAATTTTTATTTTATTTCTTTGCCTTCTATCTTATTCTTCTATCTTCTTTTTTTTCTATATTCTTATTTTTTTCTTATTAATTTTTTTTTTGATTTTTCTTCAATCTTCTTCTATCATTTTTTTTCTTGTTTTTTTTTTCATATTCTATCTTGTTCTTTTTCTCTTATGTATTCTTTTTTTATCTTTTTTCTTTTTCTTCTATCTTTTATTTCCTATTTTTATCCTCTATCTTATTCTTTTATATATGTTCTTCTATCTTTTTTTTCTTCTTCTACAACTTCTTTTATCTTCTATCATCATCATCTTCTTCTTCTTATTCTATCTTCTTTTTATTTTTTTTATCTTTTCTTTTATTATTTATTTGTTCTCATTCATTTTTTTTGTTCTTTTTCTCATCCCTCTCATCCACATCATTATATCTTCTTCATTTACCATCTTATTATATTTTTTTCTTTTACCTTTTTTATTTTTTTTATTCTTATTCTTCTTTTCCATTTTTTTCTAACTCATCATCTTACTCTTCAATCTTCTTCTTCTATGATCTTCTTTTTTGGTCATTTTTTCCTTCTTTTTCTATCTTCTTCTTATATCTTTCTTATAGATCATCTTTTTCTATCTTCTTCTTATTTCTTTCTTATCTATCTTTTTTTTCTATCTAATTATTTTTATTTCTTCTTCTTCTATCTTTATCTTAAATCATTCATTTTTTTCTTTTACTTCTATCTTGTTCCTCTTATTCTACTTTTATCTTCTTCTATCATCTTCTACTTCTTTTCTCTCTTCTTTTTCTTTTTCTCTTTCTTTTTTTTTTGTTCTTCTTCTACTTAATTTCTTTTTCTTTACCTTCTATCTTATTTTTACATCTTTTTGTTCTTCTACTTCATCCCCTTATTTTGATATTATCTACTACTACTAATACCACTACTTGTTTTTCTTCTATCACTTGGTATTTCTTTTTTTTCATCATCTTCATATTATTCTTTGTTTTCTTCATCTATTTTGTTATTCAATTTTATTCTTTAATCTTCTTTTTCTTCTTCTTCTATCTTCTTCTACTTGTTCCATCTTTTATTCCAATCTTCTTCTTGATTTTTCTTCTTCTTTTATCTTCTTATTTTATATTATATCTCCTTCTTCTATCTTTTCTTACATTTTGTGTCTTTGACTTTTTCTTCTACTTCTATTTTTTTTTGTTTTTTTCTACTATCTTCTACTTTTTTCTTGTTTCTTCTTCTTCTTATTCTTTTTTTCCTCACCCCCCTACTATTTTATTTTTCTATCTTATTTTTGTATCTTATTCTACTATTTTCTTCATCTATCTTTTTCATGGTCTACTATTCTATTCTTTTCTCTTGCTTTTTTTTTGTCTTACGTTTTCATCTTTTCATTTTATTTTTCTTCACATTTTTTTTCATTTTCTTCTTCTATCTTCTTATTCTATCTTTTCCTTTTGTTTTCATCTTCTTCTATCTTTTACTTTTAAAGGTTTTTATTCTTCTAGCTTCTTTCTTTTCTACTTCTTCTTTTTATTTATATTTTTTTTCATCTTCACACACACACACACACACACACATAGTATTCTTCTCCTCTTCTTTTTCTTCTATCTTGTTCTTATATCTTATTCTCCTCCAATGTTATTCTTCTTTCTTATTTTTTTTAATGCTATATCTTATTCTTATATCTTATTATTATTATTCTTTATTTTTTTTTATCTTCATGGTTTTCTTCTTCTATCTTTTTATTCAATATTCTTTTTCTTTTACTTTATTTTTTTCTTTTTCTATATTTTTTTTGCGATCTTGTTGTTGTTCATTTTCTTTTATATTCTTCTTGTAGCTTCCTTTCAAATTTTCTTTTTCTTCTATTTTCATCTATCTTATTTTTCTATTACTACTACAAAAACAACAATAACTACTACTACTAGTATTACTACTACTCATAATGGCATGATCTATTTATCTATCCATCTTTTTTTTCTTCAATCTTCTAATTCTATTATATTACTATTATTATAACTAATATTTTTCTATCTTCTTCCTCATCTATATTCTTCTACTTCTATCATCTTTTTCTTTTTGTACTATTACCAACACCCCTACATTATTTTATTCTTTGTGTATCTTTTTCTTCTTCTTTATATTCTTTATTGTATTATTCTTTTATATTCTTCTTATATCTTATTCTTCTATCTTCTTCTTCAATCTTATTATAATTATTATTCTTCTTCTTCTAATTTTTTATTTTTCTTCTTGTTTGTTCTTTTTCATCTTATATCTTCTTATTCTATCATCTTCTATTTTTTCTTCTCACTTCATTATCATTTTTTTATTTCTTGTATCTTCTTATTCTATCTTATTTTTATATCTTATTTATTTTCTTATTCTCATTCTTTTTTGTATGTTTACTTTCTTCTTTTAATACTACTACTAATTCTTTTTCTTCTATCTTCTCTTTATTTTGTTTTTTATTCTTTTTCATAATCGCCTTTTTTTTCTTTTTCTATCTTCTTTAATCTATTTTCTTCTTCTTCTTCTTCAATCTTCTTCTTTTTCTAACTTTTACTTCAATCTTATTCTTCTTCTTTCTTCTTCTATCTTTTATATTATTTCTATATATCTTTCTCTTCTATATTATATCTTCATCATGTATGTTTAATCTTCAAACTTCATTTTCTTTTTCTTCTTCTTATTCTATTTTTTATATCTTTTCCTTCTATTTTTTTTGTTCGTGTTCTTGTTCTTTTATTCTCTCTTCTATCTATTCTTTTTCTTTCTTTTTCTTTTTTTTCTTCTTCTTCTTACTCTCCTTCTTCTTCTTCTTCTTCTTCTTCTTCTTCTTCTTCTTCTTCTTCTTCTTCTTTGCCTTCTCCTCCTCCTCTTCCTTTGATCTTATTCTTCTATTTTCTTCTTCAACCTCCTTATTGTTCTCCTATCTTCTTCATATTAATCTTTTTTTTGTAATCTTCCATTTTTTTCTTCTTTTCCTTACACATCCATCTTTTCATCTATCTTATCCAATCTAGTTTATTTTCTTTCTTTATCTATTTCTATTTTTTATATTTTTCTTATATCTTCTTCATCATATATCTTCCACTACTTCTTGTACTTGTTCTTTTCCTATTTTTTCTATTCTTTTTCTTTTTCTTTCTATTTATATTCTTCTTCTACTTCTTTATATATCTATATATCTTGTTATTTATTTATCTATCCATCTATCTTTCTATCTATTTATATATCTGTCTATTTGTCTATCTATCTATTTATTCATTTGTCTATCTATCTGCCTATTTGTTTATTTGTCTATCTGTATATCTGGCTATCTATCTATCTGTCTGTCTATCTATTGTCTGTCTTTCTGTTAATTTATCTAACCATCTTTCTATTTATCTATCTATTTGTCTATATGTATATCTATCTATCTATTTGTCTATATGTATATCTATCTATCTATTTATATATCAATTTGTCTGTATGTATGATGTCTGTCTATTTGTGTGTCTGCGTGTATGTGTGTGTATTTGTCTATCTACGTGTCTATCTATTTGTGTGCATGTCTACCTATTTGTGTGTCTATCTATGAGTCTATCTATGTGTCTGTTTGACTATCTATTTGTCTGTCTATTTTTATCTATTTGTCATCCATTTAGTTTATTTGTCAATGAGTCTCAGTGTGTGTGTGTGTCTATTTATCTATCTATATATCTTTCTATCTAGTTATTTATCTATCTAGTTGTTTATCTATCTATCTATCTATCAATTAGTCAAGTAGTCAATCAATTAATCTGTCTATTTATCTATCTATATGTTTGTCAACTAGTCAATCTATCTTTCTTCCTTTCTTTTTATTTGTGTGTCTATATCTTTGTCTGTATGTATGTCTATTTTTTTATTTGTCTATATGTTTGTCTATCTCTATATTTGTATGTTTGTATCTATCTCTCTATCTCTCTATTTATTTGTTTGTATGTCTATCTATCTATCTATTTATCTATATATCTATTTATCAATCAATTAATCTATCTATCTATCTATCTATTAAAATTAATCAATCAATCAATCAATCAATCAATATATTTATCTATCTATCTAAATGATCTATCAATCTTTCTATCTGTCATCTATCTATCTAACTAACGATCTATCTATCTATCTACATATCTGCCTACCTATTTATCTATTTATATTTTTATCTATATGTCTATCTATCTATCTATCTATATATCTACCTGCATAGCTATCTATCTATATAATCAATCTATAAACTAATATATATCTATTTATCTATCTATCTACCTATCTTGCTACTTATCTACCTATCTATATATCTACCTATTTTCTTATCTACTAATCTACCAATCTACATATCTACCTATCTACTGATCTACCTATGTACTTATCTACCTATATACCTATCTACCTATATATCTATCTACCTATCTACCTATATGTTTATCTGCATATCTACCTATCTACCTATCAGCCTATCTTGCAATCTTCCTATCTGCCTATCTGTCTATCTACCAATCTACCTATCTACCAATCTACAAATATATCTATCTCCCTATTTTTTTTATATGCCTAACTACCTATCTACCTATCTAATTAACTACCTATCTACCTATCTGTATATCTATATATCTACATATCTACTAACATGCCTATCTTTTTATCTACCTATTTGCCTATCTACCTATCTATCTATCTACCTATCTGCCTATATACCTATCTATCTACCTATCTATCTAGCTATATACATATCTAGCTATCAACCTATCAATCTATCTACATGTCTACATATCTACATATCTACTTATCTACCTATCTACCTATATACCTATCTACCTATCTACATATCTACCAAAGCAGACGAACTCATTCTTCGAAAGGCATGTCACAAATTAGAAAAGCAGTAAGTGTTACCACTATAACATGTTGTGACACATGAAAAATTACTACGATTCATGGAAAAGACTACAACAACAATGCACGAGATGAGAAATACTTTGGGGAGAGGACAATGTCACCCAAGAAGATGATTTGATGCTATTTAGTAATCATAATTATACTAATATTGTATCTTAGAATGGCAATTGGATTATTGACTTTGGAGCATCATTTCATATTACCACACACATTGACTTCTTTATTGCCTACACACCTGTGATTATGGCACGGTAAAGATAGGTAATAGTGGGACATTATAGATTTTAAATATAAGAGATATTTGTCTAGAGATGCAAACATGACATCATCTGATGCTGAGAGATGTCTGGTATGTACTAGATATTCATGTGAACCTGATGCATGTTGGCTTGCTGGATGACATGGAATATATTAATTATTTTAGTGATGGCTGGTAGAAGTTAGTCAAAGAAGCATTAGTCATTATGATGGACAAGAAGGAGAGTACTTTGTATGCTACTCAAGCAAGAGTGCCTAGAGATTAAACAAATGTTGTTCAATATAAGATCAGCATGGATCTCTGGCACATGAGACTTGGTCATGTGAGTTAGAAGGGCCTTTAGCTTTTATCTAGAAATAATATCTTACTATTTGACCAGAGATCTTCTCTTGATGAGTGTATAGACTACATGACTTGAAAAAGCCATATATCACCTTTTCCTTCTCATCCACCTTTGTGGAGATTGAATATTTTTGATCTGATTCATACTGATGTCTACTATGTAGAGTTGAACACTCAATTGAGTCCTTTATTTTGTCATATTCATTGACTATCATTCCAAGAAGATGTAGGAATATATACTAAAAGTAAAAGATCAAGCTTTTTTTATCTTTTAAGATATTCATGCTAGAGTTGAGAGAGAGACAAATAAAAAATTGATCTCAATACATTCTCATAATAGGGAATAATATCGAGGTTAGTTTGATAGCATGACTAAGAGGATGAACTAGACTATTAAAGAGAAAGTTTGATACATGCTTTCTCATGCACATACTCCTAAGGAAATTTGGGGAGAAACTATGCATACATCTATTGATTATTGATGTAATCAACATGTGCCCTACTACTGCCTTAGATGGAGATGTTCCAATAAAATCTAGATCAGAAAAGATATCTTATATGATTACTTGCAAGTTTTTGGTTGCAAAGCCTTCATTTATATTCTAAAAGATGAACGATCTAAACTCGATGATGCTGTATATCCACGTATCTTCATTGGCTATTGATACAAAGAGTTTTGGTAGAGAATGTGGGATCCAATTGCCAAGAAACTTATTCAAAGTAAAGGCGTGCCTTTTTTGGAGGACTAATTTATGGTTGGCAGTCATTCAAGTAGAGATGAGAGTGTTACTATAGCGATTTCCATTTGCACAGATTCAGTATCAGTTCCTTCAAGAGATCTACCTAATCAAGAAGTAGGAATGGAGTAGCCAACTAATATTTCTAATCTTTAAGATACTACTGATATTTCTGAGCTACATGATATACATGATATCTTCGCGCTGTAAGATATACCTATTGAGGAGATAAGATACCATATTCCAATAGGAATTAGGTAGGACCCAGTTATTCATCATGATACATCTCAGTTTAAACTAAGAAGATCATTTAGGCCATGCTAGATATCCTCTATATTTTATAATTACATATTATTCATGGATGTAGGCAAGCTCGAGACCATTTAAAAGATCATCTCTTTTAAGAATAAAGAGGAATGGCTTCAGGATATGCAAGAAGAAAAGATGAAGTCTCTTCACGTCAACTAAGATATAAGACTTGGATAGTAGTCAAGAGGTTTATCAAAAGAAGGGAATTAATTTTGATGAGATATTTTCTCCAATTGTGAATATGTCTTCTATTTGAGTAGTTTTGAGTTTGGTTGCAAGATTGAACTTATAAATTGATCATCTAAAAGTGAAGACTATATTTCTTGATGGTGACCGTCACGAAACTCTCTAGATGGATCAGCATATGAGATTCATTGTAAAAGAGAAAGAAGGCCTCATTTGCAAATTGAACAAGTGCTTGTACGATCTTAAATAAGCTCCAAGGAAGTGGTACATAAAATTTTATTTGTTCACGGAATTTCATGACTTTCTCACACATCTTGTGTTTACTATGTATTTGTTAGTACTAGTGAGAGATGATAGACTTATACTTTTATTATATTCTGATGACTTGTTGATTATTGACCATAATAGAGCACTAATTGATAAGCTTAAGGGGGAGC
>JAREIK010002300.1:500341-760341 GCA_029783825.1 Sapria himalayana | reverse complement strand
ATTTTGGCTTTATAATACATGTGTCATGGTGCTAGAAACTATCATGACTTCTTTTACTAGTTTGAAGAATATAGTGGCTATGAAGAACTTAAAAATATTACCGTGGCCAAATTTGTATTTTAGAACTATTATGGTTATAATTCTAAGATAATATTATGGCTATGAAGAATATGTTGCATAGTGTAATTTTGTAATAACTAGATGGTAGACTCATAGCATACAAAGATTGTTACAACTTATTTATTGAGTCGTGACCAAGAAAGACTATTATAACTTCTTAACAAGCTTCTGCTAGTGTAAAAGTCATTACATTAGATTTTTTACCATATTTTCTTATTGTTATGCCCTCCAATTCAACTTTCTACAAAGTTCACCAATTGTACTCAATTTATATTTGATTTCACTATTATGTATCCAATTTCATAAAAATCACAAAGTTAGTAAAATCATTTCATTTAAGATCTAGATTTAGTATAGTCTAATATGAAATAAGATAAAATAAAAACAAAAAGTCAATACTTTAAGTGTCAAACAAGGATATATTTCCAAAATTACAGAAATCAATACAATTTACAAAACTATAAGAATCAATTATTTTGCATATTTGGCTTGGCCTCATAGATGAGAATGAGATTCAAGCCATTGTTAGAAGGTAGTTTTTTTGAATATGAAAAAAGTATCACTTAAAGCACATTTCCATTGCATAATTGAGAAAGCACATAGACTTGTAATTCAAACTACTTTACTTATATCATTGACCTAATCCATACAAATATTTATATTATGAAAACTAGAATTGTTGGACGTATCTTATATTTAATGATTTTATTAATGATCACCCAAGAAAGGTTTGATCCTTTACTTTAAACTCTAAAGCCCAAGTTATAGATGTATTTGATGAGTTTTATGCAAAATTGGAAAGTGAAACATGAATAAAATTATAATGAGTGAGAATGAATAATGGTAATTAATAATTAAGTCCTTTAGAGAGTTATTTCAAAATGCATGACAATGAACTTGAAAATATAGTTCATGTAATTATCATATAAAATGGTGGTGTAGAAATAATAAATAAAACAAATTAGAAAAGAATTAGGTATCTCCTTTCATATTCCAAGATACCTAATTCTTATTGGGGATATGTTACGATGATAACTAATGGTGTCGCTTATCCATTTTCATATATTCCTTTAAAAGGTGATATACCTAAAAGAATGTGAACTAAGAAAGATACATTATAAGAAAATTTGAGAGTGTTTGAATAGATGACATTTATGCATTTTGCTAAGAATGAAAGACTAAAACTCAATGATAAGGCAATACCATATATCTTCTTGGGATGTGATCATGGAGACTTTTGATATTGAATATAATATCATATGAACAAGAAATTAATTAATAATAAAGATGTAATATTTCCTAAGGATTAATTATATGGGCATAGTGATAAGATAAAAGACTCGAAGCCTCAAGTCAATTCTCATATTAGTTTTTTTTTTTCATACGACAATGCAGTAAAACCTATAGAACTGATCTTGTTCAAGTTAGAGGTGTCAAATGGGCCATGATGAGCCTTCACGGACCATTTTTTGGTGGCCAACTCAGGCCACAGTGCCGTGTCTGGCATAACATGACTTAAAAAGGGTATCCTTGGCATGGCCCTATTGGTCCAAGTTTATCAGATTAGTGGATTTATCATGTTGGGTCATGTTGGGATGTGTCATTTCAGGCCCATTCAGAATTGGGTCATTTCTAATTCTAAATATTATAAATTTCAATACAAAATTAATTAATTAATTAATTTAATACAATAAATAAATAAAATTATAATCACAAGTCACAACTCACAACTCACAACTTACAAAAATTGCATAAAATAAATATTATTAAATTTAAATCATTTTGTAACATAATACAAGTACAGAATAACAATACAAGCTGAAGAATCAATACATCAATGATAAATCCACTAATCATCTGATGGTATCACTAGTGGTAAGCTCAATCTCAGTCCTCATCAAAGTCACATGAATCATTATTTCTAGCAACTCCTCTACTCTTGCTATAGTTGCAGTACGATCATAGATGTACAAGCTAAAATCCTCTCACTCATTAATGCATACTAATACCTCAATAATATATGGTCACAATCTCGATCACCTATCTAAAATCACATTCACTACAATAGAAAAAGGAGACTCTGATTCTATGCTTGACACTAGAGAAGTAAGAAGATCTTATGTTATCATAGATAACACGAGATACGTGGACTCATATGATTTTCACAAATATAAAATATCAAAAAAATTTATCATTATGTGATAAGATTAAGCAATAATTAATATCTAAGTACCAAAATAACTTACTCATATTTGATGGCTCATCCCATCATTTTCTCGTTGCTAACTGAATAAAGAAGTCATCATCTCCAAATACGATGTCTATGTCTATACTCGAAGCCTAGCTACTACTACCTCATACATAGTATCGTAGTATATAAATAGCTCAGTCAACTTTTCATGAATGAACCCTTTAAGTTGATATTCCTGGTTCATGCATAAGAATATGTACGTCAAAATGTTCTATACCACCTTTCACCTTAACCCTTGGGTCTATGCAAGCAGCTAGATAATAAAGAGATAGAATTATTTATCAGTACTTTAAGTACTCAATTTCCATCTCAAGAACTATGTCACTAAATGTTGAGTCATCTTTAAACTTCCTAAACATATTACTAATATTACATATGTACCTTGATGCAATGTAAGTCATTGGAAAATAAACTAATGAATACATATTCGTTGTAACATAAAAAATCTTCAGGAATTTCATAAATTAAATTCATATATCCTAGTCAATATCGTCAATAATAAATTCGTCACTCTTACTATTCATATAGTCAAATATCACGTGTTCATATCTAACACATGAATTCAACATAAGGTATGTGTAATTCCAATGGTATCTCACATTAGATTAGAAATTGTTCTTCGTTGACCCGTAGACAAATAGAGACTATCAAACTCTTGTTGTTTATGAGGCATACAAAGAAATTTTAGTGAGTTACATATTTTTTCTAAAGCAAATAAAACAACCTTCACCCTTCTTGTATTATAAGGTTAATGATGTGACACATGCATCTAATATAGAAAATATTTTCTAATGGCCAATCACTGATGGTCCTAACAAATATGTTAATGGCTACTCTATTGTTAGATGTGTTATTAAATGTGATGTTAAATATTTTATTTTGAATGTTATATTCTTTAATGATTCTTATCATGCACTCATAAATGGTTGGGTCATCATGATGATTGAGAATCTTTGAAAATCCTAATATTTTTTATTTAATATCCATTTAGAATCTATAGAGTGGATAGTGAGGCATACAAAAGATGCATCATCATGACTAGTCTAGATATCAGATGTCATTGACACCATACCACTATATTCCCTAAATTCATTAATTATTATTTCTTTTTCTAACTTATAGTATTTTAGTATGTTGTTCCTAGATATGGACCTAGGAATCCTATGATATGTAGGCTAAAAATAGGTATGCATGATATTGACTATCCTTTGATCCTCCAAAAATCTAATCGGAAGACTCATCATTGTGATAAGTTTGGTCATGCATTCCCTCCCTAACTCGTTATGGTATATAAAGGGGGTCAAAATAGAGGCTAAACTAAATCAAACCTCAAAGACCCCACTACTCAGTTGGGTTTGCCTAGGATGTGATGCACCATATTTTTTTGTGCATTGTTCGGCAGTCTATTAAGGTGCTCAGTCCCGCATGCACTCCTACAAGTTAATATTTTTTTATAATATTTATATTGTGCCAATTCTTCACCGACACCTCTAATATCTTTATTTTGTATAATTTTAAAGTGAGTCCAAGCTTTTGATTTTCATATAGTTTTTTTATCAGTAATAAAATGTAATATCAAAATTTGTATATTCTAAACAAATTCCAAACTAGTACAATTATTTTGAAATATAATATAAATTTATGTTTTAATCTTCCTAATGATCGAATCTAAATTCTGTGACTTTTCTTCATGCCATCTTTGGTTTTTTTTCATTCCATATGCAGCAAATGGTAGCAACAAATGTAGTTTTCCTGATGTGGTTCTAAGCTGTGTTGGCTGAGTATGTCTTCTCTAAAGATTTAAAACTTGATGCAATGGAACATGGGCTCCTTCATTATTATCTAGTATTTTAGGTGTTCTCATAGATGATTGGTGAAGTGGCATTCGAAAAAAACATGCTTTAAGGATTTTGATTGGGAGTAGAATTTGTACTGCATATTCCTTGGAGTAGCAAATAAGCAGTCATTCATTCTGATTTTTCTAGCTTTAGAGATCCAGAGTAAGGCTACATGCTTTAAAATATGGTTAGCAAACCATATTACATTTCCCAAGCTTTAGTTTATATCATATTATTTCCGGCTAAATATTTATAGGCTTCCGATATAACCCTACATTTGTCGGCCCAAGTCTTGAAGAGAGTTTAGCTTATTTTATACCTCCTGATTTTCCAATTAAGATATCTCTAACTACATTTAGGGATTTCCAAAATGAAGGATCTTCCTTTCATATTTGATCGTCCCAAATATTATTAGAGTTAAGATAAAAGTGGTGAATCCACCTTATCTAGAGAGTATCTTTTTTTTTATTATAAATCCTCCAAAGAATTTTGATATAAAATACTTTGTTCCAATTTGCTAAACCAAGAAGACCAAGTCCTCCAATAGATGTAGGCATACACACTTTTTCCCAAGAATTTTAGGCCTAAATCTGCATGTTTTAGGTGCACCCCATAAGAATCTTTTACACATACTTTCAATTGTATTAATTATCGAAGGAGGTAAAGAAAATATTAAGAACTAATATCCTTCAATTCTTTGGATAACTATGCCTAATAATTCAAGCCTTCCTACGAAAGAAAGGATTTTGCTTGCTCATTGATGTATGACTCATGTAATTTTGGCTAATAATGTGGAAAATTATACCATGATTAATCTACTCGAGAATAAATGAACACCAAGAAAATTGAATGGAAGAGAACCTTTAGTAAAACCAGAATTATTCAGAATTTCCTCTTTTATATTTGACTTAACTCATCCAAAGAAGATGTTCAATTTGGAGAGGTTAACGCAAAGACTAGAAGATGCAACAAATTCATTAAGTGTATTGAGGATGATTATGGTAGAGGAAGAATCTTTTCTAGAGAAAATTATCAGGTCATCTGTATACATTAGACGAGTAATTCTTAAAAAAGAATATCCAAGGTGAAAAGAAAACCCGCTAGCTTTTACTGCATTGATAAGTAGCCTAGAAAGCTATTCCATGCAGATGGAAAAAAAAGGAGACATTGGGTCTCCTTGCCTAAAACCCCTTTTTCCCTTAAAGAATCCATGTAATTCTTAATTTATGGCAATGGAGAATGAGGTAGTGGATACACATTTATATATAATCTTTATAAACTTTGAGGGAAAATTGAACATATAGAGAGCTTATTTCAAAAAATCCCAGCTAACCATATCAAATGCCTTTTGAAGATCAATTTAATTTTATGATTTTTAGATGTTTGGGTCAAGGTCATAAGAGAAAAAAAAATTTTGATGACCTTGGACCTTTTGTAGGGTTATCATTATCTATATTAAAATTATCTATATTTATGTGAATATTAATTTCATTATCGTCATTAAAATTATTATTTATCATTTTTAATTTTTATTAGTTTATTAATTATATTCTAAATTATATTTTTAAAATTAAATATTATTTTATATTAAATTATTAATTAAAATAAAAATAAAAAAATTAAACAAAATGTAAAAATTAATACTTGTAAAGCATAAACTCATATGTTTGACAATGTATGATGTCCGATATCCAAATCTGATGGCTGCACCATAGTCCAAACTCAAGTTCTAAGAGGAAAGAGATTGAGATATGAGACAAGAGAGAAAGGAGAGAGGATAGAGAGAATGTGAATAGGAATATGATAGATATTAGAGAATGAGAGAATTATTTATAGATATGAAAAAATATTAAAATTTTTTTTTTTGAATTTTTAATTAATTTTTTAATATTATTTTTGGACAGAAACCCACCTGTCATTTGATTTCTGACCATAGTCATTGGGGGTGCATCCAACGGCTAAAGGTGCATGTGTGTTTAATTTTTTTTTTTTGACCGTTCGGTTGGTTCGACTCAACAGTTCCAGAAGCTTCGGCTTCTGGGTTCGAGAGTCAGGCGAATGGGTATCGGGGTTGATCCAATGAGATCATGCTCGAACCTAGCCCAAGTTCTGGGGCATGGTTATGGTTATGACGAAGAATTGTAACTTAAGGCCAGGCAGTCGAGTCGTGCCTAGCCTAGCATTAGGCTCAGGAGACATCGACATGATACGGCACGAACTATGCCTCAAGGCAGCCTGGCATGGTCCCAAGCACAATTCTAGACCATCTCGTACCAAGCCAGGCACGGCTCAATCAAGCCATGCCTTGTGTCGGGCCCGAGCTACCGAACCCATATGACACCACTACTTCAAGTAAGGTCGTAATCAACACTCATATTAGTTTGGATTATATTGTTCCAATTATTGTCAATAAAGATGAAGTAGATTGATAAAAAAATCAAGAAAATGATATTGATAATTCTATGAGTGATGAATCATTTGATCAAGTAGATCCAACCTCTTCTTCTCCCCAAGTTTAAATATAATGAGGAGCTCAGCAAGAGTGCAAAATTCCTCTTGTAAATTCTCACCTAATGAGTATGCCATGTTGTTTGAATGGAGAGAACTAAATAGTTACTAGGTAGCTCTTTTGCATAAAATTAGGAAGAATGAAAAGAGGCAAAGAAACAAAAGATGAAATTATTATTGGAGAATCACATGTGACCTAATATAATTGCTTAAAAAAGGGAGAACTTAAGAACAAGTCATTATATAAGCTAAAAACTATAAAAAAGTAGTTCTTAACAAAGATACAAGGCATGTCTTATTGTACAAAGGTTTATATGGAATAATGAGTTTGATTTTTAGAATTATTTCACTTTAGTTGTCTATTTATTTTTTAGGGATATGATTGGTTTAGGTGGCCACCTAAACTTGGAAATATAATAGCTTATTGTGGACTATTTTTCTATATAATAATTTGGAAGAAGATATTTATATGAAGCAACTTGAGGGATATGAAGTCGAGGGTGAGAATCTCATTTTCAAGATTAGAAAAAAAGTTTGTATCACTTCAATCAAGCTCTAAGACCTTTGTACAAAAAGTTTGACTATTTCAAGATAAATCATTAGTGTATGAGAATCTATTTGGTTCATTATGTGTTCATGATAAGATTTTACATAATAGTTTTATTATTCTTATATTATATATTAACGACATTTTAATTAAGTTGAATGTTAAATAGTTGGTAGTTTGATTCTAACAAGATTAGATAATTGAAGAAATAGAATAATTCATTTTTTTCAGTAAGACATATGTCCAACCATGCAAATTATTGACATTAATTTTTTTAGAATAGGTTGAAAACAAATTGTGATTGTCTCAAGAAGCTTGTATCAAAAAGTATCTTGAGAAATTCAATACGAGCATATCTTAGGCAACTAGTTCTCATCTTTTAGTTGTGGTTCACTTTCTGCTCTATTTGGAGTAATCCCGAAATAAATAAAAGAGGTAGAATATATGAGTAGTCTCTTATTTATTTGTAGTTAGTAGTTTGACTATTGTTCTAGTCTATACAACACCATATATTATTCATATAGCTAGATGGAATGTGTTTGTGTTTTGGTAGTATCGAACCAATTCTAAGTAGTCCAAGTTCCAAAAGCATATAGCTTTGTTCATCGCCAAAATAAAATATTTCATCATGACTGAAGCATATAAAGAAGCTTTGTAAATAAAAATTTTTCTATGAGAACTATGTTAAAACATTAGGATAAGTGTATTATTTATTGTAACAATAATAGTACAATCTACATGTATAAGAATTCTAAATTTCATTCAAATGGCAAACACATTAATATTAATTATCCTTGAATTCATAATGTTAGATTATAAGATATTGCACCTTGAAAAGGTGCATATCAATGAGCATGAATTAAATACATTGATAAAGCCTTTGGTCAAGAAAAAAAAAAGATTAGGCCATGTACACAAGTTTCTTATTAGAGCCCACCATATGAAGCGGATGAGAGAGATTTTTGGGCCAACATTTGTAGGATCAACCTCAATGTTTTTGAGTCAAACATAAAATATATATGTTTTTTATTTTTAAATAAAATTTATTAATCAATTCAATTTTAAAAAGAAAAACCTACTCACATTAAAAAAATTATAAAACTAATTGAGTTTTTTCTATTGTGTTGTGCATTTTCTATGTGCGAAGTGCAAACGCAACAATGGTTTGAATATACAAAGAAAAAGAAGATATTTTTCATGTGTAAAACCATGTTTTGAGTGATTTGATCACAATCTTTGCTCGACTTAATGCATCAATACAAAACCTATTCATTTTGCAATGAGTTTAAAACTCATTTTTCAAAAATGGCATTCACATATATCTTGTTGCATTTGTTTTTTTTTTGTTTCAAGCATTTAATTAACATCATTTTGGATGATGCCTAGCTACCATTGTGTTTGTTTATTATTGTAGACATTTTACCTCTACCTGAATATTTTAGAACTCCAATGTAATTATAAATTGTGGTATATACATCATGCTTAATGCCCTGGCTGGATTATGGTACATAGTTATTTTGGTTTTGAATTTTTCACATAAAAATCATGTCCTATATATGAATGCTTTTGTTGTCGTGATGACAATCCATGTATGAATGCATATCTTTAATCTCGAAAAAAATATGTTTAAGGTCACTAAATAGAAAATACTTATAAAAAAATACCTAATATTTTCATAATCAAAAAAATGCAATAAGACAAAATATTTATATCTTGGCACACTCAAAAGCATCAACCAAAAAATGTACTCTGCCCAATCCACATCACTTAAAATTTTTTCTACATCAACCAGCATAAACAACATGTGGTTGGATCACACTGTGATTCAACCCAAACCCTACAAAAATTATTTCAATATAAGTAATCATGTGGCTCTCCTTTCTTTCAACAAAATCATTTTTTTTCAAAACCAAGTTGTAATTTCTCCTCCCTTCTTCCCTGCCTCACTCATAGCTTATCTAGCACTACAAAATATGCAATTCAAGCTTCAAAAATTCAATGGTTGTGGATTCAAGAGCAACAATTATGAATTGCTATTTTTTATCATACAATATATATGTGTGTTTGTGTGTGTGTGTGTGAGTGTGCGCGCGCTTGTTTGTCTATATATATTATTGAAGTAAGATATTTAGACCATATTTTATTCGAAACCACAAAAATTAAGAATGAAACATAATTATGATATGAACCATGCTAAGGTTAGTGAAACCCATATATAGAGTAAGGAACCAAGATCATTAGGTTTGAATGAACGTGGAATATAAGCCCTAATGTTTATAAAAAAACACAAACATTATTTACAAAATGATGGCACCACAACCAGAGATGAAGATCTCAATAATAAATCATGAAGAACAAGGTGTCAAATAAGTCATGCTATGCCGATGTGAACTATTTATTTAAAGCCCATTCAAGCCAAAATGTCATGTTAGTATGACTCTAAAAGTAGGCAGTTTGACGACTCATTGGCATGTATTTAGGCTAGATCATGTTGGGTTGCACTAGTTCATGCAAAGCTAGGTTAGGCCTGACCAAGCTAGTAGGGTTCATTTTAGGTTAGCCTATTTGGCTAGTCGAACAAAAACCATCCTGCATAGGTTATCATGCTAGGTCATGTCATGTTGTGCCTCCTATGCCAAAATCTTTGTCTTGGTATGACCCAAGCCATGTCGTGAACCAACCCACAACACATCTAGACATGATTCAAAACCAAGTCATGTCAATGCTCATGTCATGTCTAGGTTGCCCAACCAAGTTGACACCTCTAGAAAAAAATTAACCAAAAATCTTGTTAGTTTGAAAGTTCTCAAAGAACATAAGAGTATTTATCTCATAAAAATTAAACGTATATTTCATTCAATGGAGGCACATATTTAAAGGGTACTTGAGATATCCCTCAAGCTAGGAGCACTCATTTAAAGCATCTCCAACTACACACAACAAAATAGCTACTCAAAATATATTTAAATATTAAATGTATTATTTTAGATAGCAATTTTTCAGAATACACTTCAACCACACTTTCTATTTTATACATAACTTCCAATATTTTTTAAAAAGTCAAACATGTATATAGAGAGAGATAGAAAGAAAAAAATGGAGAGAGAAAATTTAGAGAGCTCAAATGGCTCTCCACATTTAGTGAGCCATTTGAGTAAACTATGAAATAAAGAGTGGAATATAGAGTGTGTTGGAGATGAACTTTTTGTGTTTGGCTAGCTAAAATAGCTAAAAGTAAAAAAATAGAGAGTGGGTTGGAGATGCTCAAACTTTGGGTACTTGCATAATAATTGGAGACAAGAATCATTCTTTTCTTCAATAATTAAAGAACTCAAAAAAGTAACTAATAAAAGTACTAGACATCTTGATTTAATGAATCTATGCAATAATTAGACTTAAATAAATAATTATGCTCAAATGAGCTCTTGGAGGTGTAGCCCACTTCATCTCCTTCAAAGTACTCCAGACAAGCTTCAATTATATTTATTGGGCATAGTTAGTGGGCAAATCTTCATAGATGTAGTTAACTATTTTAGGTTTAGCTAAAGCTTATTTGATTATCTCATTGAGTATATCTTTGAATTGTTTTACTCTTTCCCTCATTATGGGTCAAATAGGTATGGCCATGGATTCAAAGTATTTTAAAACTTGGTTGAGTTTCAGGAATTACATCATCCCCTCTTTCTCAAAAAACATTAATTAGTCCTCAAATCATCACATGCATTATATAAACATAAATTAGAAATATTGAAATTTTTACTAACTCCATTCTCATAAGAGAGATCCCATTTTTTAAGCATTATTATTAACCCATTTTATCACTTGAAATTACCCATCTTCTCTTGGATGGAATTTAGATCACCCTTGTTTGGGAAATCTCTCTTTTATTAGATACAGTCACACCCAATATCTTAGTTCCAACATAACTTTCTTTCTACCTTGGTTAACTATTTAGTATATTGCTCAATCTTTTTCTCTTTGTTTAGCTTTACTTTCTCATTTATTTGTTTCAAAAAATTAGTCTTTTTATTTCCTTCAAAGTTAACAAACTCACTCATAGATAAAGGAATTAAATATAACAGTGTTAATGGATAAAAATCATACATAATCTTAATAGTAAAAACTTATTAGAATAATGAACACTTCTATTGTATGCAAATCCAATGTGTGGTAAGTATTCTTCCTATATTTTCAAATTCTTTTGAATTAGGGTACATGGTAACATTGATAAAGTTTTTTTTAATGACTTCAGTTTTCCCATTAGTTTATGGGTGACAAATAGTTAAAAATAATAACTAAATACCTAATTTCTCCACAAATTTTTCTAAAAACAACATAAGAACTTATGGTCACTATTTAAAACAATACTTCTAGGCATGCCATGCAGTCTAATAATTTTTTTGAAGAATAAATCAATAATGTTAGAAGCATCATCAATTTTTGACATGGAATAAAATGAGCTTTTTTTGAAAATTAATTTACAACCACAAAAACTAAATCCTTACCCATCTTGGATCTTAGTAAACCCAATACAAAGTCCATAAAGATATGGACCTTGATTCATTAGGTATTGGAAAAAGAGTATATAAATCATGTGGCTTAATTTTGGACTTATCTTGGAAGCAATTGACATTTTCTCCATATTCTCTCTATTACATGTCCCATGTGGGGCTGGTAGAAATGTTCATGCAATATACTAAGAGATTTGGCTATTCTAAAATATCATATTAATCCCCCCTCATGTGTTTCGCTCATAAGTAATTCATGAATAGATATTTAGGCACACATAATTTACTTTCTCTAAATAGAAAGCTATTAGTTTTCTAATTTTATTTTGTGGCTTAATTTCACATGTATTGAATATCTCACATAAATTAGAATCAAAAGCATATAAATCTTAAATATATCCAAATACAAGCAATTTTGAATCTAAGGTAGAAAGTAAAACATACCTATGTGATAATGCATAAGCAACCATACTTTTCTTACCTTGCTTGTATTTGATTATGTATGAAAATATGCCTATGAATTCCACCCACTTGGCATGATGTTTGATTAGTTCATGTTGTCCCCTTATATACTTCAATGATTCATGATCAGTATGAATTACAAACTATTTTGGCCAAAGATAATATTGCCATGTATCTAATACTTTTAATCATACATTTTATTGTCATAAGTTAGATAATTTAAGGTGTCTCCTCCTATTTTTTCACTAAAATATGATATGGGTATGCCTTATTACATAAGTATTGCTCCAATACCTATCCTTGATGCTCACACTAATCTCAAAAGTATTATAGAAATTTGGTAGAACAAGTAAGGAAGTAATTATTAACCTTTTTTAACTAAATTAAATATCCTTTATTGTTCGTCTCCCCATTAAATTGATTATTTTTTATTATTATCTTAGTTATTGGGGTGGATTTTATGCTAAAATCCTTAAGAAACCTTCAATAAAAACTAGTTAAGTGTTGGCCACTCCTGAATAACCATTACCTTCTTTTGGTCCATCTCAATTTTATTAGAACTAATAAAAAAACCAATAAATATATGTTTATTAGTGCAAAATATACATTTTTAAGTTTAGCAAATAATTCTTCTTTTCTCAAAATATTTAAAACTAATCTTAAATATTCAACATGTTCTTCAAAGTTTTGACTATAGATCAAAATATCATCAAAATACACAACCATGTTTTTTCCAATATAAAAATGTAAAATATGCTTCATTAGTCTCATAAAGATACTAGGTGAATTAATTAGCCTTAAGGGCATAAGCAACCACTCGTATAAGTCATGTTTAGTTTTAAAGGTTGTTTTCCACTCATAACCTTCTTTATTCCAAATATGATGGTACCCACTTTGTAAATTAATGTTAGAAAACATAGAAGTTTCATGTAATTCATCTAGCATTAGGATATTGATACCTTACCATGATATTATTGATGGCTCTAAAGTAAATACATATTTTATATTTATCATTTTTCTTTGGGACTAGTAGCATCGACACAACATGGGCTCATGCATTCAAATATTTGTTGTGACTTTATTATAATGTCTAATTTTTAGGATTAGGAAAAACCCTAAAACCTTGTTGGCAAATATTTTTAATCCAATCAATCCCAAAAATATAAGAGTCATACAAGTAGTAAAATGGAATTAGTCTAAATATGGATCTCACATGGATTGTGTAGCCAATTCAATCAACCATCTGTCAACTACAACTCTAGTTGAAAGGATAAGATTAGGTTTTAAGTAAGATTCTTAAAATATATGAGTCATACAAGTAGTAAAATGGAATTAGTCTAGATATGGCTCTCACATGGATTGTGTAGCCAATTTGATCAATCAACTATTAGTCAACAACTACTCTAGTTGAAAGGATAAAACTAGGTTTTAAGTGAGATTCTTAAATTATAGGATTGGTGTATTTTATTATGCATGATGATTTATCTAAATAGTTTGAATATTATTTTGTTTAGTTACAGAATGAAGATAAGATTATTATTGAAATGTTCTAGTGCCTTATTAGCATACAAAGTAGTTATCAACTTTTGGGCCCTCTCCACTGATGCTCCCTTTATAGTTGTCCACTTTATATTTTTACATCAAAATAATAAATCATCTCTATTCGAAGATTATTCATGAGTTCATACCTTTTAAGCAACTCACTAACTACCATTAATATTGTTTCATATGTGCATTCGTATTCTCCAATATCATGTATCATATAAACATAAACTAATGTGATAGTAAAAATATTTATACTATTAGCTTTTTAAGCACCATACTCACATAATTGATATATGTTTTCTTTCAAATCTCACTTAGTAATAGTCATACAATTAAAAGTAACTCATATGATAATCACCATCTTATGAGTCATCTCCAATCACACATGTCTCATGACTTATATGTTATCATCTACCACGATGACATGTGACTCCCACATTAAAGGTAAAACCCTTAAAAATAATATTCTATAAAATATCCACATCAATTAAGAGTCAATTCTTCTATGACATACACAATGGATTGACTTATAAAAATATTCATGCTTTTGATTTTGTAAGCATAATACTCACTTATTTAACATATCTCAATGTTGGGTTTAATGTGTAGGTTTATTGTACACATCATGATCAGATGGGATATTACTTTTTTCATAGCATTATATGCAAGTATGTTTCATAGTTTACATGTCATCATCTACTATGATAGCATACATAAACCCACTAATAGTAAAATCCTAATTTCAATTATATGCAAATACTACATCCATCAATATATAAACCACAACAAAATCTAAACATAAAGTCATTCATTAATTATCCATCACACAAAATCAAATATAACAATTCTAGGCCTCAATTTAACTTGACATTTTATTTGAATTTTGTTATGGTTTGAATATTGATGGATGTAATATTTATATAGAACTAAAATTAGAGTTTTAATATTGGTGGATTTATTCATGCTATCAAGGTGGATAGTGATAGGTAAATGCTAAAACACACAAGCACATAGTGATAGGATGGAAGTAATAGCCCTTCCAATTATGACATTCAAGACATACTTATACATCAAATATAAGATGAAATCAAATCAAATACCACATCCATCAATAAACCTTAAGAGGAAGGAATTCATATAAGATAGTTAGAGATATATCTTATGGAATTTCAGGTTACCAATGATATTCCTAAAGAGTGTTAAGGAATCAAATCCTAAGTCTATAATACTTGATCGTGTGTCTTGGATTTGCCCATATGGTGAATCAAAATTTGCTCCTTTGCTTGTGGATCTCCCCTATGGTTGGAAAAATCTTTGCTCCCAAAACCCTAGCTTTGCATCTCTTTTATCATGCTCTTGAATCTCTTTTTGAAATTTCACATTTTTTCTTTTATACTCAAACGGCTAGGTGTGAAATTTAAGTCAAAAGTTGACTTTTAGGAATACCATTGCTTTGTCTTTTGGTCTTTGTAACACAAAGTCGCGGCTCATGGAATGAGCCGCGACTTTGATCTCTTTCTTTCTTTAGAATTACATGAAATTAGGAATGCTTGTGAATACATATTTCATCTTAGGAACACAAAGTCACGACAATTGGAATGAGCCACAACTTTAGTCTCTCCTTTGCATCGGATATATATGGCACTAGAAATAGTCACTAAGTCATAGTGCTAAGAATGGTCATTGCTTGCATTTTGTCTCTTTTAACCCACAATCATGATACTAGGAATAGGTTATGGCTTTGGTCATTTCTCTAGAGTAGAGAGTCATGGTACTGGAAATGGTCATTACTCGAGTATTACTTTATGGAACTTTTTATAGCTAAAAGTCATGCCACCGAGGATAACACCATGACTTTTACCTTGAACTTGGTGTCTATATGATGAGAAAGTTATATCTCTAGAGACAAAAATCGTATAATTTTACTACCATTCAACATAGTCTATCAAAAACTATAATTTAGTGAAATTATTTATTATTTGACATATCGAATAATATATATGTGTGTGTGTGTGTGTATCCATTTTTAAATAAATCACTTATTTGTTCTTGAATTTCCATCATTTCATCAAGATTACTTTTGTAGGCTGGCCAATTTAGAATTGGTGCTTAGAGGACCAAATCAATTTGATACTCAATTTATCGCAATGGTGGAAATCCATGTGATTTTACCTCTTGAAACACATATTAATACTTCTATAAAATTTCACTAACAAAAGAAGTTCTTGGTTTATTAGTCATTAGAAAAACCTTCTTATACTTAAATAAAATCACCAATTTGTTTAAAAATAAGGCTCTATTAATCTTACTGACATTTGTGAAGAAATTTTCTTTTCTCTAAAGTTTTTTACCTCGCTATTCTTTTTTCAACTCCTTTTCTTCAAACTCATATTATTTCCTTTTTTCATTTGCTTTTCTATTTTTCTCTTTTGAGTACTTTATCTCTCATCTTTTTTCTTTTTCTAATTCTTATTTTAATCTCTCTTATTTTTTTCTTTTTATTTTTTTTATTCTCACTTGATCATGATATTTTTGTGCATGCCTTAAAGATAAAATTTTAACAACTCTTTTACCAAATTCAAATGTGTATTTGTTGGTAAATCTATCATGCTTGGTGCATCTACCAAACTCAAATGTGTATTTGTTGGTAAATCCAGATGCAATGATGTTACATCATGTGGTATCTCATCTTTGTATCTTCCAATTTGGAAATTAACCAATATTTTCCCAGTCACTTTTATTTTACCAAAGTCATTTAACCGCTATAATTTATATGAGTAAGAATGTTTACAAGTTGGTAGCTCCTATTTACTCACCATAATAATACTAGTAACATTCATACAACTAACCTCATCAATTATCATACTACATATCTTGTTTTTTATGAAATATCTGCTATGAAATAGATTCTTCCATTGAACTTCATTTTCTTCAATTTTGGCTAACATTGCTAAAGCTCTACTTGTCACAAACATTTATTCATGGATTGGATATTCTTCTTTCTCATCCTTTTCTAAATATGGTATAAATTAATTCTCCTCATTATCAAAATTTATTTATCCATTTTATTTCATTATCATAACCTTGTTGTTTGGCCATTGACTCGCTATGTGACCCATTCTCAAACATTTAAAATAGTTATTATCTTGATTTCAAGATAAAGAGGTTTCATATTTACCTTTTACTAAGTGAATTTGGGAATTCAAAATCAAGTTAATCAAGTGACACATACATCTGACATGAAAAATCTCTCCTAATGGTGCGTCTTTAATATTCCTAACAAACATGTTAATTACTACTGCATTATTAGATGGGTTATCGAATGTGATACTAAAAATTTTATTTTTAATTTTATTTTCCCTAAAGTTTTTCATCATACACTCAAAAATGGTCAGGCCATCATGAGGATGAAGAATCTCAGAGAATCCTAAAATTTTTTTTTTCATAGTCCAGTTAGAATCTACATAGTGGCTAGTGAGACATGCATAAGATGATTCATCGTGACTTGTCCAGATATCGGACATCACGGACACCACTCCACTATATGCCATAAATTTATTAATTATTTTTTATTTTTCTAACTTATACAATTTTAGTATGTCATTCCTAGATGTGAACCTAAGAATCCTACGATAAGCAGGCTGAAAATATGTCTGCATTATGCGTACTACCCTTGGATCTTCCAAAAATCTGATCGGAAGACCCATCAATGTGATAAGTATGGTCATGTCGTCCCTACCCAACTCGCTTGAGTATATGAAGGGAGTAAACTTTGAAACTGAACTCGATCCAGTCTCAAAAAATGCAGTGTCAAGTTGGGTTTGCCTATGATCTAATGGACCATGTTTTTTGGTGCATAATTCGAAATGCCTCTTAAGGTGCCCAGTCCCAAACATACTCTTACATGTTAAAATTCTCATACAATATTTGCATTGTGTCATTTCTTCTTCCTCACCCCTAATATTTTTTTTATTTTATTATATTAAAATGAGTCCAAACTACAGAAATCCTTCAAGTTTTTTATTTTTTAGAAGTTTGGGTTGAGACGACTGGAGAAACCAAAGTTTCAGCAGCCTCATACCTTTGTTTAAGATTTTTTATTTTCTAAATTTAAATATGTTTCATTAGTATTTGTCATTTTTAGAATTTTTGTTAAACCGGACACTTATTTAGAGACTAGATAGATTTTAAATTTAACTATTTTAGGTCTATAGAGAGAGACTAGAGAAAGAGAGAGAAAGTAAAAAAAACTTAAAATAAATTACCCGGTAAAGTAGTCATGTCGATCACGTGCACGATGCACCACAGTCTAGCTCAAAATTCAAAACCCAAGTTTAGATTCCCGAAAAGCTAAGCCAAATGATGAAATCCCGACTTTCCGAGTCCCGATAGAGAGGAGCAAGATTTTTGAGAGAGAGAAAATTTGATATTTGAGAGAATAAATGTTTATGATAAACATAAATGTTATAGAGAGGGAGGTGGATTTTATAGAATAAATAAAATAATTTTTTTTAAAAAAAAGTCATTTTTTTTGATTTTTTTTATTTTTTTAGGGGGCAGAATCATGAGGGCCGTTGGATTCTGCCCCCTAGCCATTGGAGGCGAGATCTAATGCCAACAAATTAAATTTTTTTTTGCCCGTTGGGGGGGGGGGGGGAATCGGGTCGGGTCGGGGGGGGCCGCGGGTCGGGTCTGATTGGACCCGACCCGCGGTCTTTTTTGTGGAAAGGGGAAGCTTGGCTTGGCGTTGGCCTGAGTGTCCCGAGTCACTGTGAACCCACCCGTGACCCGTGACTCGTGAGGGTGCAGGAAGCAAGGTCTACGGGTTAGTGGGTTCGGGACTTCGGGTGTGGAATGTTGGGCTGGGCGTGACCCATGCCACGGGCCATCGAACCTGCCGGGTTAGGCATGGCACGGGAAGGGACATACCTTACCCGGGCACGACATGATCCCGGGCATGAGATATTCCCTTGCCGGGCCAGCCCAGGCACGGCCGAACCGTGCCATGCCTCGTGCCGGGCCGGGTCGGCCCATTTCGATTGACACCTCTAGTCCATAGCCAATGAAGATGCATGGATGTGTAATTTCAACAAATTTAGATCATTCATCTTTTAGGATATGAACGAAGACTTTCCAGCATTGTATCTAAAAACTTACAAGTGTCAAGTGATCATATGAGATATCTTTTCAATCCAAATTTTATTGGGAACATCTCCATCAAATGCAATGATAGAGCATGTATTGATTATATCAGTAGTCATATGCATAGATTCTCTCCAAAATTCTTATGAAAAGATGTATGTGAGAAAGCATACACTAAATTTTATCCTCAATAATTCTATTTATCCTCTCAGCAATGTCATTTAATTGTATTATCATGACTAGTATCTTTTCATGTATAATGTCATGGGATATATAGTGCTTATCAAATTAATCTCATTATTCTCCTTCATTATTAGAACTTATGGGGATTAGTTTTTTGCAGTCTCTCTCATATTCTAGCTTGAAAATTTTAAAAATAAGAAAGATGATCTTTTATTTTTAGTGTATATGCACATACTTTCCTAGAACGATCATTAATATATATGACAAAATAATGAGCCCCACTAAGTATTCTATTATGCATGGAGTAGACGTCAACATGAATATGATCAAGAATATTATATATTCTTAAAGGTAAATGAGAGTGGAAAGGTGCTCTATATTAGTAAAATTATCATTGCTAACTAGCATCAAGTCACATTCTCAAAAATTTTTGATAATAATTAACTACTTTTCTACTTTGCAACTTGTCTTAGGAAAAATGAGTTATTTTACCCGTCTATGTGTGTGCCTCATAATGTTCCTACTATGTCTCTCAAAAATAAGAATACCATGAGAAGATCCTTCCTTCTCATTTCTCCTTATTTCTTTGGATAATTAATTTTTTAAGACAATGTATAATAACATAACACCTCCAAGTGGTGACATGCTTGGGAAAACCACAAAGTTATCCTAGCTTGTCAGCCTAAATTTCATTAATAACATATTGAGAAGTATCACTACTTAACCATTACCAAATTGTGGAGGCAACCTTATTGTGTAAGTCTTACCATTCTTCAATCAATTTTTTAAGTTTTGTATTCTTCCTCACTAAGTCATATAACTATTTGACTATAAGATAGTCATGTATTCTATTTTTACAAATAGAATAATTAATCCTAATTAACTTTATTATCATAGAGTAATCTTTCATGATAATTATTATGACTTTGTTATGATATCTAATTATTATGATAAAATCTCAAAATCTCATTGGGAGATGATCTCTTATCCATTAAGTCTCGCAAGTATATTTATTATGCATATAGTAAAGTGGACTTTTCATCTAGATATTGATCTCATAGGAATTATGAAAGTAGTTCGATCAACTAACTATCAATCAATTGCTACTCTAGTTAAAAAGGATAAGACTAAGTTTTAGGTAAGATTCTTAAATTTTAGGATTGATGTATTCCATTATGTATTATGACTTATCTAAATAATCTGAATATTATTATGCTTGGTCACATAATAAAGGTAAAATTTTAATGGAAATGTTTTAGTGCCCTATTGGCATTTCCAAAATTGTCCCCCCAATACTTTATTGCCAAAATGAGAAATCATCTTTACTCAATGGTCATTCATAATTTCATATCTTTTTAAAATCTCAACCCTTGATGGTTATTTCGTATATAGTTTCTTATTCTTTGATCTCACATGTCATATAGACACAAACTAAAGTGGTAGTTAAAATATTTGTACTTCCATCATCACAAGTATCATACTCAAATAATTAACATATATTTTTATTTATATCCCATTACTGGTAAGCAAATGATAGAAATAAAATAATAGAATTTTCATCACCTTATGAGTTACCTCTAATTTTATTTGTCTTACTGCTTACTTATTATTATCTACCACAACGACAAGTCAATCTCACACTAAAGATGAAACTCATAAGAAAATAATCTATAAAAAATCCATATCAATTGAAAGTCGATTCTTCTAAGCATGCATAATGGATATGCTTATAAAAATATTCATGATTTTAACTTTTCAAGTTTCATAATCACACAATTAACATACCTTAGAATTAGGTTTTGACATATAAGTTTATTTTGTGTATCATGATCAGAAAGGTTATCACTTCCTTCCTACCATTATGTGTGAGTGTACTTCATAACATACCTATCACTATTCACTATGATATCATGAACAAACCTATTGATAGTAAAACTCTAATTTTAGTTCTATGAAAAATGCCAAATCTATCAATATCCAAAGTACAAAAAAATCCAAACATCACCCATAATTAAATATGATAATGCTAGACTTCAATTTAGAATGATAATGGGAAGAATTCATATGAGTTAATTAGAGATACATCTCATGTAATTTCAGGTTCTCAAAGATAATCCTCAAGAATATCTAGGAATCAAATCCTAAATTCATAATACTTGTCTATGCAGATTGGTTTTTGTTTGTGCCTTATGTCGATTATTTGCTCGTAAATCTTCCTTAGGGTTGAGTGAAATTTGGCTCTCAAAACCCTAGTTTTTATCTCTTTTCTCGTTCAAATCCTTTTCAAAATTCATATTTTTCTCTTTTATACTCAGAATGGTTTTATACTCAAAATGGTTGGGTGTGAAAGTTAAGTCAAAATTATGACTTTTTAAAAATGAGTCATGATTTTGGCCTATTTTTAGCTTTAGAATATCATAATGTTGGATATGGTCATGACTATGCCTTTCTTATCTGGAAGACAAATTCATGGCATTAAAAATAGGTTATGAATTTGGTCTCTATCTCATATCAGATGGTCATGACATTGAGAATGGTCTTGGCTACACATCTCATCTCTAGAACATATTTTTTATTGTGATGGGAATGGGGCATGGCTTTGGTGTCTCCCTTGCATTAGATAGTTGTAATACCATGAAGTCATGGCTTTTGCCTCTATAACACTAAGTCATGGTGCTAAGATTAGTCGTGACTTACATATTTTGCGTATCTAACCCAAAGTTGTAGTATTAAAAATTGGTTATACCTTTGGTCATTTCTCTAGAGCAAAGAGGAGTGACTCTAGAAATGGCTATGGCTCAATGTTTTGCTCTCTAAAATTTTCTATAACTAGAATTCATGATGTTAGGAATAGCACCATGACTTTTGCCTTAGACTTGATAATACTGTAACAAAAAAGTCATAATGTTGAAGACTTACCATAACTTTGAGTACTAGTGTGGTACTTAGTTATTGTGATATAGAATTAATGTTGCAACCATAAAAAATTTTATGAGCTTGTGTGGTTATGGCTCTAAGAAACTTTCATAGTCAAATAGAATATATTTCATAATAAAATAATTGGAGTCATGACATAAGAATGAATGTCATGACTCAATAAGGTGTAACAAAGTCATTACAAAATGAATATTATGGTTTTACATGACTTTTCCTTTACTCCTCAATAATTCACCAAGTCTCTATTCACACAAAAAATATTATATTTCACTACTATTTAGCATAATTCATCAAAACTCATAATTTAGTAAAATTATTTATTTTAAAGCTCTTTTCTATACACACATATCATAAATAATCATCAGGGTGTTTATTATGTTCACCCCTAAGCAATTACTCACTCTCTATATAAAAAAAATTCATCTATCCTTTATAAGTATTTTTTATGACTAGGTTTGAGTACTATAATGTGTCTAGATAGTGGGGTTGCTTCTTTCTATGGACATATATATAGATCATAGTAGTATTTGAATTCCATGACTAAATTTTGTGGCTAAAAAAGGATCTATGTGAGTGCATATATTTATTTCATCACACCATGTAGAAAAAATCATTCTTGGGTTATTTTCCAAGAAGCACTATGCTTAACATCCATAGCTAGACCATCAAAGAGTTAATACCTTCATCGGTGATCTTAGCTATTCATGCTAGTTTCTTCATATAATCTCTTAGTTCCTCTTTTCTTCCTGAACTTTCTTTCATCATTGAATTATATTTTATATTTTCTCTATTGGGACTTCCTTCTTTTCTTTCTCTTTCCTAGAATATCATGGATTTTTAGATCATCTTGGCTTCATTTGATGCCATATCCATATTCATCTTCATTATATAATCATCTTCATCTTCATTAGATGCCATAACCTTAAGGATTGTAGTGACTTTTTCCCTTTGCCCATTTACTTTGGATTTTACTTTATTTTTTGATTTCACCATTATTGTCCAATAAGAAGTAACATTCATAATTACAAAAGGTCCATATCACCAAGACTTCAACTTTTTTGAGAATAACTAAATACGAGAGTTAAAAATTATACCTTCTCTACTATTTTGAAGTCTCTCCTTTATAGATTTTATCATGCCACTTTTTTTGTTATATTTTTATGAATTTGTGAATTGTTATAGACTTCATTTCATAATTTCTCTAGTTCACTCATCTAGTCTCATTTATTTTGCGATCTTCATCTCATAGTTTAATTACTTAGTAGTCCACCATGCTCAATATTTGAGTTCTACTATTAAATGAAAAGGTTAACAAAAATAAGTTGATAAGGAGACATCCTTAATGGAGTTCTAAATGTGATTCTATAATCTTATTCTTAGAGTGCTTCCTCTAAACAATGAGATTAATCTTTTCTAAATGGGGTAATTATCTTTTCCAATATCATTCTGATCTATATATTTGATATTTTTACTTGCTAATTTATTTGTGGATGATATAGAAGTCTCTTTTCATGCCTAGTCTTATACTTTGTCAAATACATTTTAAATAATTGATTATAGAAATAACTATCTTCATCACTAATGATACATCATGGTATGCCAAACCTAGTGAAAATATTTTTACATAAGAAATTCACAACAATTTTTGCATTATTTTTATGCACTACTACTACTTATACACGTTTTGACTCATAAGTTACTGCTAATAGAATGTACTCTTTATCATAAAATGTTGAAAAAAATCTCATTAAGATAATTCCTCATACATCAAAAATCACCACTCAAGAATAAAGTTAAGTGGTATTTCATATATTGCATATATATATATATTACTATCTTTGGTAATCCAGAATAATACCTTCTAGAAAATCTTGTTACCACCAAAATGCCCTCCATATAGTAATTAGTGATATTTGAGGATGATCATTTCATGATTATCTCCAGACATGTTTCTCCTTTAAATTTGAATGGTATATCTTCCAAATACTAATGAATTGTCTCATAAATAATTTCTCACATCATACAAGATTTTTTTTTTTGGTAAGATATGAGAAAGGGGATAAGATAGCACATGCTAAATCATTAATGAAATTGGCATACCAATGTAGTTTGGTCTCTATCATCAAAACATGCTCATCTAATAAATCCTCTAAAATTTTAGCTTCTTACATTCTTTTGTCCTCAAATTCTAATTGTGATAAATGATCAATTATCACATTATCATTTCTCTTCTTGTCTTAGATTTCTAGATAAAATTCTTGAAGAATTAGTATTTATCTTATTAACTTTGGCCCAGTTTCCTTTTTTATCATCAAGTAGCATTTTCCATATGACCACTTGATCCATGTAAATCACCACATTTGTTCCAAGGATGTATGGTCATAAATTTTCACAAGAGAACACCATAAGTAATATTTCATTTTCTATGATTGTATAATTCACTTAGGCTTCATTCAAGGTCCGAATGACATAAAAAATTATCATAAAGATATTATCCCATTTATATCCTAATATCAATCCTAAGGCATATGTACTTGCATCACACATGATAAAAAATATCTAGTAAAATCCTACATACCCAAAGAAACTTCTCACCCCTTTGATTGTAGTGGGATGTGGAAGGGTTTTGATCATCAACACCTATGCATCATTTACCTCCAATCCTTTAATAGATACTACGAGTCCAAGTATGATTCCTTTGTTAATCATGAAGTAACATTTTTTCTAGTTGATGACAACAATTTTCTCCTTATATTGCTTCAAGACAACCTCCATGGTTTGCACGCATCCATCAAAAGAATCTTCATAGATGAAGGAATTATTCATAAATATCTCTATAGTTTCTTTGTTAATGTCAGTAAAAATAACATTTATGCACCTCTAAAACATGGCGGGAGCTACAAAGACCAAATGGTATTCTCCTAAATTCGAAAGTTTCATATGAAAAATGAATGTCATTTTTTCATGATATGTCAAGTCAATAAAAATCTGATTGTATTACAAATATCCATCTAAAAAATAATAGAATGAATGGGATGTGATTTATCTAATATCTGGTACTAGTCCATGAATAGAAGTGGATCATTGTCCTTTCTTGTCCCCTTGTTCAATTTTCAATAATTAACACATATTTGGCATCTATTTATTGAACATGTGGTAATATCTTCATCATTTGTAGTTTAGACTATAATTAGACCTCCCTTCTTGGTACAAGATGAACTATTATTACCCATGGACTATCAGATATAGCATAAATGATTCTCACATTTAGCCATTTAATAATTTCTTTTTTTTATCATTTCTTTCATTATGAGATTTAGCTCAATCGATACTCAATTGTCAGCTTCACATCATCTTTTAAGATTAGTTTGTCTAGAGTTGTCCAATTTTTTGGGAACTTCTCTTCAGTAGTTACTACTCTCTCAAAATTCATGGCACTGTCAATAGTAGTTTCCATCATGAATTCAATGGCATTGGGATTAGTAATGACTTTCTTATCTAGAGCATGATTTTTTAAGTGCCACAATATTAATATTTCTCTTCTAGAACTCTAAAGTCACTATGCTATTGGATACCACCAAAAAGCTGTAGCATTTTTTGATTCATCCCCTTTGTCTTTAATTTCCATCTTTTCATTATTCTATAATGAGATTTTCATTAATTCCTCAAAATTCTTCTCATTCATCATCATTCTCAATTTTACCATTTTCTACTCAACTCTTTTGTCATGCTGATATTTCATCTCATTGATTCATTTGGTTTCTATAAGTAATATACTAACAATATCGTAGAACCTTAGCATGGATTTATGTTAGACACCATTATGGTGAGTTCTTCATCTCTCATAATTTAGATCTCCAAAGCTCTTCATATCCTGATAACTAAACTAATTTGGGTTGTCATGGGGTATTAGATAGGAATCATTCTTTGGTCAAATTGGACTTTATCTTATTGATAGATTGAGTTGCACACATTCATCTTCTACCCTTGAAGTTCTCTTTTTTTTATTTTCTCTCTTTCTAGGTCCCAAGTTATTAGCTCAATCCCAAAATTTCACTTTATTTATTGTAACTAAAAAATTAACAAAAAGACTCAAATATGAAACACAAGATAATAAATACAAATCTATTCATAAAGTTAAGATATTAATATTTAAAACTACTAAAAACAGAATTATCATTTTTCAAAGATAGTTATGTCAACTAAAATTTACTAACCAAACTAAATAATCATTGGCCATGATGCTAAAAAACTTATTACGACTTTATTATGATGTCTAATTTTTAGAATTGGGCAAAATTTTAATATCTCATTAGATAAGGATAATTGTTCAACCAATCCCATAAGTATATGGTTAATACAAGTAGTAAAGTGAATTCTATTTCTAGTTTTCAATCACACATACATCGTATAGGTTATTTTATCAATCAACTAGTAGTTACCAACTACTCTATTTGAAAGATAAGATAGGGTTTTATGTAATATACTTAAATTATAGGGTTAGTATTTTTCATTATGTAAGATGCTTATCTAAATAATTTAGATATAATTATGCTTGATTATAGAACAAATATATGATTATTATGAAAATATCTCAGTGCCCTATTAGCATACAAGGTGGCTATTAACTTTTAGGCCCTCCTCAATGATGTTCCCATCATAGTTTTCTTCTCAGTATTTTACCACCAAAATAATAAATCATTCCTACTCAAAAGTTATTCACAAGTCTATACAATTTAGAAAACTTGTCAACTATCCTTGATTGTTACTTCACATATATATTTTTATTCTCTGACCTCACATACCATATAGACGTAAACTAATGTGGTAGAAAAAGTATTTGGACGTTTAGTTTCATAAGTATCATACTCATATAATTAACATATGTATTTCTTTAAATCTCACCAGTAGTAGTTATATGATTAAAAGGAACTCATAACACTTACACAATCTTACAAATCAAATCAATCATGAATGTCTCATGGATTATATGTTACCATCTATAATGATGACACATATCTCATACACTAAAGATGAATTCCTTAGGAAAAATTTATAATAATGCCCACATCAATTGAGGGTCAATTCTTCAAAGACATATATAATGGATTTACTTATAAAAGCATTCATGCATGTGGATATTTAAGTATCATACTTGCATGATTAACATACCTTATTATTAGGTATTGATGTATAGGTTTATCTTACATGTCACAGTTAGAAGGGCTATTACTTCCTTTCTTACATTATGCATGAGTGTTTTTGTTACTTATTTGCCACCAGCTACCATGATAACATAAAGAAACCCACCAATAGAAAAACCCTAATTTTAGTTCTACATAATTATAAAATCCATTAATATCCAAACTACAACAAAATCCAAATTTAACATTCATCCATTAAGCATCCATCATGTAATTAAATACAATAATCTTAGACCTCAATTTTGTTTAACATTAAGAAGAAATTCATATAAGATAATTAGAGATATATCTCATTGAATTTTAGGTTCTTAATGATAAACCTCAAGAGTGTATTGGAATCAAACTCTAAATATATAATACTCAGTTGTGCACCTCAGATTTTTCCATAGAGAGAGTTGAAATTCATGCTGCCCTTAGGGTTTATACCTGTGTCTTATATCACTCCTTTTTTCATGAATCTCTCCTAGAGTTGGGTGAAATTTGGCTACCAAATATATAATACTCTCATAGATACACCTTTAATATGTGGAACACAAAGTCATGATGATGGGAATATACCATATCTTTTGTCTTTCTCTTGCATTAGATGGACATGACACTGGGAATGATCATGGATACACATTTTATCTCTTGAACACAATATTATGATACTAGAAATAAGTTGTGATTTTGGTCTCTCTCTTTCATTAGAAGGTTGCATTGCTGGGAATGGTCATGGCTATACTTTTTGTCTTTATAATACTAAGCTTTGATACTGAGAATAGTCATGACTTATACATTTTGCCTTTGTAACCCAAAGTCATGGCAATAGAAATAGGTCATAGCTTTGGTCTTTTCTCTGAGTTTTGTACAAAACTAATTCATTTAAAATAAAAAATTTTATAATCAAGTTGGGTTTCAAAAATATGCCCAAACTAATCCGTCTGGAAATAACATAGCAAAGACATCATTGTGAATGGTGGCCATTGCCATGCTATTAATTTTTTAAAATAATAGGCTGACGTTGTGAATGCTAGCTATTGAAAATATTGTAGGGATCCCATTACGCCCCTACTCATCATTATGCATCTAGAAACAATGCTGGAGCTTGACGAAGCTCCACGAGCTCCATGAAAAAGTGAGGGGGAAGGACCGAGGGGCGAGGGGAGAGGGGCGAGGGGTGTGGGCGACGGGTAGGGGCGTAGGGTGTGGGGCGTAATGGGATTCCTATGATTTTCAATAGTCGGCATTCACAACGCTGGCCTATTATTTTAAAAAATTAACAGCGTGGTAATGGCCGTCGTTCACAATGATGGCTTTGTCACGTTGTTTCTAGGCGCATTAGTTTGAGCATATTTTTGAAATCCAACTTAAATTTTAAATTTTTTTTAAATGAATTAGTTCCATACAAAACTCCTTTTCTCTAAAGCAAAGTCGTAGCCCTAAAAATTATCATGGCTTGATTATTGCTCTTTTGAAATTTTATGTAGATAAAAGTCATGAAATTGAGAATATTATCATGACTTTTACCTTAGACTTGATGGCTCTATAAATACTTGATGGCTCTATAAATACTTGATGGCTTTATAACAAGAAAGTCATGATATTGGAGGCTAGTCATTGCTTTGAGAAATAGTGAGATACTTAGTTGCTATGATATATAATTAATATAATAGTCATAAAAATTATTATGAGCTAGTGTAGCCATGACTCTAAAATATTTTTGTAGTCGAATAGAATGTGTTGAACAATAAAATAATTATATCAATGAGGTGATAGATTCATAACGTACAAAGATTACTATGGCTATTTGTGTAGAGTTTCATCCAATAATGAATATCAAAACTACCTAATAGCTCAATGAGGTATAAAAAAATCATAACACAATGAATGTTATAACTTTATATGATGTTTTGCTCATTTCCTTCTCAATAATCAACAGTCTTCATTTCATAGAAAAATCACTTAATTTCACATCTATTCATCATAATCCATCAAAGACTATAATTTAGTGAAATTATTTATTTTAAAGCTTATTTCTATACATACACATCATGAATAATTCTCAGGGTGCCTGCTCTTATTTAATATTTGGTATACCAACCAAAAACAAAAATCAATATCGACCACAAATAACCATTACAAATAAAAATATTTTACGATATATCCTAAAACATTGTATTAATATTGAAATAATAGGATATTGTTATATTGATAACTAATAAGTTGGATATTATCTCGATATTAATGAAGAACATCTTCCTCAATAGAAGTTCAGAAACCACTTTTTGGTTGGCATTGAGAACCTCTCGCATATACCAATTTTTGAGATAAGATGTTTGAATTGTAATTTATTTAAACTATACAAATCAAGAATGATACTATTATATAAGCAACAAAAACAAAACCACACCCCCCCCCCCCCCCCCCCCCCCCGGGGCACAAAAAATTCAAAATAGCAATATGGTAAAAATCAAATCTAAATTACAACAATATCAAATCGAACAATGTGTCCTAAAGACTTCTTTACATTTATAAGATGTCATTAAAGACATAGAGTGCAACATTATGCTTTAGATTAAAATGTATTTTTCTATGGCATAATTTTTTAGAAATCTTAAATCTAGTACAAATTTGAAGTGTTATCCACACATTAGACATACAATCACAAGTGTATCGAATCATATATACTTCTATTTTATATAACCTCATATCTGATTACTCTAAAAGGTAATGACGATGACATTATTTTCCAAAATAATAAAATTATTGGCTCGAATTTTTGATTCTTGTTCTTATTGCCTTGCTTTTTATTAATTATAAAAACTATTCAATTATAATTATCATAATTCATAACCATGCCCTTGGGGTTGTCAAAAATTCTTCCTAGTTATTACTTGCATTAAAACAAAGAAAATAATTATGTCAAGAAAAATTATGTTGGTCAAGAAAATTGGTGCATTAAGTAATTTTAAAAATGAATGAAAAAAATCATTATCGTTAATAAAATGTATCATATATATTGGAGTAAAATAGAGTATGAATATCAAAAACTTTCATAACTTTTTACATACTCATAAATTGATTAATTATTTTTTTTTCATAATTTTAAATCTTTAATTTTAATCTTTAAATCATTGTATTACACATCGGAATCCATACTTTCAAATATGTAAAAATATATATTTCATTTTCAAAATTGTATATTTTTATTTTCTTAAAAAATTAATTTTTGCTGTATCAAAAATTTAATTTTAAATTTTGTGACAAATTAGTTTTAAGCTCTAGAAATTAATTTCAAATTTCTATTGTATTAAATGTTCAATTGTCCAAGATTTTGATCCCTATTCTATCCAATTTAATTTGATGTTTCTAATTGAAATTTAATTTTTCACACAAAAAAATTATATATTCTCTATCCAATAATATATTGTATATTCTAAAAATAAATTATTTTAATTATTTTGAGAATAAACTCAAATTTGTCTATATTATATTCTGCCAATTTAGGTAAAATATTAAATCTCACACACAAATAAAATATTACAATTTGTCTAATTTGTCTATATTATAAAAATTCAGTAGAATACATAATAAATACACAAAAAATCATGATAATTAATAAATATAAGCTTTTGTTGCCCCCATCATTTAAAATCAAAAATAAAAATGTGAATTATAATAGAAAATACTTGAAACTTAAAATATTTTAATAATTTTTTTTTTGGATCACATTAATTATATCCAGGAAAGAATATTGTTTTTATGTACTCCCAAAAAAAATTTTGAAAAAAGAGAAGTTAAATTTTAATATTTAAAAAAAGTCTCCTAGCCCCTCGATGGAGCTCCATGAGCTTCTTAGAGCGAGCTCCAGTGAGGGGTGAGGGAAAAGGGGAAAGGGGTCAAGGGAAAAGAGATAGAGGAGAGGGGTGAGGGAAGATGGATGATGGAAGAGGAAAGAATGTATTTTTGGTATTATAACAATTCAGTATATCAAAAATCAATTACTTAAAAGTTTTGTGTATTTTTTTTAAATATTAAAATTTTAATTCATTTTTTCAAATATTTTATTGAAATTGCACCAAAAGACAATTCTTCCAATTTCTAGTGTTCATCTACACATTTTAGCAAAAAATTTGAGCACCCCAACTCTTTTGATACTCAAAATCCAAACACACTAGACTTTGTATGTTCATTGCATCAAGCTATGGATCAAGATTAAAAAAAAAGAAAATGATGAATTCTATGTATTTTTCAAGAGAAAATAAATTTAACCCATACCTAAAATCCAAGCTTGATTTTAATTTTTTTCTTATTTCTCTTTCCTCCACTAATTTTTATAAAGAGAAAATAAATCTGAGCACCCCAACCCATAACTGTTTATTTTTTGGGCTAAACACTTAAAACAATTTGATTTCAGTGTTCAGTTATTTATTTTTCAAAAAATTTATGACTTAATATTGAATTTTTTAAAAAAAGTTCTAAATAGATAAAGTTAAAATATCTAGCCTTTTATATTCAGAAAACATTATTTTTTACCAAAATAAAAAAAAAATCATCATTACCTAATAAGGAATATAACTAATAACACTCACTATTATGGATGACAACGAGGGGTTTGGGACAGGATAATCTCATCTCGACTCGGCTCATTTATTTTTTTTTAATTTCGCCTCGTTACCATCCCTACTCATTACCCAATATTAAAAAAATAAACAACTTAATATTTTATGCTATTAAGTATCATTCAGCATTAAACTCAAAAAAAATTCTATTCACCATTAAGTAAAAAAAATAAACAACACCTAAGTTTCTTGTCTTCCAACTCAATCAAATTATATCTAATCTCTAATTTTTTATTTTTTGTTTTTTATGTTACCACCTCCAATAACTTGTGCTAGTTCAAATGGCACGAGTTAAATTAAAGAACATGCACAAATTAAAAAAGATGTGACACACACAAAGAATAAAAAAATACACAAATTATTAAATAATCCACACTAAAAAAAATTAAATCAAATTTAATAAAAAATAAAATAAAATTCAATTTTAATTAAACTTATTTTTTGAACTGATTTTATTAAGAAATATTTTTCAACTGTAATAGCTGTATATCCCAGCTGGATAAAGACTTTTTTGAATTTGATTTTTACATTGTCAAAGTTAGCTTCCTATAAATTCATTGTTATGCAAAGGAATAAACTTGTTTTTTTGTTATACTTCCATTTTTTTTAATATGGTATCAGAGGGAGATTATGTTTTTTTGAGGTGTTCTCGCTGTGTGATTAAGAGCAAACATGCTTTGTTGGTCAGAAACTTGCAGTTCCCCTGCCTCCATTCAGAAGTTTCCAAAGGATCCCAAAGATTGTATTTGATGTGTATTAGGAACACACTAGATGCTGCCATTTGTCTGTAGAATTTTCCTTGTCAAGAAGTTGAAAGGCATAACAAACCAAAATTTGAATTCAAGACAAGCTGGGAACTCTTGCTAAATCCATATATTTGAAGTAGGAGATTATGAAGTACAAGAAACCGAAGCAATTCTTACATCTGCAGAAACAATTCATCCAGATCAGAAAGAGCCAGGATTCAAGCCTTCCTGCTTCATTTCGCATTTTTCTTGTGAGAATTCAGCACTACTGTCTGGTGTAGTTGACAAGCTCATCCACTTGAAGGTGACAGAGTCGGGTGAAATGGGTGGCACAAGGTTCTTCAACGTGAGATCAGTTCATACAGAAACAATCCTTGAGACGAGCTTGTTGCGAATCCACAATGGCAAAGTTGAGCGAGAAGCCAAATAATGGAAAAGTATAGTTCCATTACCTCCTCATGCTCGCACTAGTCATTGCCCTTGCTTTCGCAATCCAGCTCTGCTCCGTCGAAGCAACAAGTAATTGGATACCCAACAACTTGTCGTGAATCACCAGGTCATCCGTTTGCACTGGCACAATCGAGGAGGCTCGTGCAAAAATATAAAAAAAAACTCTACGGGCATGATCCAGTCGAACTTTGGTTTAAAAAAAAACTACAACAACAAATATCAATAACACCAATCTCCAGCAAAGCTTCTTCAACTATGGATTCTTCCAATCCATTTTTCGTCAATCATTCAGATCAACCTGGTCACTTACTCGTTCCAACAAAACTAAATGGCTCCAATTATCAATCATGGAGTAAATCAATTATTCATGCCCTTACCACCAAAAAGAAAATTGGCTTCATTGATGGGTCAATTAAACCATCTTCCGAAATAGAATATGCCCTTTGGAATCAATGTAACAGCATGATTTTATCATGGTTTACCCACTCAGTAGAACCTAATCTAGCCAAATGGGTTATTCATGCCAAAATGGCACGCCAAGTATGGGAAGATTTCAAAGATCATTTTTCACAAAAAAATGCACCAGCAATTTATCAAATTCAAAAATCACTAGCTTCTCTCTCACAAGGCACGATGACAATCTCAACCTATTTCATAAAACTCAAAAATCTTTGGGATGAGTTAGATATATATCGACCTATTCTCACCTACAACCAAATGAAGGCACATATCGAACAAAGAGAAGAAGATCGGATGATGCAATTTCTCATGGGCCTTAATGACACTTATAATAGTGTTCGTGGAAACATAATGATAACTCCATTGCCTAATGTTCATCAAGCCTATTCCCTCATCATTCAAGAAGAAATGCAACGACAAGTGACAATAAAAACAACTGAAAACTTTTCTATTATTGCTACAATTCAGAATAACTCAAACTACTCAAAATCAAAATGCAAGCATTGTGAATATTGTAAAAGAGAAGGTCACACCAATGAAAATTGTAGTACTCTAAAGTTTCATTACAAATACTGTGATAAAAAAGGACATACTGAGGATAGATGCAAATATAAAAATGGAACATGGACACCCAATATCACAAGCAATTGACAAGTCAATCACAACGAGGATTTTGAAGAAATTCCTTCCCTACTACTATTTCAACAGAATCCACTCAATTCACACATAACAAAACAAGCCAAACTCCTAACCCGATCAATATCTTGCAAGGATTCTCCACAGAGCAACTTCAATAACTTTCTCATGTCCTATTGTTAACAAGCACAAACAATGATTTAAACACCTATGCAAATGCAACAAGTCTGTCTATTTTTTATGATACTTCAATTAACTCTGTATTCACTAAGCATTGGATTTTGGATAGTGGTGCCACCTATCATATCACCTCTAATTTAATTGTTTTTACTAAAACACAATCTTCATCAATACCTATCATTAATTTACCAACTGGATTTATAGCCCCAATCACTTCAACTGGCACTGTATCTCTCATTTCTGATATTACCTTAGATAATGATCTATGTATTCCTAGTTTTGGCATAAATTTGATTTCTGTAAGTAAAATTACCACTGCTTTAAATTTTTGCGTCATTTTTTTCCCACCTTTTGTGTCCTACAGGACTTGGCTATGGGGAAGATGATTGGATCGAGTAAACAACGTGGTGGTCTCTATTACATGCCTCCATTGCAAAAAATATCAATCTATCATCAAGTTTCACACCCTTCCAATCTATGGCATTTGTGTCTTGGACATCCATCATCATTTCATCTTAAGTTAGCTTCTTCATTGTTATCCTCAAATAATATTTCTTATGACAATAAATGTACTATTTGTCATATGGCAAAACAAACAAGACTTCCTTTCCCACTAAGTTTCATATTAACTCATGCTCCATTTGATTTATTACATTATGATATCTGGGGTCCTCACAAAGTCCACACACACTTAGGGAAATGATTCTTTCTTACCATCATATATGACTTTACAAGATGCAACACAAATCTAAGACTCAAAATATTTTAAAATCTTTCATCGATTTTGTTTATACTCAATTTTATGTCTATGTCAAAGTAGTCAGAGTAGACAATAGTCTTGAATTCATGTCTATGAAAAATATTTTTAGATGTTATGGATTGAATATCAACACACATGTGTTTACACTCCACAACAAAATGAAGTTGTCAAAAGGAAGCATCGTCACATTCTCACTGTAGCACGAGCACTACTTTTTCAACCCCATTTACCTTTGCATCCTTGGGGAGAGTATGTTTATCTCATTAACCGGTTACCATCTCTATTACTTTCAAACAAAAAACCTTTTGAAATTTTATATCATTATCCACCCTCTCTTAATCACTTAAAAGTTTTTGGTTGTCTATGTTACGCTACCATTGTACACCCAATTCATAAATTTGAATCATGTGTCAAAAAATGCATCTTCATTGGATATCCAACTGGGCAAAAAGGATACAAACTATACGACATGGAAACTGAGAAATTTTTTGCCAGCCGTGATGTCAAGTTCCATGAAATCATTTTTTCTTTTTCATCCAACTCAAAAAATTCTGATTTTGTAATTCCCAATTTTCTTTTTGAAACAGAACATTAGTCTATCATACCACCAGTTCCTTCTAGCACTCACCAATCTGAGCAAACTGAAATAATAAATATACATGAACTAATACCTCCCACACATATGCAAACTACACCAGCACTTTCAGACATGTTAGACATTCCTTCTAAATCTATTCCTCCTCCAAGACAGTTAACACGACCCAAGCGACCTCCAACATGACATAAAGACTTCCTGATGTCCTCTCAAGCTAATCAATCTACTTCAACATCGAATTATAAAACAAGTACTCGATGTCCACTCTCACATTTCCTTTCTTACTCACATTTATCTTCCTCTCATTCTACATTTTTAGCTAACATCACAAAACATATCGAGCCCAAAACTTATTCTCAAGCTATCCTTGATCCACATTGGTGACAAGCTATGCATATAGAATTAGAAGCATTACAACTCAACACATGGAGCCTAGTCCCTCTGCCTAATGACATAAACCGATCGGTTGTAAATGGGTTTGCAAAATAAAATACTAATATGATGGCACCATTGAGCGCCACAAGGCTCGCCTCATTGCTAAAGAATACAATCAAATTGCAGGCATTGACTATCATAAACATTTTCACCAATAGCTAAACTTACAACACTTCGATGTCTTCTTACTATTGATTCTACACGCCATTGGTACATCCACCAATTGGATGTTCAAAATGTCTTCCTCCATGGTGATTTATATGAAGTTGTATACATGGAACCTCCACCTGGTCTTCACCAACAGGGGGAGAATATTGTACGTCGACTCAACAAGTCTCTTTATGAACATAAACAAGCATCGAGAAACTGGTTTCCACATTCTTAGATACTATCCAAAAGGTTGGTTATCAATAATCAAAGGTTGATTATTCACTTTTTACCAAGGCTCAAGGCTCAAGGCGATTCTTTTACGGCAATTCTCATATATGTTGATGATATACTAATTACAAAAAATAATCTACATGAAATGGAACTCCTCAAAGAATTCCTTCTTAAATGCTTTCATATTAAAGATCTTGGAGACTTGAAGTACTTTCTGGGTATTGAATATTCTCGTTCAAAAAAGGGAATTTTTATGTCACAAAGAAAGTATGCATTTGATATTTTACAAGATACATGACTCTTAGGAACACGTCCCAATAATTTACCAATGGAGCAAAATTTGAAGCTCACTTTCACTAACGGAGCATTACTAAATGATCTAACAAAGTACAAATAATTAGTTGGAAGATTGATTTATCTGACAGTAACAAGGCCCGATATAGTCTCCTCATTTCGCATATTGAGCCAATTCATGCAAGAACCCAAAATACCACATTAGAATTCTATCATTTGAACCCTAAAATACATCAAAGGTACCCCAGGTCCGGGATTATTACTTTTTTCTAATCATATTTTAAATTTAAAAGCTTTTTGTGATTCGGATTGGGGAGGTTGTCGCACAACAAGAAGATCAGTTACAGAATATTGCATCTTTCTTGGAAATTCTCTCATATCATGAAAGTCCACGAAATAAGCCAATGTCTCTACATCATCAACTGAAGCCGAGTATCGAGTCATGGCTAATACATATTTAGAGCTAACATGGTTATGCTATATACTACATGATTTAAAGGTCTCTCAGACAACTCCAATACCATTATTTTGCGATAATCAAGCAGCTTTGCATATTGCGGTGAATCCTATCTTTCATGATCATACGAAACACATTGAAATAGACTGTCATATAGTACGAGAAAAAATGCAAACTGGAATGATTGATCCTTCCTTTGTTCCTTCAAACTCACAGTTGGCTGATGTATTTACAAAGGCTTTAGAAAAAGATCACTTTGAGAGTTTACGCAGCAAGTTGGGACTTCATGACATTCACTCTCCAACTTGAGGGGGAGTATTAAGAAATATTTTTCAACTGTAATAGCTATATATCCTAGCTGGATCAAGACTTTTTTGATTTTGATTTTTACATTGTCAAAGTTAGCTTCCTATAAATTCATTATTATGCGAAGGAATAAACTTGTTTTTTTGTTATACTTCCATTTTTTCTAATAGATTTGATAGACCCAACATACTAAAACTTAAACAAACCCAACAATATGATCATAATAAGCAATTACACTAAATAAATTGCCATTCCATTCTGATAAAACAAAACATTCAATTCTCACAAAAAAAAAACCATCTCCAATTATCTAATCTAATAAATTCTTGGGCATTAAACAAATGACATTATAAGAGATAAATAATTCAATATTATGTGCCCCACAAAAAACAACTCTTTTCTTATTAGAATTTTTACATTAAACAAATAACTATCCAGTAAAACTTAAATGTTGATCTTTATGAAACTAAAAAAAAAGATAGGGCAAAATGAAAGGAAAGAATAAACCAACATTTACTAAAAGTAAAAAGAATTAGTATTAATTCTTGCCTAACTATCATGCGTGTGGTGGATTCTTCATGAGTTAAGTTATCTTGAAGTTTTATCATTAGCTTGGATAACTATAAAAAAATAATGGTTTTCTTTTCATTGTTATCATTGAATATATAGCAAGTAGTATTTAGTATAATATAATTACTATCAAAGCAAATTATACATCATCAAAAGTGTTTGATCATAGACATATTTGAATGTTATCAATCATTTTTGAAAATCATTGAATAATATCAAATTATTATCACTATCGATTCAAATATTTTGATGCTTGATACAGAGTGATGAATTTCACATTAACGATATCATTAAACATCTTTTGAAAAATAAATAACCATAATCAAATTATCATTGAAATACATTGAACTATATTTATAATATTTGAGTCATTAAATATATTTGATACTCATCAAATATTAAACTATATTTATAATATTTGAGTCATCGAACATATTTGATACTCATCAAATATTATTGACATTCATAAGATAATGCTTGTATCAATCATGCTTTCATGATTAAGAATTTTAGGCTACTACAAGATAAATTATTTATATGATGATCATAATGTTGGGAGAGGTCGGTCTAACAATGTTTAATCAGAAACCATTAAAAATATCAAATATATAATTCATTTGGCAGTCAGAAACTTTTCATTCAAAAAACACAAATTGAGATAAAATTTTCTATTTTGAAAAGTGCAATGCTTTAATTGAATAAAATTTAGTCTAGAAATTTTAATTAAATAAAAAAATAAATTAAATTCAAAATTTAAACGCACAATTCACAATTCATTCCCACATAAAATATAATTTGCACAATATATCCCAAAGTCTAATATACAGTACCAAACTTTTATATTTTATTATAAAATAACCTTAGAATTTGATAATTAATAAAAAAATGAAAAAAAAACTTAGGGGATTATGCTCTCGAAATGCTCAATGTTACTTTTTAGATTAAGTATTCAATCCATCATCATTAATTGATTAAAAAATTAGCTATTTTATATGTTGAATTTTGGACAAAATCGAAGTTTTTATCCATAAACTCCTCTTAGTAATCACAATAGCATATACAAAGGTGGCAAGTAGGCCAAGTGATGTGGGCATGGCACGAAGCCATCCTGACAGAGTTGTGCCCAGCCCGAGGAACAAATCTTGTCGTGCTAGGCCAAGCACGAATTTGGTGCCTTGTCCATTGGCATGGTCCACCAAATGAGTATCGTGACCCAGGACCTCGAACCAAGAATCATACACTATCCAATCAGCCCATGCTGACCCCACCCGATTGATTTTTAAAAATATTAAAAAAATAAAAAAACCAATTCCCCCCCCCCCTCCCCCACCCCATTACACATGGTGGATTTTTATAACTAACCCACCAAGTATTTGGCTGAGCACATCCACGTGGCATGAACCAGGTGATCAAGACTGGAGCCAGATATAGTGATATCATTATATACTTACGTGATGATAATCAGTTGCATACTTACATTGATTGATATTGGGATTGAACTTGGTTATGGTTGACGATTATTATGTTGTGTACTTATGTTATTTTATTTTTGGTTGAATTAGAAAATAGATTTGTTTTTTTTGATATTTTTGATTATTAAAATTTATCGTGTGTTAATGATTTTAATTTTTTATGATTTATATGAAATAATGTAATGTCGTGACTCATATTAGATAACTTAAAATTTTAAATTAAAAAAATAAATTTAAAATCATAAACCACGACTAATGACTGGACGACCATGCTGGTAACCTCCAGGCATGACATAGGATGGCCCCACATGGCCTAACATGGCCATGCATGACCTAGCCCAATTTTGCCTAGATTTGGGCTAGACAAACCATGCCGAGCTGACAATATTCAAGATGTGCCATGCTAGGCACGTCACTGTATGATGGCCAGATTAGACCACCAAAAAATGGGCCTTGCAAGGACGGCATGACTTGTTTGATAGCTCTAGTTGACTGACCCCATCCATCAAGCATACTCATAATTGCTACTTTATCAATTAGGGTGTATGGTTTTAAACATGAGCCAAGACTTATTCTCTCTACTTCTTTCTTATTTCTTCTTTCTTCTTTCGTCTTTCTTCATTCTTCATTCTTAATTCTTCATTCTTCATTCTTCATTCTTCATTCTTCATTCTTCATTCTTCATTCTTCATTCATCATTCTTCAATCTTCATTATTCATTCTTCATTCTTCATTCTTCATTCTTCATTCATCATTCTTCAATCTTCATTATTCATTCTTCATTCTTCATTCTTCATTCTTCTTTCTTTTTTCTTCTTTCTTCTTTCGTCATTTGTCATTCTTCATTCTTCATTCTACTTTCTTCTTTCTTCTTTCTTCTTTCTTCTTTCTTCTTTCTTCTTTCTTCTTTCTTCATTCGTCATTCTTCATTCGTCATTCGTCATTCTTCATTCGTCATTCTTCATTCTTCATTATTCATTCTTCATTCTTCATTCTTCTTTCTTCATTCTTCATTCTTCATTCTTCATTCTTCTTTCTTCATTCTTCTTTCTTCTTTCTTCTTTCTTCTTCTTTCTTCGTTTTTCTTTCTTCTTTCTTCTTCTTTCTTCGTTTTTCTTTCTTCTTTCTTCTTTCTTCTTTCTTCTTTCTTCTTTCTTCTTTCTTCTTTCTTCATTCTTCATTCTTCATTCTTCTTTCTTCTTTCTTCTTACATCTTCCATCTTTCATCTTTCTTCTTTCTTCTTTCTTCTTTCTTCATTCTTCTTTCTTCTTTCTTCTTACATCTTCCATCTTTCATCTTTCTTCTTTCTTCTTTCTTCATTCTTCATTCTTCATTCTTCATTTTTCTTTCTTCTTTCTTCATTCGTCATTCTTCATTCTTCATTCTTCATTCTTCATTCTTCATTATTCATTCTTCATTCTTCTTTCTTCATTCTTCTTTCATCATTCTTCTTTCTTCATTCTTCATTCTTGATTCTTCATTCTACATTCTCCTTTCTCCATTGTCCATTCTCCTTTCTCCATCCTCCATCCTCCATCCTCCTCCTCCTTCCTCCCTCCTCCCTCCTCCCTCCTCCCTCCTCCCTCCTCCCTCCTCCCTCCTCCCTCCTCCTCCTCCCTCCTCCCTCCTCCCTCCTCCTCCTCCTCCCTCCTCCCTCCTCCCTCCTCCCTCCTCCCTCCTCCCTCCTCCCTCCTCCCTCCTCCTCCCTCCTCCTCCTCCCTCCTCCCTCCTCCCTCCTCCCTCCTCCCTCCTCCCTCCGCCCTCCTCCCTCCTCCCTCCTCCCTCCTCCCTCCTCCCTCCTCCTCCTCCCTCCTCCCTCCTCCCTCCTCCCTCCTCCCTCCTCCCTCCTCCTCCTCCCTCCTCCCTCCCTCCTTCCTCCTCCTCCTTCCTCCTACTCCTTTCTTCATTATTCATTATCCTTCTCCTTTATCCTTTCTACATTCTTCTTTCTTCATTCTTCATTCTTCTTTCTTCATTCTTCTTTCTTCATTATTCATTCTTCTTTATTCTTTCTTCATTCTTCATTCTTCTTTCTTAATTCTTCTTTCTTCTTTCTTCTTCTTCTTCTCTTCTTCTTCTTATTCTTGCTCTAATTATTCATTATTTTCTTCTTCTTTTTATTCTACTCCTTTTTTATTCTTATTTTCCTTCTTAATCTTATTTTTTTTCTTCTTTTTCTACTTCTTTTTCTACTTCTACTATATGAACTTTTAGATTTTTTCTATTTTTCTTCTACTATATCTTCTTTTTTTATTATTATTCTTGATTTTATTCTTCTTCATTTTCTTCATCATCATCATTCTTCTTCTTACTTTTATTATTCTTCAACTTCTTCCTCAAATTAATCATCTTCATCTTCTTTCTCTCGTTCATCATCTTATTTTTCATGTTATTCTTCATTTTTTTATCATCTTCAACTTTTTATTCTTTTTCTTATTATTATTATTTATGTTTTTTTTCTTCTTATTTTACTACTTACTCTTCTTATTATTTGTATTTGTATTCATTGTTTTCTTCTTCTTTTGTTTTTATTTTTTTTTCTTCTTCTAGTTCTTCATCTTTATTTTCTTAATTTTTCTTCTTCTTCTTTTTCATATTATGTTTATTCTTTTACATCTTCATTTTTTAGTCTTCTTAATATTTTTTATCTATTTTTTTTCATTTTCTTCATCTTCTCCTTATTTTTCTCCCTTTTCCTCCTCTTATACTTCTTTTTCTTCTTTTACTTCATTATCTTCTTCTTCTTCTCCTTCTTGTGCTACATCTTCATCTACTTCTAGTTTTTCTTATTCTACCTCCTCCTCTTTTTCTTCATCATCATCATTGTCAACCTTTTCTTGTTATTATTTTTATACTTATTCTTCTTCATATTTGTCTCTTTGCCTACTTCATCATCATCTTTTTCATTTGTTTCTTTTTCTTTTTATTTTTTTTCTTCATCATCATCTTCTTGTTGTTGTTCTTGTTCTTATTTTATTCTTATTTTTCTTCTTTTTATTCTAATTCCTTTATTCTTTTTTATTATTATTATTTTTCTTTTACTTCTTTGGACTCTTCTTCTTATTCTTTTTCTTTTTCTTATCATTATTATTTTTGTTTCTTTTTTTTTCTTTTTCTCTCTCTTCTTCTTTTTCTTCTTACTTTTCTTAAATATTATTTTCCTATTTTTTCTACTTCTTATTCTACCCCCTGTTCTTCTTCTTTATCTTATTCATATTCTTCTTATTCTTCTTTTTTTTACTAATATTTCTTTATCTTATTCTTCTATCTCTTCTTCCTCTACTTCTTTTTCTTTTTCTTCTACTTTCTCTTTTTCTTCATTAAAATAATATTCTTCTTCTTCTTCTTGATCTACTTTTTTCTTCTTCTTCTTTTTGTTCTAATTCTTTTGTCTTCTTCTTCCTATTCTTTTATCATCATGAATATCATCATCTTCTTCTTATTCTTTTACTTCTTCTTCTAATTCTTCTTTATTTTGTACCTCTTCTTCTCCTTGTTCATATTCTTATTTTTATTTTTCTTCTTTTTTGCTATTCTTCTACTTCTTTCTCTTTTACTTCATTGTCTTCATCTTCTTTATCGTCATCATTTTCTACTTCTTCATTTTCTTCTTTATCTTTTTCTTCCACTTCTTCTTTAATATCTTTTTTATTATTTTTCTTCTACTTTTTAATTATCTTTTTCTTCTCTTACATCTTTTTCATTATCATCATCATCTTCTTATTCTTATTTTCTCATTATTAATATTATTATTCACCTTCATCATCTTCTTTTTTTATTCTTATTCTTTTTCTATTTTTTCTTCATCTTCTTCTTCTAATACTTGTTTTTCAACATCTTCATCATCTTCCTCTTATTCATGTTCCCTTTTTTTTCTTTTTCTCCTTCCTTTCAACTATGAATCTTCTTTTTCTTCTTTTTATTCTACTTCTTCTTTTTCCTCTACATGTTCATCATTATCATGATCATCATTATTATCACCATATTTTTCTTTTTTCTTTTCTTCTTTTTTTTCTTCTTTTTTTTCTTCTTTTTTTTCTTCTTTTTCTTCTTCTTTTTACTCATTTTCTTTTTATTTATCTTGTACTTCTTATTTTTATTCTATTTCTTCTTCTTTTTCTTCCTTCTTCTTTTTCTTCCTTCTTCTTTTTCTTCTTATTTTTATTATATTTCTTCTTCCCTTTTCTTTTTCTTCTTCCTTTTCTTATTCTTCTTATTCTTCCTTTTCTTGTTCTTCTTTTTCTTTCTTTTATTGTTCTTTTTCTTCATTTTCTTCTTCTCCTTCTTCATATTCTTATTCTTCATTTACTCCTCTTCTCCCTTATCATCATCCCCTTTTTACTCTTCCACTACTTATTCTTATATATTTTTTTCTTTTTTGTTTATCTTTTTCTTCTTCTTCTTCTTCCTCTTGTTATTGATCTTGTTCTTATTTTTTCTTATTTTTCTTATTTTATTCTACTTATTTTTTCTCTTATTATTCATCATCATCTTCTTCTTATTCATCTTATTCTTCTTCAACTTTTTCTTGTTTCTATTACTCTTTATCATATTTGTGTTCTTCATCTTCTTATTCTTCTTATTCTTCTTTTTCTACATCTATTTATTCTTCTTTTTCTTGTTGTACTTCTTCATGTTATTCTTCTTCTTTTTCGTCTTTTTATTCTTCTGATTATTCTTCATCATCATCTGCTTTGTTTTTTTCTTCTTATTATTATTCTATTCTTCTTTCTTCTTCTTTTTCTTTCTTTTCTTCTTCTTTTTCTTCTTCTTCTTCTTCATATTCTTATTCTACTTTTTCTCTTCTTTCTTATCTTCTTTCTCTTCTTATTCTTTTACTGTTTATTCTTCCTTTTCTTTTTATTCTTTGTTATTAGCCTTATTATTCTTATCTTGATCTCTGTGTACTTTTTTTTCTTCTTCTAATTAATTTTCTTATTATTCTATTGATTCTTCTATTTCTTCTTCCCATTTTTGTTTTATTCTTATTTCTCTTCATATTCATCTTCTTTTTTTTTAATCTTATATATGTCCTTTACCATCTTATGTTATTCTTTTTACTCTTCTTCTTTTTCTTCTTTTTTTAAATCAAATTTTTCTTCTTCCTCCCATGCTTCTTTTTATATTCACCTTATTATTATTCTAATTCTTCTTCTTTTCTTGCTCTTCTTCTTTGAGTTCTTATTTTTATTTTTCTTCTTGTTATTATTCATTTGATCATCATCATCATCAACATCTTATTATTATTATTCTTCTTCTTTTTTCTTCATTTACTTCTTTCTTTTCTTTTTTTTCATCTACTTGTTCTTATTTTTTTTTGTTCTTTTTCTATTTTTCCTTTTCTTTTTCTTCTATTTATTCTTCATCATCATCATCATCTTTCACTTCATATTTTCATTATTCATTTTTTGCTTTTTCTTCACTCCTTTTTTTCTTCTTTATCTTTTATTTCTTCTTCCACTTATTTCTCTTATTCTTCTTCTCCCTCCTTCTCTCTTCTTCATCATCTTTATTACTATTATTATCATCTTCTTATTCTTTTTTATCATCTTCTCTTATTATCTTTTCTTCTTCATCATTATTTTTTTCTTCTTCATCATTATCTTTTTCTTCTATTTTTCTACATCATCACCATCATATTATTATTCTTCTTCTTCTTTCTTAAGTTTTCTTCTTCCTTTTATCTACTTCTTTTTCTTGTTTCTCTTTCTTTTCGTCATCATCATCATTATCTTATTCTTCTTATTCTTATTCTTATTTCTCTTCGTCTTCATATTTATGTACATTTTTCTTCATTTTTCTCCACTTCTAATTCACTAAGTTCTTCTTTTATCTCATCATCTTCTTCATCTTCATCTTCTTTTTCCATATTTCTTCTTTTACTACTTATTCTTCTTCTTATTCCTTATCATTATTTTGATTTCTTTTTCTTTTGCTTGTTCATCTTCATATTTTTCATTTTATTTTTCTTTTTTTATTTATCTTCTTACAAATTCATATTTTTGTTCTCCAATTTTTTCTTTTTCCTTTTCCTTCTACTTCTTTTTCTTCTTTCTTTTTTTCTTCTTCTCACTCTTCTTCTTTATAATCATTATGTTCTCATCTTTGTTTCTTTTTTTTTCTACTTCTTCTAATTCTTCTATCTCATGGAATTCATCATCATCATCTTCTTCTTCTTAATCCTCATATTCTTGTTATTCTTACACTACTACTTCTTCTTCATCAACTTCTACTTCTTTTTATTCTTCATTTTATTCTTCTTATTTTTCTTTTTTCTTCTTCATATTTATCTTGTTTTTCTTCTTCTTTTTCTTTTTTTTTCTTTTTTTTTTCTTCTTCTTCTTCTTCTTTTTTATTTATAATTTTCTTCTTCTTCTTCTTTTCTATTTATAATTTTCTTCCTCTTCATCCACCTTCTCATCATCATCATATTCTTCCTATTATTCTATTTTTGTGTCATTTTCTTTTAGTACTTCTACTTTTTTTTTTGTTCCTCTTCTTCTTCATCAACTTTTTATTTTACTTTTTTTTATCATGTTCTTTTTCTTATGCTCCTTCTTCTTATTGTTCTTATTTTTTTTCTTATTATGCTACATCATCCTCTTCACCATTAGCATCAGCATCCTCTTCTTCTTATTCCTTTTCTTTGTCTATTTCTTCATCTTATTTTTCTTCCTCTTATTCTTCCTCATTGTCTTCAAATTTTTCTTCTTATTTTTCTTTATCTTATTTTTATACCTCTTATTCTTCATCATTGTCATCATCTTAATTTTCTTCTTCTTTGACTTTAAATTCTTCTTCTTTTTCTTATTTTTTTTCATCTCATTCTTCTTTTTCTTCTTCTTATTCTTATTTTTCTTTTTTTTTCTTCTCTTCTTCTTCTTCTTGTTCTTCCCCTTCATCATCATATTATTCATCATCATCATTATCATCTTCTTCTTTCTCTTCTTATTTTTTTCTTCTTATTTATTATTATTTTCTTATTTTTGTTCTTCTTTCTTTTTTATCATCTTCTTTTTTTTTCTTCTAATTATTCTACTTCTTTTTCTTATTTTACTACAACTTCTTCACCTTCTACTTAGTCTTCTTCTTCTTCTTCTTCTTCTTCTTCTTTCTACACCATCTTTCTCTTCTTCTTATTTTTCTACTTTTTCTAGTTATTCTTTTCCCCCTTCTTCTTCATTATATTTTTTACCTTATTTTTCTTCATCTACTATTTTACTATCTTCTTTTTCTTTCTCTTTTACGTTATCATATTCTTATTCTTCTTCCACATGTTCATCTTTTATTTTTTTTTATTTTCTTATTCTTCCTTTTCCTCATCCTCACCATCATTATATCTTATTCTTCTTCCTTTTCATCATCAACATCTTATTCTTCTTCTTGCTCTTGTTCTACTTCTTTTTTTTATTCTTCATCATTAACATCTTCTTTTCTAGTTCTTCCTAATATTTTTCATCATTATCTTATTTATTTTTCATCATCATCTTCTTCTTCATATTCTTCATATTCTTCTTCTTCTTCTTCTTCTTCTTCATTTTATTCTTCTTCTACTTATCATTCTTATTCTTCATTTTCATTATCTTCTTTTTCTTCTTATTTTTTTTCTTTTCTTTTTCATTATCTCTATGTTCTTTTTTTTCTACTTCTTAATCTTTTTCTTTCTCTTCTTTTTATTTTGCTTTATTTTCTTCATCCACTTATTCTTCATAGTCTTATTTATCTTCAATTCTTTTTCATCTTCTTATTCTTCTTTTCCTTCTTCATCTTTTTCTACTATTATTTTTTCTTCTTTTTCTTCTACTACTACTTATTATTATTATTATTATTCTACTACACCATCTTTTTTTCTTTCTTTTCTTCTTCATCATATTTATATTCTTTTTCTTATCATTCTTCTATCTCTTCTACTTGTATTTGTTTTTTTTTCTTCTAATTCTTCTTGTTATTTTTTATCTTCTTCTTCATATTTTCTTTTTCTTTTTCTTTTATTTTTTCTTATTATTATTATTATTATTCTTTTATTTTTTATTTTTTTCTTCATTTTTGTTTTTATTTTTCTTATTATTATTATTATTATTATTCTTTTTATTTTATACTTCTTTATAATCTTCTTCGTTTTCTTTCTTCTCTTCATCTTCTTCCTCTCTATATTTTTCTTTGTCCTATTCTTCTTATTCTTCTTATTCATTTTCTTTTTCTTCTTTTTTCTTTTTCATTTACTTCCTCCTCATCCTCATTTTCTTCATAGTTTTCTATTTCTTCTCATTTTTTCATCTTTTCCATTTTGACCTTTTTTATTGCTCATTTTTCTTTTTTTTTTCTTATTATTTTTCTATTTCTACTTCTTGTTCTTGTCTTCTTTTTCTTATTCTTTTTTTCTTATTCATAATTTTCTTCGTATTTTTTTAATGTTCATCTTTATTTTCTTCTTCTTCTTCTTCTTTGCTCTTTTTATTTATTATCATCTTCTTCTTTCGCTTCTTCTCCATCATCTTTATATTATTCATCTTCTTGTATAACTTCTTCATCACTTTATATTCATCATCATCTTCTTCTTCTTCTTCTTCTTTTTTTTATTTTTTTTGTTCTTCATTCTCTTCTTCATCTTCCTCTTCTTCATCATCTTATATTTCTTTATCTTCTTCATCTTCATTTTCTTTTTCTTGTTATTCTTCTTTCTCTTTTTCATCTTGTTCTTTTTTCTTCTTCTTTTTCTTATTTCTACTCTTCTTTTTGATGATCATCAATATCTTCTTCTTTTACTTTTTATTATTCATCCTATTAATTATTCTTTCTCTCTCATCTTATTCATCATCATCACCTTCTTCTTCTTATTCTTCTTTTTAACCTTTTTCTTCTTCTACTTCTTCCTATTCTTCATCTTTTTTTTCATCTTTTTTCTTCTTCATCAACATCTTCTTATGTATTTTCTTCTTTTTCTTCTTTTTCTTCTTCTTCTTTATCTTCTTCTTATTCAACTTTATGTTCATCTTCATATTCTTCATCATCCTTGTCGTCTTCTTCCAATTTTTGTTCGTCTTCTTTTTCTTTTTTTTCTTACTTTTTTTTTACTTTTTCTTCTTCTTCTTTTTCTTCTTCTTCTTCCTCTTCTTATTCAATGGCTTCTTATTTTTCTTCTTCTTCCTCTTCTTATTCAATGGCTTCTTCTTCTTCTTCTTCTTCTTCTTCTTCCTCTTCTTATTCAATGGCTTCTTCTTCTTCTTCCTCTTCATCATCTTCTTCAATATATTCTTCATGTAGTTTTTTTTATCTTCTTTTTCTTATTATTCTTCTTCCTCTTCTTCATTACCTTCTTTTTTTTTCTTTTTTTATTATTACCTCTTCCTATTAATCATCATCATTAGAGGCGTCAAGTGAGCTAGGAAGCCTAGGCACAACATGAGGCATGGCCTTACTAAGTCATGCATGGCCAGCAACACCAATATCTATAACTATGCTTGGACGTAGGTCATGTCAACCTGAGGCACTTCTCCTGCCATGCCTAGCCAGAGGCTTCCATGCCTCATGCCAGTCTAGGCATGACCCTCGTGCCTGGCTTTTTAACATGCTCCACTTGCATGGTGACCATGACCTAGTACCATGTCCCATGAATGGGTCCTGGGTAATTGATGCCCAGACCCATTTTCAAAAAAAAAAACAAATGTTTTTTTAAGTACTTTTCCTCCACGTCTATGTGCTGGGCATTCTAATTAAACCTAATCTACCATATTGATGTGGTAAATCACCCCGTTGAGATAGATGTCCAAATAGTTATGGGCTACAAGGCATCAGTCGAATGTGCACATGCATCGATAGCAAGGCTAGTCACTTTTGCTATCAGGCAACCACATTGACATTGCCATTTAAAAATATATATCTATCACAATCTCATGATCTAGTTGTTGGAAATCATTCGAATGACTAGGGGTAGAAATCTGATTGATGTCGGTTTTCTACCCTTTTATATATTTACAAAATCAAAAAATTATAGAAATATAATATGTTAATAAAAAAAATTATAAATATAGATTAAGTGTTTAATGTTTTTCTTCCCAATTTTATATCTCTTTCCTTTCCTCTACTTTATGCTTTCATTTTTTGTCACTCTCTCTCAATTTGAAATCATAATTTAAACTTTTTTTTGTTCTCTATATTTTCTTTCTCTCTATGAGACTATAGATGTGGCTCTATCCTTTAGAAGTTGGAAACTAGAATGGAATGATGCCTCTAGTTGTAGTTATGCTATTGCCTAACTATATTAGAATTCAACTATTTTTTAGTTGTTTATAAATATTAGTTAATCATTTTTAAACATAAACTAAAAATGTAATCAATGACAAATAGTGAATATAATGATAATGTTATATTTTTTTTAGATATGAATAATAATCATAATCATACGGAAAGGTTCGAGGCTGAAACAATATTTTCTCCCATGGCCTCGACCCAAACTCAAAATTCCTAAAAAATAAAAAATAAGAACTTCAATAGTTTAGACTCACTTTAAAATGATAAAAAGTAAAAATTCTAAGAGTGCTAATGTAGAATCAAAACAATGTATATATTTTCAAATATATATGTAGGAGTATATATGATATAGGCCACCTAGAGAGGCATGTCAATCAATGCACAAAAAAACTTGGTGCATTAGATCTAAGGCAAACCCAATTGAGCATGAACATTATGGTGTTTGAAGCTTGATCTAAATTCAACTTCTTTGATCTCATTCATATACCACAATGATTAAGGGAGTAAATGCATGGCTAAACTGATTATAATCTTGGGTCTTTCTAATATAATTTGAGAATATTATAATAGTCAGTATCATGCAAACCAACTTTCATCCTTCTTATCATAAGATTTCTACATCCATATATTAGAATGATATAATTAAAAATTATAAGTTAGAAAAATAATTAATAATTAATGTATTTAGGAAATATAAAAAAGTAGTATCTGTGACGTCTAATATTTGGACTAATCATAATGATATATCTTTTGCATGCCTCACCACAAACTATGTAGATTCTACATGGGTGCTTAGAATGTAGAATACATCTTAGGATGCTTAGCAAATAATAGTAGTTTGGTAGTCTCTATTTGTTTGTGGGTATAAAGAAGAAGAATTTCCAATAAAAATATGAAACACCATTAGAATTACACTTACCTAATCTTGGAGTCATGTGTTGGATACAAACACATGGTATATAAATATATCAATAATAAGAGTGATGAACTTATTATTGAAGACTCTAACTAGGATATAGAGATTTCTTTTATAAAATTTTTGTAAGATTTTTAAGACATGATAAACATGTGTTCATCTATGTGCAATTTCATCACTTGCATGAAACTCAAGTGCATATACAATATTAGTTGTATATTTAGTAAGTTTAAAGTTTGCCCTACATTTAGTACCATGGCCATTTAGATGAAAACTAAGTATGTAAAGTATTGGTAAACAATTCTATCTTTTTATTACCTAGCTATTTGCATGGATAATAGAGTTAGATAGAAGGGGTAAAGAATATTTTAACATGTATATCCATGTGCATGAACCAGAGATACAAACCTATAAAATTCATTCATGAAAAATTAACCAACTTTTTTAGATACTATGATACTAGGTATGGTAGTAGTTGTAGTTAGACTTCTAGTACAGACATCAACAGCATATTTGGAGACAATGACTTCTCCATTTAGTTAGTAAGAGAGAAATGATTAGGTGTTCCATCGAATAGGAATGAGCTATCTCGGTACTTAGATACTGATTACTAATCATTCTTATCATATAATGATAATAAGAACCTTGATATTTTACTATGATGAAAATCATATGAATCTACCTATCATGTGCTATCTAAGATGACATAAAATCTACTGACTTTTCTAGTGCTTAGCCTAGCATCAGAGTCAACTTTTTCTATTGGAGCCAATATCATTTTAGAAAGAAAATCAAGATTGTGGCCATATATCATTGAGGCACATGTATGCATGAAGGACTAGGAAGATTCGAGGTTGAGCATTCAGGATAGAGTGTGAGTACAAGGGTTACTAGCAGATGATTACTAGTGGGACTTTGAGGATATTGTGGTCACCACTAGTGATACCATCAGATACTTACATAATGATGGTAATTTGCATACAGACACTAATTTATATTTAGATTTATTGTTGTTTGTTTATGTTGTATTTATTTTATGATTATCAATTTGGTACAATATGATTTGATTTTGATATAATGATTATGATTTATAATTATATTTTTGTTGCTATTATTATTAATTATTATTTATCATTTTCATTTCATGTCTATCTCTTGGATCTTATTTTGAAATAAAATTTGTATTTCATTTTTTACTTTGCTTACAATATAGTAGTTATAGTTTATATTTATACATTTGTAGTCTTATCATTATAATTATGTTTCGTTAATATTATGTCTGATGTGTATTGTAAATGTAATTATTTTTTTTCTTTGTTTTATTTATTTTATATTTTTATTCATTTTCGTTTCTCTTCTTATTCATCATCATCATTTTCTTCTTTTTCTTATTTTTCTTCTTCAACTTCTTCTTATTAGCCTTTTTCATCCTTTTTTAATCTTCTTTTTCTTATTCTTCTTCTTTATCTTCTTCTTATTTATCTTTATGTCCATCATCATCTTCATCATCTTCTTCTTCATCTTCTTTTAATCTTCTTCTTCTTTTCATTTTCTTCTTCTTCTTCTTCTTCTTCTTCTTTTTCTTCTTGTTTTTTCTTATTCTTCTTATTCTTCAATAACATCATCTACCTCTTCTTCTTGTTTCTCTTATTATTCATCATCTTTATGTTATTCTTCTTGTTCCTCTTCTTGTTCCTCATCTGTTCATCTTTTTGTTTTTCTACTATATTTTCTTCTTCTTCTTCTTCCTCTTTTTCTTCTACTTCCTATTTCTTCATTATCTTCATCTTCTTCTTTTTCTTCTACATTGTCATGATCTTTTTCTTATACTTATTTTTTACTTCTCTCTCTTATTATTCTTTTAATATTATTCTTACTCTTATTTTTTGTCTTCTTACTCTTATTATTTATCTTATTACTCTTATTATTATTATTTTTATTCATCTTATTCTTCATCTTCTTTTTCTTTATCTTCTTTTTTTTCTTATTTTTCCTTCTCTTTTTCTTCATCATCACTATGTTGTTAAAAAAGATAAGGAGAGTGAATTAAGTAGAAGAAGAGCAGTTAAGACAACTAGAAATGAGACTTGATGATACTAATTTGGATATGCTAAAATAAAGAGCTACATCAAAACATCTGGTGGTTGAAATGAGTCTAGACAGTGGTGAGGAGGTTAAAAAAATTGAAGAAGTTATGACACATCATAATGTCTTGGCTAAAATGAAAAAAAGAAAAGATTTGTGTACTCAAGATGAAAAATCTATGTAGAAATTACTATTGAGATAGTCTTCCATATAGTGTTGTTGGCCAACATGAAAAATAGAAGATGAAAGAAAGTAAAAGATGACATAGTTAAATTAGAATGAAATATAGAAGTTATAAATGAAGTGAATTCCTTAGAAAAGGTGTAGCTAAGGACATTAAATATAGCTCATCTTGGGAGGAAAATGTAGTCATGGAATTCAAATCCTACCAAGACTTATTTACATATCCACAAAAAGAAATAGTCTCACTATCTAGACTTATTATGACACTCAAAACATAATCATAGTAAATACTTAACAAGGAAGGAAGGAATGTAACATTTTTTATATAGAATGAGAGTAATTAAAGATGAGCAATCACTTAAGTATGTAAGTTTGTTAAGTATACCAATATCAAATAAAACTAGATATTTTTATGATTATGTATAATATGTTTGTATAGATAAGAGCTCTAAAATAAACAATTTCACTAAATTATGGTTTTTTATTTATTATGTTAAATATTAGTAAAATTGAATGATGTTTGTGTGAAATGAAACCTTGGTAGATTATTGAGACGAATGAAAGAAAAAAGACATGTAAACTCATAATATTTTTTGTGTTATGACTTTGTTATACTTCTTTTAGCTATAAAGTAGTTTCGCCATCTAGTTTTGGTCAAAGCTCTACAGAAATAATTATGATAATCTTTGTATGTCATGATACTACCACCTCATTGACATAATCTTTTCGGTATGCAACATATTCTTTTTGCTCCCACCTAGCCTAAAACTATGATGTCACATGTTTGACTCACAACCATTCCACATGTCTATCAAATGTTTTAGCTGGAAGGCTCTTTGTAAAAGGATCTACCAAGTTTTTGTTGATGCTACTTTCATCACCACAATATCCCCTCTTTACATAATATATTTTATTAGATGATAATTGTGCTCTATGTGTTTTTCCTTTTTATGGGTTATATGTTCCTTCAAATTTGCAACTACTTTACTATTATCACAATAAAGTATAATGATCAACGACATAGAAGGAATGACCTATATATATATTATTAAGTTTCTAAACCATAGAGCCTCCTTGGTTGCTTCAAATGCTACCATATACTCAACTTCCATGGTGTAATAAGCAATACAATATTGCTTGATACTTCTCCAACTAATGATTTTGCTTCCCAAGGTAAGCACATAGCTCGAAGTGAATTTTCTTAAATCCTCATCTAATTAGAAATTTGAGTCTATATATTTGATAATACAAGATTATCTACTTGGTATACTAATATATAATCTCTAGTCCTTTTCAAGTACTTGATTATGTATTTCACTATTGTCTAATACTCTTGTCCTAGGTTAGATTGATATCTACGTAACATGCCAATGGTATAATAGAAATTAGGTCTAGTACAAAGTATCACATATGTGAGTTTTCCTACTATAGATGCATAAAAACCACCTTCGTGTTATCTCTCTTTGGGTATTTTGGGGAACTATCTATTTGATAAAGTAATTCCATGTCTAAAAATATTTATTAAAATTATGCATGTTAAGTAAAGTCAATATTTGATCGATATAAATAGCTTGAGATAATTTCAACATTCATTACTTGCAATCTTGAAAAAGCTTGATCCCAAGAATGTGAGCAGCTTCTCCTAAGTCTATCATATCGAATTGATTGGATAACTAGACCTTAACTACAGATAATGAGCTCACATCATTGTGAATGAGTAATATTTCATTAACACACAATATCAAAAATATCACATTGTTATCACATCTCTTTATATACATATAATATTCATCCTGATATTGATCAAAGACATAAGACTTAATCAAAATGAGTATTGTAATATCTAAATGTATATTATAGTCCATAAATAGACTTATTCAACTTACACAACATGGGTTCTTCACCTTTCTCTATGAAACCACCTGGTTATATTATATAATATTTATGCATACATTCTTCAAGATGTCCATTCAAAAATATAGTCTTCATGTCTATTTTCCAAATCTCAATCAGAATGAATTAAAATAGACAATATAGTTCAAATTGACTTCAACATGGCTACCAACAAAAAGGTTTCCTCATAATCGATTCCTTCTTTTTAATTAAAGCCTTTTGAAAAAAGTCTAGCACATTATAAGTCTCAATATTGCTATCTATCTCACTCTTTTTCTTATAGATCCACTTATATTTTATAAGTTTTATTTGTTCAGGTAGTCTTATACGATTCTAGATATGATTGGATTGTATTGACTGTATTTCTGATTTCATATCCATTTTTCAGCATTCTCCATCTTTATCTTGAAGTATTTTGTCATAATTTTTGGAATTAGTATCTAGCACATCATGGATTCTTCCATAAGACTCTCCCAAGAATATATACCATGTGGGTTGACAAACAACCTTTCCGCTATAATGAGGCACTCCTCTTGGTTGCATATTTTTAGTGATAAAAAACATAGATCCTGATCCATGTGAACCATTATGATCATTGCCATTTAGATACACTATTGGCATATCAATGATAGGCTTACAAAGTTCAATATCAATTTTATCACTAATAGTTATTTAATTATAATGAGGTAATGACACATTAGAGATGTCACCCTAGGGTGTTTCTATTGGAGTTTCAGGTAGAATATCCAATCTAATTAGAACATAAACACGGCAGAATTTATAATTTTTTATCCCTTAACCCACTAAGGATCACATGTTTTTTATAAAAATATGAAGGAATGGTAAATGAAGCATACCTCTTGTAGATCGATTCATCAAGCCTTCATAGTGTGCATCTTGGTTTATTCGGATCTTCAAATGTGCTGCCTTTCTAAAAAAATGACCACCCTCTACAAGCATCCACAAAAAAACAAATAATGAATGATTTTGTTGAATGCTAGTTCAAATTTATCTTCTCAAAACGAAAGGGTTTCTCTCTGTTTTATAAAAAGATTACTTAAATCAAATAAGTCTCACACACACACATATATATACCAGTCTGTTAGGGCTGTTGTTATAAATAAATTTAATTATATATTTAAAACTCTTTTAAATAATAACAACTTAAATTCAAATCTTTAAAAACTCTTTTTAAATGAATTTATTCATAAAAACTCATGTTCAATGTATAAAAATAATTTTTATTTAAATCACGAATATAAATTTTTTCAAAATTAAATTCGAATTTAAATAATAACAAATTATTATTTATGATTTAAAATAATCTCATCATTTTAAATTACTACAGAGAATAAAAAACCATAATCATTATTATTCGTTATTAATGTGCGACCCTATAGGTTCAATTAACATTAATAATAGACCGAAATCATATTTTGATCCTACAAATCATAAGTGGCCTCTAGCAAAATATTATGACTATCCAAGTTAAATGAAAAGTTCATGATCCGAGATAACCTTAATATAGCTAATGACATAATCCTTTTGTCTCATGATATCTTGATAGAATATAATGTATGGACAAATTTAACATTATATAATTCTATCTTTGATTGATCAAACTTAATTAGATTGACTAAGCAAATGATATTGATCTCCATCAATTCATTTGAGCATGACCATGCATTTCTCAGTCTCAATTATCAAGGGACCCAGTGATACTCATTTATAATAAGAAGAACAAATTTCATCTTAATCGCTCATACTCTCTGCATAATTCTTATTATGTTCAAGTATTAACTTTATAATCATCTGATAAAAGACAACATTTGATTATATCAAAACACAATATTTTTTATGTTGAGAATTATAATGATCTCATGTCAAATGATTAAATAACATAATTATTAGAGATTAACTTATGATTTTGATCCATGTATTAATCTCAAGACAAGTTTGTCCTATATTTGTTCTCAATAAATAGATATAAATTTAATTTGTATCTCATATACATATTCATCCTATGATTATCAATCAAACTTTATACTAATCTTAATTCATTATTATTCCCATAACAATAACAAATTAGGGATATTTAGAATAATTAAAATATTATTTTAGGATATTATATATAATAAACATGTAAATCATAATAATAGTTAATTCTCATAAATAATCAAAATATCATGTTTATACGATAGGCCTTGGGCACTATTACTAACAATCTTCCACTTGCCCTAGGCCGATTTATCAATGTATCTAATACCTATGAACCTAGCATGACAATCATGCTTTGTTTGTGGTAGAGGCTTAGTCAATGGATCAGCATTATTATCATCTTTTGGAACTCTACATATCTTAACGTCACATCTCTCAATGATTTCTTGAATGAGATGATAATTCCTAAGAATGTGTTTGGATCTCTGATGTGATCAATGTTCTTTTCCTTGTGCAATAGCACCTTTATTATCACAATAAACATCAACAAGATTTGTAATGCTAGGAACCACTTCAAGGTTAGTAATGAACTTATTGTTTCAAACTACTTTCTTTGTTGTATTAGATGCGGCAATGTATTCAGCTTCAGTTGTAGAATCAGTAATAGTGCTTTGTGTTGAACTTTTTTAGCTAATTGCACAACCATTTAAACAAAACACATCTCCCGACTATGATCGGAAATCAACTTTGTTAGATTGGAAGCTTGCATCTGTGTAACTATTTACAACCAAATCATCTTCTAATCCACCATACACCAAGAATATATCTTTAGACCTTTTCAGATATCTTTAAGAATGTTTTTGACAACTATCCAGTGGCTCTCACCTGGATCTGACTGGTATCTACTTGTTATGCTTAAAGTATAAGATACATATGATCTAGTACACAAAATGGCATACATGATAAATCATATTGCTGAGACATAAGAAATCTTACTCATCTGCTCTCACTCATCTTTAGTGTTAGGACACTGAGATTTTCCAAAAGGAATACCTTAAGACATGGGCAAGTATCATCTCTTGGAATCTTGCATACTGAACCATTTCAGTACTTTGTCTATATAAATACTTTGACTTAAATTTATCAGCCTCTTAGTTCTATCTCTATAGATCTTTATCCCTATGATATATGCAGCTTCACCTAAGTCTTTCATTAAGAAACACTTTCCTAACCAAGACTTGACATTTTGCAAGGTAGGGATATCATTCCCAATGAGTAAAATATCATCAACATACAAGACAAAATACAATTACGCACCCACTAATTTTTTTATTAACACAAGGCTCGTCTTCATTTTTGACAAATTCAAACCCTTTGAATGATTCATCAAAATGAAGATTCCAATTCCAAGAGGCCTGCTTCAAACCATAAATGGATCATTGAAGCTTGTATACTTTACTAGAATTATTAGGTTGTATAAAACTTTCATGTTGTGTCATGTACACATCCTCAAGTAAGTTTCCATTAAGAAAAATAGTTTTAACATCTATTTGTCAAATCTCATAATTATAATATGCAGTACTGACAATAAGAATTCTGATAGACTTAAGCATAGCTATAGGTGAAAAAGTTTCATCACAGTTTATTCCATGAGTTTTTCTAAAATCTTTTGCAACTAGCCTTGCTTTGTTAGTATGGAGGAGCTAGTTTATACCATGAGTTTGTTTGAAACTTTTTGTAATAAGCAGCTCCATGAAGTTGATTTGACTACCAACTTTCGCATAGACACCTAGCTCCTCCATCATCATGGTTCGATTACATGACTTCAAATGGCTTGCATCATCTCTCTTATTTTATTACAACAATTAAAAAATTACAATAAAACAAAAATGGCATGCAAGCCATATTTAATAATTACAACCCTTAAAAAAATAATAATCTATCAAACACATTGGTTAAAAAGGTCATATTGTGCACCATGTGAAGCAACATAACAGGCAAAATATATAATGTTATCATACAGCATAAATAATTTGCATTAAAAAAAAATTATAATAGCCGTGTATTTAAAAATAATTAAATTTATAAAGTGTTATGTAGAGCTGTTATGGTGGTTCCGCTAGCTGGTTAGCAGCCGGGGTCAAGGGGGGCCACCCTCATGGGGTTAGGGGTAGCACCCCAAGAAAAAATTAGTAATTTCCATTGATCTTATCAATAAATATTTATTAATATTATCAATAAATTTAAAATAAGCCAAGAGCCATCAAAATCACATTAAAACAATATATTATGTAATCTCATTACACATATAGCTTATTTTGGCACCACCATAAGCAATCACTAATAAATCAAAAATGATTTATGAATTTATTCAATGTAATTAATCTGATTAAGACAAAGCTAGAATCATATATTATGCTATTACACACTTTAATGGCAATATCTCATTCAGATTCTCAATCATACTAGCAAATCCTTTTAGGTTTCGAATTCAATCAATTAATACCTTAACAAAACTTATTAACTATGTCATTCGCACAAACCATAATTTCACATATATTCAAAATTGCAAATCATGCCAGAATCATATACATCGCATACGTACGATAAAATATGTCATTATTAGTTTTTATGAAAACACAACCTCCCTCTGATACCACTATTGGAGTTTCGGGTAGAATATCCAATATAATTGGATTATAAATATAGTGAAATTTATAATTTTATATCCCTTAATCCACCAAGGATCATATACATTTCATAAAAACATGAAGGAAGGATAAACTAAACTTATCTATTATAGATCGATTCGTCAAGCCTTCAAAGTGTGCGTCTTGGTTTATTCGAATCTCTAAAAGTGATGTCTTTCAGAAAAAAATGACCATTTTCTACAAAAATTCGCACACGAACAAATAATAAATGATCTTGTTGAATGCTAGTTTAGATTCATCTTCTCAAAATGAAAGAGTTTCTCTCTGTTTTATAAAAAGATGACTACTTGCATCAAATATGTCTCACATATATGTATACAAGTCTGTAAGGGTTTTAGTCATAAATGAATTTAATTATATATTTAAAACTTTTTTAAATAATAACAACTTAAATTCAAATCCTAAAAAACTTCTTTTAAATGAATTTATTCATTAAAACTTATGTTCAAAATAACAAATTAATTATTTATTCAAATCATGAAATTAAACTTTCTCAAAATTAAATTCGAATCTAGATAATAACTAATTGTTATTTGTGATTTAAAATAATCTCATCATTTTAAATTATTACAGAGAATGAAAAACTATAACCATTATTATTTATTCTTAATGTGCAACCCTATAGATTCAATTAACATTAGCAATAGACCTAAATCATATTTTGATCATACAAGTCATAAGTAGCCTCTATCAAAATATTATAACTACCCAAGTTAAATAAAAAGCTCATGATCTGAGACAACCTTAATATAGCTAATGACATAATCCTTTTGTCTCATGATATCTCGATAGAATATAAGGCATAAACAAAGTCAACCTTATATCATTCTATCTTTAATTACTCGAAACCTAATTAGACTGACTAAACAAATGATATTGATCTTGATCAATTTATTTGAGCATGACCATGCATTTCTTAGTCTCAATTATCGAGTGGACCCAGAGATATCTCTCTTATAACAAAAGAGACAAATTCCATCTTAATCGCTCATATTTCACTACATAATTCTTATTGTGTTCAAGTATAACCTTTATAGTCATCTGATTAAAGACAATGTTTGATTATATCAAAACACAATATTCCTTATGTTGAGAACTATAGTGATCTCAGGTCAAAGGATTTCATAACATAACAATTAGAGATTAATTTTTGACTTTGATCCATGTATTAATCTCAAGATGGGTCAGTCCAATATTTGTTCTCAATAAATATATATAAATTTGATTTGTATCTCATACACATATTCATCCCATGAATATTAATAAAACTGTATACTAATCTTAATTCATTGTTATTCCCATAACAATAATTGATTAAGGATATTTAGAATAATTAAAATATTATTCAAGGATATTATATATAATAGACATGCAAATAATTATAATAATTAATTCTCACAAATAGTCAAAATATCATGCCTATATGATAGGCTTAGAGTACTATTACTAATAGTTTCCTCTATAATTGAAGGAGTGTGAATTGGCTTATTTCCTCTTAACATCTCTAGAACAATTATACTTATGGGTTTGTGGTTTGCTATATAGTCATGTTCTAGGAATCGGGCATTAGTACTAACAATAACCCCCTAGTCCTTCAGACTATATAACAAACCACTTTTTGTTCCCCTAGGACATCCTACAAAGAAACAAACTTAAGTTTTTTATTTCTAGCTTATTTGTTTTCCCTTTTAACACATGTATTAGCCAACCCCACAAATGAATGTGTTTTAGACTAGGCTTATGCCCATTCTACAATTTGGTTGGAGTTATAGATACTGACTTAGATAGCATCATGTTCAAAATATTAATTGTTGTTTCTAATGCATATCCCTATAAGAAATCAGACATATCAGAATAACTCATTATTAACTTTACCATTACCATAAGAGTCAAATTCCTTCTTTATGTCATGCCATTTTTCTATGGAGTTCTAGGTGGGGATAATTAGGATGTGATTCTTCAATCTAACAAGTAGTCCCTAATCTATCCAAAGAGGTACTCACCATCACAATTAGATCTAACAAGTAGTCTCTAATTTTGAGATATTTATTATGATGTTTTTTTATTTCTATCCTATACTCTTTGAATTTTTCAAAGGGGTTGGACTTATGACACATCAAATAAATATATCAATATCTTAAGTAATCATCAGTGAAAGTGATGAAGTACTCAAAACCATCTCTTACTTGGATTTTCATGGGGCCATGTGATCATTATGAACCAATTTCAGTGGCTCTTTGGCTCTATAGCATTTGGCTAAGGGCTGTTTGTTCATCTTTCCTTATATGTTTTACTCACATATTGGAAGTGTTTCTACTTTTTAATGAACCTAAGGGTTCATCTTTAACTAGTTTAAAAATTCATTTTTAATTTATATAACCTAGGCATAAGTGCTAGGGATATGTATAATTTATAACAGAAAGATATTTTCTCTTATATGATAAGTAATTTATGTTATTTGACTCACATTGTTGGAATAGAGTAGAAAATATTTTAATAACATAAAGGTTGTTTTTTAATATGTCAGGACAAATAATCCTTTTATTCAAGTAAATTATTACCAAATTATTAAACAAAAAGGTGAATCCTATCTAATTAAACTAGAGACTAAAATTAAATTTTTTTTATGAAGGTACATAAAGATAATCTATTAAAATTAAAATATTATCTCTCAAACTAAAGTATGCAAACTCCCAATATAATAGTTATCACATTGATATTGTTTTCCATGTGAAGTGAATATCAATCTCATTATTACTTAGTTGTCTAGTTTACCAAAACTATCGCAAAGAAATATAGACATAATTAGTGGTGCTCGTATCTACATACTAGGTATCCAAAGATACCTTCGCTAAATATGTTTCAACTACAAGTAATTTAAGACTTACCTTGATTGTTTACTTTATTAAAATAAATCAAACATTTGCTTCTTCTAGTGTCCTAACTACTGTAATGAAAACTTTTTTCTTTTGGATTTTTGACACCCGCTAGTCCCCATTTGTTTTAGGCGCTGTTGAAGGAACTTGAGTATATTTCTAAAATTTCTTATTCTTCCTTCTTTTTTGTTTAGAAGAAGTTCTTTCAGCCACAAACATCGTAGATAGTTTTCTAATAACACTTTCAGTAGACACCAATTTTTAAAGCAATTGTACCAAATTCCAATCAAGTTTGTTCATATTGAAATTTAGGTAGAATTACTTATAGAAGTATAGTAGTGATTGAAGAATAATATCACTCTGAGAGTCCACATCAGTCTCAGCTCCAAGGATCTTTAATTCATTTAGAAGATAAATCATCTTGAGACAATGATTTATCAAAGAAGTGTTTTTAGTCATCATAATGTTCATTAGATCCCTAATGGCTTTCTAATAGTATATGGTGAAAAAGATAAGTCATGGGACACATGTAATAAGATATGAATCACTAAAAGTGATAGCCATGCATACATCTTCTTTTTGTATGGCTTTCATGATTGGAATTCCTAGGGTGATGTACATTAATTGTTCTTATAAGTATGATGCTTATAAAGCTGAAAGCAAAAACACTATTATGACCCCATCAATGTATGTCATTTATGATTATTGAGACCAGATAATAGAAATGGACATTGAAGCAATCTTCAAGGAATATTGACGTATTGCCTAATAGGAGTATAATTATGAGATGACCACTAGACATTTAGATGTGAAGCTTTGAGAGATGTGCTAGGTACAACGAATGCACAACCATAAGAGGACCATCTGTGGTAGTGACAATTCATGGTTTCTCATCTCTTGAATGCTAACAAGGCATGAGATATGATAGTATCAAACTTTTCATGCAACAATCAAGTATGATACTACTATAATACTAGAGAAAACATCATCATAAATAAGAAAAAAAACCAACCCTAGAATTTAAGTATCTATATGAGACCTAGTGATATATTCTCAACTATAATAGTTAGTTAACTCAACTTTACTTGATCAATTTGTCATATCAATCCATATGAGATTGATATCTAAAAATATGTTCACTTTATTACTTATAAGACACATCTACTTGTAGAATTCTATTGAGGTTTACACATGCCCAACAATCTTTTTGTGTAGTAGCAAGAATCATTGAATTTTTGACATTATATAAAATTCTAAAAAATAATATTTCTTAGTCGTAACCATATTTGCTCTCAACACATTTTTGGTCATTACTTTATTTTCACATCATGATAATCAAAACATTGAATCTCAGTCACAACATTAAAAAAATCATGACAATATTTGAATGATAATATGAAGTTGCAACATAGTTTTTAAAGTTGTGATAGTATTATTATAGAACTGAAATCACAATATTACATATATTTTCATATGTAACAAATAATTAACCCCACTAGCCTTGGTCCTTGGGTGGCCTTGAGTGTTAGCCTATTTACCAGCCCACAACTAGGTATATCAATATTATCCACTTTGCTCTGTAAGGTGCATGAAATTAGACATGAGTCATGACTTATTCTCATGACTCTAATGTCACATCCTTAGGACTTTAACAACCCAAGTCTTTTTACTCCCATGACAAAATATTAATTGACCTACATAATATTATAGCCAAAAAGAATGTATTGCACATTTGAATAATTATACTAATGAGATAGTAGAGTAGTGACATGCAAAGATTATTATGACTAAATAAGTAGAGTTTTACTAAATAATAGATTTCAAAACTACTCGATAAGTTACATATCAAAAAGTCATCAAACACCTCTAAAAACATAATGATTTCATTATTTTGAATTCATATCCACCAAAACTCAAGTCATAAAATTGATCCAATTTTTGCTCATTTTCATACTTACATATCATATAACATCGCCATATATACACAAGAATGTTTAGTAGGTTACAAACCAAACAAACTCTTATACTAAGATTATTACTCATCACCAAACAATAACTTTCCCCTTAATAAAAATATTGTACTACATCATCTCAAACAAAATTTTTTCTCTATGACTAGGTTTGATTGTCATAGTATCTCAATATAGTAGAGCAACTTCTCATGGACATATTGATAGTCATGACATGGTTTAAGTTCCATAACTATACCTATGGGTAAGTTGAGTATGTACAATCATAGATGTGATGGGTATGTAGTATTTATTATATCATACAATGCAAAAATAAATCCTTGGCTTTCTGTCCAAAAAGTATTATATTTAATATCCATAGCTAGACTATCAATACCTTTTTTCTTCCATTATTAATCTTTTTTATCCGTGCTAGATTTTTAGTTTACAACCTACTTCCTTCTTTCTTATTTCTTTCATCCATCTCACATAAGTTGCACTTCTTTCTTTGACACTTCCTTCCTTGGATGTCATGAATTTGAATCTTGTTTTGAATTCTTCTTTGATTCTAGCTTAGCCATTTTCTTATTGTATCCCCAAAGTCATGGCACTAAGAACAACTATGATTTTTTTAAGCTTCTCTTGGCCTAATTCTTTCTATATTACCAAGGTTGTAGTGTTGAGCACACTCATACATTTTTCTTTAAGCTTCTCTTGGTCTATTTCTTTCTATATTACCAAAGTTGTAGTCTTGAGCATACCCATAAATTTTTCTTTAAGCTTCTCTTGGCCTATTTCTTAATATAATACTAAAGTTTCAGTACTTTGAATGGCTATAGCTTTGTCACTGAGCTTCTAATGGATAATTTCATTTTGTAACTCTAAAGTCATGGTGCTATGCTTGACCGGGACTTTATTATTAAGATTCTAATAGATAATTTTATTCTATAACACCAAAGTCATAATATTATGCTCAACCATGACTTAGTCATTGAGAAATAAACAATTAAACATATAAACATATACGCATATAAACATATAAACATACAAATATATAAACATATAAACATATAAACTTATAAACTTATAAACGTATAAACATGCAAACATATAAACATACAAACATATAAACATACAAACATATAAACATACAAACATATAAACATATAAACATACAAACATATAAACATATAAACATACAAATATATGAACATATGAACATATAAACATATAAACATATATACATATAAACTTATAAACGTAAAAACATGCAAACATATAAACATACAAACATATAAACATACAAACATATAAACATATAAATATACAAACATATAAACATATAAACATACAAACATACAAACATACAAACATATAAACATATAAACATACAAACATATAAACATACAAACATACAAACATATAAGCATATAAGCATAAAAACATATAAACATATAAACATATAAACATATAAACATATAAACATATAAACATACAAACATACAAACATATAAACATATAAAAATATAAAAATATAAAAATATAAAAATATAAAAATATAAAAATATAAAAATATAAAAATATAAACATATAAAAATATAAACATATAAACATATAAACATATAAACATATAAACATATAAACATATAAACAAATAAACATATAAACATATAAACATATAAACATAAAAATATAAACATATAAACATATAAGCATATAAGCATATAAGCATATAAGCATATAATCATATAAGCATATAAGCATATAAGCATATAAGCATATAATCATATAAGCATATAAGCATATAAGCATATAATCATATAAGCATATAAGCATATAAACATATAAAGATATAAAGATATAAAGATATGTTCATATGAACATATGAACATATGGGCATATGGACATATGGAGATATGGACATATGGAGATACGAACATATGGAGATATGAACATATGGAGATATGGACATATGGAGATATGGGCATATGGACACATGGGCATGTGGACATATGGACATGTGGACACATGGGCATGTGGACATATGGACATGTGGACACATGGGCATGTGGACATATGGACATGTGGACACATGGGCATGTGGACATATGGACATGTGGACATGTGGACATGTGGACATGTGGACGTGTGGACATGTGGACGTGTGGACATGAGGACATGTGGACATGTGGACATGTGGACGTGTGGACATGAGGACATGTGGACGTGTGGACATGTGGACATGTGGACGTGTGGACATGAGGACATGTGGACATGTGGACATGTGGACGTGTGGACATGAGGACATGTGGACGTGTGGACATGTGGACGTGTGGACATGAGGACATGTGGACATGTGGACATGTGGACATGTGGACATGTGGACATGTCGACATATGGACATATGGACATATGGAGATATGGAGATATGAGGATATGGGGATATGGAGATATGTAGATATGGAGATATGGGGATATGGAGATATGGGGATATGGACATATGGAGATATGGACATATAAACATATAAATATATAAACATATCAAGATATAAATCTATAAATATATAAACATATAGATATATAAACATATAACCATATAAACATATAAATTTATAAACATATAAACATATAAAAATATAACATATAGATATATAACTATATAAAAATATAAACATATAAAAATAAAAATATATAAACACAAAGACTAAACACACACATACACACACACCTTTGTTTATATATATATATATTTATTTATTTATTTATTTATTTATAGATTTACACACACACACACACATATTTATAGATTTATATACACCCACACACATACACACATTTTTATAATTGCTAAAAATTATATATTATGCTTGTAGTTGGATGAGTTTTGTTGTGTTTTTGTATGTGAAAGTCGTGAGTTCAAAGTTTTTTCGCATTTGGCAGATGATAATTGTGATTTTTTTATTTTTTTTAAAATTATTGTTGGGGACAAAATTAAGTTCTTGATTTTGTATATTAAAATATAATTATTTAACATTTTTGTGTACTTTTATAAATTTTAAAAATAAAAGATATTTTTTTAATTATTTTGTATTTATTATACAAAAGCACAAATATCCCCCAAAAATAACTTTATTAAACGAAACATACTAACAAAAATATGTTTTTCCAAACATAGACACCACGTGTCTACTTGAGCATACCAAAAAAAAATACTCATCACAATTTTCTAGATAATTTTATTATTTATTTCTGATTATAATCTAAAAATAATAATTTTTTTTAAAGTTTTTTGTTGCAAGAAAAGTCATGCAAGAGATGAGAAATAATTAGAAAAAGAGCTAATATGTAGATAACAAACAAAATCACATAAATTTATTTATATTATTTTTTCCGAGAGCAATTATTATAGTAATTGGTTAAACAATTACATTTTTTAATTTTGATCAAAAAAAGAGATATTAGTTGATTTCATAATTTTGAAATGCATGCTTATTTTATCAATTAGCTATCACAATAAAATTTGTGTTTTTTTTAATGAAAATAATAAAAACAAATGGAAGATGGACAGTAATAGTTCATTGCTGCAAACGAAGGTGCCCGGCAGTGCGCTCCTACAGCCGGTCTGGTTATGAATTTCGAATCATGGTCGAAGATGCCGGAGAAGTATTTTCGGAAGAGAGCAATCACCACAGAAGCAGGGGACCAAATCGAAAGAGTATCAGATGATGAAGGGGAAAGGAGGTTTCTGCAATTCACTAACTAATCCACCTATCATTCAATCATACTTCGGGTTATCGTCATGTTCTTCCAAGCGGGGCATTTCGATCTTATCTTAAACAAATTTGCTTCACCGTGTCAGATTGGTCTTGGAGGAGGTGAGATTCCTACAGAAGCAGCGGGAGACAAAATCTGGAATTCCTGCAATTCTGAGCGTGAAAAGCGGAGCTGTAGTGGTTAGGAGAGGCGACAAGAACGAAGGTGACGGAGAGGACGAACTTGTTCTCCAAGATACTTTTGCCCAAGAAACTGCTGTCATGGTTGAAGATCCTAATATGTAAATTTCATGAACTCAAGGATATAATAAGTGTTACTGGGCAGCACCTTTGTTGTTTTACATCTGGATGACAAACTTGGTGGCTTCCTCTGGTCACTTCACAGGGTAAAATACGTCGAGCAAGAACTAGCAAAGAGAAGAGGAAAAAGTCTAAATGCGATAAATGAAGTGGACAGAGATTTAAAGCGGACAGAAGACGAGTTATACATAGTTCCTGAGCATCTAAAAGTGAGTGATTCAGCATTGCAGCGTCCAACGCTTTTAGTTCCTAGTGCTTGTTTTATGCTATGCACCCTGTTCGTAACTAATCACCCCTTGGGCTGCATAATAAAAGAACTACTGCAAACATAAAAAATTAAGTAATATATGATACTTATTTTCAACCTGAAGCTTGCATATCAAGCCCAATTCATTGAATGGGAAGATGTAGGTTTATACAATACATTCTTTACTATTACACTAATCTATTCTAGGTAGTTTAACCAAACCTAATACAATATATTTTTTTTATTGAATTGAAGGATAAATATCATCAACTTTGTAAACAATGTTCTTCAAGTTGTAATGTGAATGTTAAGAACTCCTAACATGTGCAATTTATTTGATAACATTTATTTTCTAATGATTTGATGAATATATCTGCAAGTTGATTTGTACAAGTAACGTATTTGTTTACAATTTAATCATCTTGTATTTTTTCACAAATAAAATGATAATTCATTTCAACATGTATAGTTTTTTTTTCATTGATAATGTGATTGACTTCTATATGTAAGACAATTGTGTTATCAAAGTTCAATAATATTAGCTTTATATGCATTATTCTGAAAATTGTTAATAATGAGTATATCCATGATAATTCACATCTTGTACTGTCATGACTATGTATTCAACTTATGCTAAGGAGAGAGATAGCATTTGTTGCATCTTTATTTGTTAGAAAATAAGGTAAGATCCTAAATAAATATTATAATTCATAACGGATCTATGAAATATTGGACAACTAACCTAATCCATATTAGAAAAAAACTAGCAAAGATAAAACATTTTGAGAAGGAAAAAATAAATCTTGTGGTAGACTATTTTCAAATAATGAGCTACATTCAAGGAGGGTTTCATGTGTGGTTTGCATGGTGTATGCATTAATTTGCTCAACATAAGCATTGAATATATGCTATTTGATTGGATAATAATCAAGTAAATTAGGTTGAAATAGTCACATATACTGAGATCAATATTTGAGCAACCTCCTTGAATCTAAGAATTTTTTATTTTGCTCAAAAGAAAGCTTATAGGTTTAGTACCTAAAATTCTTATCTTTAAAAAATTTTTGTAAGTATTTTTTTTTTACTGAGAAATTTCAATGGATAGAAAATACACCAAATTATTCAAATCTTAATCTAAAAATCACTATATAAAAATCACTATATTTGTTTTTTTGGTTTGTGAATAATGAGTAATCTATTTTGGGAACTAGTAACTTAGATAACTTTTAGAGAACTTGGGAAACTATTCTTGAGAAGCTTATTTCAATGTTACTAATGATGCAACTCGATCTTATTTGACGGAATTAATCCAACATGACTAGACTTGACCCAACCTGAGATTGACTTGAGTTTCATAATTTTAGTTTTGATTGGCATTGGATTAAAGGATTTGAATTTAAAGATGTCAAATAAGTCGTGTTGTGCTGGCATAGCTCATTTTTGAGTGGCTCAGTTGGGCTACCATGCCTTGCTGGGCGTTGCCCGATATGGAAGTTGTACCATTCCAGGCATGACCCGACATAGAAGTTATACCGTGCTGGGCATGACCCGACATGAAAGTTGTACCGTGCTGGGCATGAATTAAACATGGAAGTTATGCCGTGCTAGGCACAACATGACTTATAGTTTGCCCAACTTGAAATCATGCTAGTTGTCGTGCCTGGCATGATTGGCATGATTTTGGGCAGACTCTTATCTAATGTGTTGGGTCATATTGGGTGATGTCGAATTGTGTCAGTTTTTAATGGAAATGTGTATGCACGTGCTTGATAGTGAAAGAGAATGCTATAGCTATTGCCTATTAGGCATGTGTGTGTGTGTTCGCTTTGTGGTAGGAGTAGGTCATAGCCATTGTGTGAATTCATGGTGAGTCCACGACCACAAGTCATTGAGACTTTTGTTTAAATGGCATACGCCACATCAACATGGTAGGTTTCATCTAAAAAACCCACAATGTGGACTTAGCGGATAAATATAAATAATTTTTTTTAAATTGGTTTTTAAAAAAAAAGGCATGAGCGTGGGCGGGTCACAAAAATTTGGTTACTTGCTTTTCTATGACTCGTGACTTATTCTCGATCTTGGGTCATAGTCATCATGTCGGTGGACCATGCCAGCAGGCTAGACATGTGGGTCATGTTTGGCTCGACATGAGGCATGATAGCCTCTGGCTTAGCACATCATGAGCCTTGCCTTGGGATAGCATGACTCTAGTCCAGACATGGTTCTAGACCATGTTGTGCTGGACCCATGTCACCCAGCCCACTTGACACTTTTATTTTGGTTGAAATTTATATTGATATTTTTTGAATCAAGGTTGAGTTTGTGCTCCTTAACATAACCCTTAGTAATTCATGGAGGTGATATACTGGATTTTCCCCTTGTTGAGACTAGGAGGTATAGGTTCCAAATGGGTCATGTTGTGTTAGTATAACTTGTTTTTTAAGCATAGTTCTGTCATTGTATTGTGTTAGCATAACTTTAAAAATGGGTAGCTCGGCATGACCCATTGGCTTACTATTTGCATTTTTCCTAGAGGTATCAAATAAGATATGTCATCTCAGTGAGAGTCATTTCAGTGTGGCCTGTTGTGCCATCATGTTGTTCTAGGCATGACATGAGAAGCCAAATACACATCTTGACATGGCTCCTTTGGCCTGTAGTAGTAATATGTGGTGGTGGGTCATGCCTGGTAGTGTCAAACCATGTTGGTTCCTATTGGTTGCTTGGTTCATGTAGGATCATGTTGTTTTTGATAGAAATTTTAAATTCAAATAAAATTTAAAATATTTATAAAATTTAATTTTTTATTGAATTATTTATTAAAAATATTATATTTCAAAAAATTAAAATGATCCTACCAAGCATTAATGATAGATATTTTGCATTAATGATCATGTAGGATCATGTTGTTCATGTAGTAGTAAAATATTTTGCATTAGTAAAATTAAAAGGCTCATGTAGGATCATGATCATTAATGATACATGTTCATGTATTTAAAATATTTTGCTTGGTTCATGTAGGATCATATGGTGGTGGTTCATGTAGTAGTAAAATTAAAAGGATCTTGTTGTTTTTGATAGATATTTTGCATTAATGATCATGTTCGGTTCACATGAAAAATTAATTCTAGTTTATAAATAAATGCAGAATATGATACATATACTAAATGATAGATATTTATAACACATGTGAAGTGAATCATAACTCATAAGAGATAAAGTATAATACAACAATAATATAGAAATTATAATGACATAAATAAATAATAAAAAAATAATGATAATATAGTATTATTACATCGTAATCATATCAAAAAATTAAAAATTACATAATGATTAATCAGTGTCTATGGTATGATAGTGCATATATAGATGTAGATTATCATCATCATATATGTGTCTGAAAGTATTGTTAATGATGCCATTAATATCTTTGATCTCCACGTCTTATGAATTATCATCTGTCATTATCTCTTGTGTCTTATTTTAAATACTTAATCTCAAATTTTTTAAGTCTTTCATGAATGTAAGTGTCTTAATGATAGATGATATTATCTCTAGATAGGCTGGTTTTGGGTTATTTGGGGAAGGGTTTGGCCATTTGGGTTGGGTTCGGGCCGGGTTCGAGCTATTTAGAAAATTTTTAATTCAGAATATTAAAATTATTAAAAAAATTAAATTTTAATTATTTAATAATTTAATAGTTTATAGTTAATTGTTAAATTAAAATAAATAATTAATTTTTTTATTTTTAATTTATTAAATTAAATAAAACATAGAGTATAGCATAATAAATAAATAAAATTTAAAAATTAATAGTGTCTGAATTAATAAAACTAAAATATTAATACAAACCAATGCAAATCACAAAAAAAATTAGATAAAGATTCATGAATCAAGTCTTAAAGTAAAATGATAAAAAATAAAGATAATATCAATTTAAAAAAGGTAAATAAAAATAAAAAATATTATCAGCATTACAATATATGATCAATGATGATACAAGATAAATATCAGTGTCTCATTAGTCATCAGTCGTCAATCGGTATCAAATAATTGATATTCTAAGGATAATCATCAGTAACTAATTTCTCTACTTTTGTTGCAGTCACAACATGTTTTTGAATGTCCAATCTCGAATCTTTTCAATCTTTCATGCATGTTAATATCTCAACAATATATGACTATAATCTGGATCTCCTATCCAAAATCACATTCATTGTAACAGAAAAATTAGATTCTAATGCTATGCTCGACACTGGAGGAGTTAGTAGATCCGGTACTATTTTAAATAGTATGAGATAGGTGGAATTATGATTTTAACCACTGTAAAATATCAAGATATTTATTATTGAAATGTGATATGTTTGAAAAGTAATCAGTATTTAAGTACCGAGATAGCTTGCTCCTATTCAATGGTCAACTTCATCATTTCTCTCTCGCCACCTGGATTAAAAAGTCATCTCTGAATATGATATTCATATTCTTATTATGAGTTTCACTATCACTACAATCATACCTAGTATTGTAGTATAAAAAAAGTTCACTTAACTTCTTATGAATATACTATTTAGGTTGATCTTCTTGATTCATGTACGAGAATATGTATGTCAAAATGTTTTCTACCTCTTTCACATTAATCATAAGATCCATATAGGCAGCTAGATAATAAAGAGATAGAATGGTGAACCTACATATGTTAAAAGGGCCGGGCCGGGCCGATCGAGCCAACTCATTTTTTTAGGCCCACCCAGGCTCACATGTTGTGCCAGGCACGACATGCTGTAGTATCGTGCTGTGCTTGGCACAATATGGTTATTTGGAAGGAAGGCCCGACATGATCTACGGCCCTAAATCAGTCTGGGTTTGGGCTGATTTGGGTCGAGTCAAAATAAATTTAGCTTAAGTTAAAATTTAAAAATTAGGGTTTGAGACCAGCATCACCGTGCCCTAGTCCCCATCGGGCCTAAAGATGTCAAATGGGCTAGGCTGGGCCGGCTTGGCCTAATTTTAGGTGGCTTAACCTGGCTTTGCCTGGCTCAACATGGTTTCTTTAGGTCAGGCCCGACACGGCCCATCGGCCCGGAAAATTATGAAACCATGCCAGGTCAGGCTCGTATGGGCTGGTTTTAACTTTTTAATAATTTTTTTAGATTGTTATTTAGTTTATGTTTATATATTATTAATACTTTAAAAATTTTTATTATTGTTTTTAGTAATTAGTTAATGATAATTATAAATAAATAATTAAATTTTAAATTTAATAAAACATTAAGTTTATTTATTATAATAAAGATAAGTTATAAACAACATAAATTTTAAAACTAAATGTGTATCAGTGTAAGTGTATAAATTAATAAAATATTTAAACTTAGATATGAATAAAAATTAAAAATCAATGTAAAATTAAAATTTACAAAAAATTAATATTCAAGTTTCAAGCATCAAATATATTAATCCACAAAGGCACAAACTTAAGGTTCAAAATAATATTACAAACATAAAATAAACAAACACAAATGCAATATAAATGAGTAAATCAAAATCAAATATCAGACATAAGTGTCACAATCCAACAATTATCAACATTATCAATCATCATATCATCCTCAATATTAATATAATATAGATCATCATTAACAATTAACTCCTTCATTTTTGTTGTAGTCTCAACATAATTCTCTATGCCAAAGTTTGAATCCTCTCAATCTTTTATGCATGTTAAAGCATCAACAATATCTGGATGTGATTTTAATTTCTTATCCGAAATCATATTCACTGCAATAGAAAAAATAGACTCCGATGCTATGCTTTACACCGGATGAGTTAGTAAATCTCATGCTATCTTAGATAGCATGAGAAAGGTGGATTTGTATAATTTTTACCATTATAGTATATCAAGATTCTTAATATTAGAATGTGATAGGATTGAGTAGTAATCGCTATTTAAGTACAGAGACAACTCGCTCCTGTTTGACAGTCTATCTTGTCCTTTCTCCCTTGCTAATTAAATAGAAAATTCATCGTCTCTGAATATGATATCTATGTTCGTACTCAGAGCCTCATTAGTACTACTAATATACATAGTATCGTAGTATGTAAAGAGCTCAGTCAACTTCTTGTGAATTAATCCTTCATGTGGATTTTCAAAATTCATTCACGAGAAAATATAAGTTAAAATATTTGTATCCCTTTCACTTTAATCCTAAAGTCCATGCAGGTAGCCAGATAATAATAAGATAAAATAGTGGACTAGTACTTTAATTATTTTATTTTTATCTCTACAATCATAATGCTAAGTATCGAGTTATCTCGATACTTTTTAACATGCTACAAATATTGCATGTGTCTGAGTACAATGTAAGTTGTGGGAGTATAAACTGACGAACACATGTTTGTCGTGTCATAAAAAATTATCAGAAATTTCATAAATAAAATTCTTGTAGCTCAGTCAGTGTTGTCAATAATAAATTCGTCACTCTTACTATTGTTGTAGTCGGATATCATGTATTCGTATTTAACACATGACTCTAACATCAGGTTAGTGTAATTTCAATGGTGTCTTACATCATATTGAAATTTTTTCTTCTTAAGATTCGTAGACAAATAGAGACTACCCAATTTTTATTGTCTACGAGACGTGCGAATATATATTAGTGAGTTATATATATTTTCTAAAGTAAGATTATACATATTTATCCTTGCTTGTACAATCAGGTTAATCACGTGACAGTTACCGCTAACATGAAAAATCTCTCCTAATTATTCATCTCTAATATTCCTAACAAATATGTTAATCACTATTTCATTTTTAGATGCATTATCGAATGCGATACAAAAAATTTTATTTTGAATTTTATATTCTCTAAAGATTTTTATCATTCACTCAAAAATGACCGGGCCATCATGAGGATAGAGAATATCAGAAAATCATAAAATTTTTTTGTTTATTATCTATTTTGAATCTAGATAGTGGACGGTGAGACATACATAAGATATATCGTCTTGACTAGTTTAAATATCAGACATTATAGACACCACTTAATTATATTCCTTAAATTCATTAATTATTATTTATTTTTTTAACTTATAATATTTTAGTATATTATTCTTAGATTTGAACCTAGGAATCCTATGATATGCAAGTTGAAAATATGTCTGCATGATACTGACTACTCTTAAATTTTCCAAAAATTTAATCAGAATACCTATTGTGGTAATTAGTTTAGCCATGTCTTCCCTCCCCAACTCGTTATGGTATTTGAAGAAGGTAAATTTTGAGACTAAACTGGATCTAGCCTCAAAAAAATTATTACTGAGTTGGATTTGCCTAGGATCTAATGCACAATATTTTTTGGTGCAAAGTTCGGCATACCTCTTAAGGTGCTCAATCTCACACCAATTCTTAAAGTTTAAAATATTTTTATAATATTTATATCGTGTCAATTCTTTTTTGGCACCTAAAATTATTTTGTTTAATTATATTAAAGTGAGTCCAAACTACTGAAATTCTTCTAATTTTTTATTTTTTGAATATTTGGGTCAATGCGACTAGAGAAATAAAAGTTTCGGTAGCCTCAAACTTTTCCGTAAAATTTTCATTTTTTCAATTTAAATTCATTTCATTTTTGATGTTTAAATTACTATTTATCATTTTTTATTTTTTATTTTTTTAGAATAGAGAGTAGAGAAAGAGAGAGACTAGTCTCGAATTTTAAATTTTAAAAACTAATTAATAAAAAATACTCATAAACAGAAACATGTAAACTTTAGTTTTTTTATATCCGCACCTAGAGGTGTCAAACGGGCCGGCCTAGCACGGCACGACCCGTTTTTCACGAGCACGGTCGTGCAACCGTGCCCGGCACGGCCCGTAGGCACGGCAAGGCCGTGCCGTGCCCGGCCCGCTCGGGCACGCCTTGCCAATACTGGCCAGGCCAGGCAGCACGGCAAGGCAGGCGGGGCGGGAGCTGCAACGCGGGACCGGGTCAACCGGGGTCTGGGTCCCGGGAGGCCAGCACGAGCACGGGCTGAAAATGCCAAAATTGCAGATTAGAAAAATTTTTTTTTTTATTTTAAATTTTTTTATTAAGTTACTGTATAGACTTTAGAGTATTAGTAATAATTAAAAAATATAATTTTTTGTAAAAATTATAACATTTAAAATTAAATAAAACAAACAAAAATTAGAAAAAAAAAAAAATTTTCAATTAAGTTTAGCTTTTTTTATTATTATAATTTATTAATTATATATTAAAATTTAAAGTTATTAAATTTTAAAATAAAATTTAAATCGTAAAATAATAAATAAATACATTATGTTAGTAAAAATTATAATTTAAAAAAAATTAAACTACACAAATGAAAAATTACCATTCATGCTTTTGAAACCAATAGTCCGAACAAAACAAGTATAAGTTTCAACACAACGTAAGGTACAAAGTACAAACAAAGCGTATAAATAAAATAAATAAAAAAACATCGAAAAAAAAGAGCAGAAGAGCATCAATCGTCAAGCGGCATATCATGAGAATCATCAGCCGCAACATCAAGATCAGTATAATATGGATCATCATCATCGGCAATCAGTTCTTCCACCATTGTAGTGGATGTGGATGCGACTGCAGTGTCTGTCACAGTCCCAGCTTCAGCACGATCACTGATGCTAAATCTCGATTCCTCCCAATCCTTCAAACATGCCAAGGCCTCAACCATATCTGGACGTAATCTCGATCTTCTATCCGAAATCACGTTCACTACAACAGAAAAAACAGACTCCGATGCTACGCTCGATACCGGAGGAGTAAGTAGATCCCGTGCCATCCTAGATAGCACGGGATAGGCGGACTCATATGATTTTCACCACTGTAATAAATCAAGATTCTTATTATCAGAAGGTGATAGGATTGAGCAGTAATCGGTATCTAAGTACCGAGACAGCTCGCTCCTATGTGAAGGTCCACCCATACGTTTCCCCCTCGCTAGGTTAATGGAATAATCGTCATCTCCGAACAAGGTATGTGTCCGTACTTACAGTCTCACCACCACCACCACTACCATACCTAGTATCGTAGTATGTGAACAGGTCTGTCAACTTCTCGTAAATGAACCCTTCAAGTGGCTCTTCCAGGTTCATGCACGAGAAAATGAAAGTCAGGGTGTTTTCAACCCCTTCCACCTTAGCCCTAGGATCCATGTATGCTGCGAGGCAATAAAGAGATGGAATGGTGGACCAGTACTTCAGGTACTTGGTCTCCATCTCTGCAACCATATGGCTAAGCGTCGGGTCCGCTCGATACTTCCTAAACATGCTACTAATGTTGCATATGCAACGGAGTGCAATGCAAGTGGTGGGCGTATAAACTGACGAACACATATTCGTCGTGTCATAAAATATCTTCAGGAATTTCATTTATGAAATTCCTGAAGCCCAGTCAGTGTCATCAATAATAAGTTCGCCACTCTTACTATTGACGTAGTCGGATATCACGTGTTCGTATCCAACACATGATTCCAACATCAGGTACGTGTAATTCCAACGATGTCTCACATCTGATTGGAATTTCTTCTTCTTAAGATTCGCAGACAAACAGAGATTACCAAATTCTTGTAGTCTGCGAGGAGTGCGAATATACTTGAGTGCATTGCGTATATTTTCCAACGCGAGGGAACACACCTTCATACCCGCTTCAACTATCAGGTTAATCACATGACACATGCATCTGACATGAAAGATCTCTCCTAATGGTGCGTCTCTAATATTCCTAACAAACATATTGATCGCTACTCCATTATTCGCAGCATTATCGAAAGTGACACTAAAAATTTTATTTTGAATTTTATATTCCCTAAATATTTTCATCATACACTCAAAAATGGCCGGGCCATCATGAGGATGAAGAATCTCAGTGAATCCTAATATTTTTTTATTGATTATCCAGTTAGAATCTACATAATGACTCGTGAGACATGCATAAGAAGAATCATCGTGACATGTCCATATATCGAACGTCACTGACACCACTCCACTATATGTCAAAAATTCCTTAATTATTTTTTGTTTTTCTAACTTATATATCTTTAGTATGTCACTCCTAGATGTGGACCTAGGAATCCTACGATATGATGGCTGAAAATAAGTCTGCATGATGCGTACTACCCTCGGATCTTCCGAAAATCTGATCGGAAGACCCATCAATGTGATGAGCCTGGCCATGTCGTCCCTACCCAACTCGCTGGAGTATACGAAGGGAGTAAACTTTAAGACTGAACTCGATCCAGTCTCAAAAAATATAGTGCCAAGTTGGGTTTGCCTAGGATCTAAGGGTCCATGTTTTTTGGTGCATATTTCGGCATGCCTCTTAAGGTGCCCAGTCACACATGTACTCTTACATGTTAAAAGTCTCATACAATATTTGCACTGTATCATTTCAAGTTCTTTACTCCTAACATTTACTTGTGTTATGATTTTAAAATGTGTCCAAACTACAGAAGTCCTCCTAGTTTTTTGTTTTTTAGAACTTTGGGTTGAGACGACAGGAAAAACCAAAATTTCAGCAGCCGCAGACGTCTGTGTAACACTAACATTTTTATTTTCCAAATTTAAATACGTATCATGTGTATTTATCATTTTTTATGTTTTTTATTTTTTCGTAAGTTTTTCTAGAGAGAGAAGATTTAGAGAGAGAAAGTAAATAAAAACATAAAATAAATTACCCGGTAAAAGCAATGAGGTCAGTCACGTGCAAGGTGTACCGCATGAAACTCTGATGTTCAAAACTCAAGTTGAGTTTCACGAAAATCCAAGCCGAAATCAAAATCACGAGGCCCGAGAGAGAGATGCACAATTTATATAATAGAGAGAAAGTATTGAGAGATTTTATGTTTTTGAAAAACATAAATATTATAGGGAGGGGGGTAGATTTTATAGGCTAAAGAATTTTTTTTTTTTTATAAAAAAAGATATTTTTTTATTAATTTTTTGAATTTTTTTAATATTTTTAATATTTTTAAGGGGCAGAATCACGAGGACCGTTGGATTCTGCCCCCTAGCCGTTGGAGGCAAATCCAACAGCTGAAAATCGGTGAAGTTTGAAATTTTTTTTTTTTGGCCGTTGGGATTGGTCGGATCGAATCTATCATCTATGGCCGTCGAGTATCGGCAGTCGGGACTGCGGGTCGGGTCCAATCAGACCCAACCCGCGGTCTTTTTACCAAGGGGGTGCGGGCAGGGAACGGCCGGACGGGTCACGCCACGCCACACGTGACACGCCGCCAGCGCCACGCGTGCCTGCGTGAACCGGCACGGGACGGACCCGTGCCGGCGTGCCGTGCCAAGGCACGGCACGGGCTTTTCTTAACCCGGGCACGGCACGAGCCCAAGCACGGCGGAACCGTGCCGTGCCTCGTGCCGGGCCGGGCCGGCCCGGCACATTTGACACCTCTAGTTTCTGTATGCCTTATATAATATATAATTATATGTAGAAATTATATAATCTACAATAAAATAAGTACATGAACATATTCATCAAATAACATTCATATAACATTCACTGCAGAATAATACTTCAATTTAATCTCAACATATCATTATTTGATGAGTTTTATGACATTCATAGAAATACTCACTAGATTTTCACTAACATAATGTAGTTATTACTAGGATGAGTTTAATTAATAAGAGATAGTTATATCTGTAAAAATAAAAATAAAATTAAAATATTAGATAAATATTCTACCATTTTATATTTTAATAATTTGTATAACTTTTAGAGTTAACATGGAAGAAATATTTTTAATTTCACAATCAACTGTAAAAAATATTTTAAGGTGTAGAAAAAATATTTGACCCATCGAAACTATGAGATTCATGTTTAAGTATTAGGTTTCATGTATGATGAATATGTATATTTCATTATTCTTATTAATGATTATTTAAGATTTAAGAAGATATATTTGTTTAAAGAAATATTAAATATTTTTTATTTGTGTATTTTCATAAAATAATAAAAAATAAAATTTATTCATGATATTAGAATAATAAAGATGTATATCAAAATTCACATATTAAGTTTAATTTATGTTTTCTTAAGCATGGTATGTTGTAGAAGACACTTAAAGTCAAAAAAGATTAATTTGTAGTCATAAAGTATTAAAGATTGAAATGATAAAATAATATATATATATATATATATATATATATGTATATGTATATGTATATATATATAGATCAAATAATTCAAGTTGATTGTTTAAAATTTAAAATTATATTATGAGTTTTATATATTGAAAGAATGATTATTAAATTAAAAGAATAATATTATAAGATAATTATGAATTTAATTATATTTGAGAAATATAATTATAAAATTGAAGTACTATAAAATAATTGTAGAGAATATTGAAGTACTATAAAATAACATATTCTTAAGATTTATATTATAGGTTAATTATAAAATTAAAAGTAATAGAATTATAAAATATTTAAGAATTGTTTAAGTATATAAAAAGATTATGACTCAATTTTAATAGATTAATTCTCTTTATTCCATGCAAACATCAAGAAATATCTAGGTTTTTTATGTTTGATGAATATATATATTTTATTATTTTTATATATGATTATTTAAGACTTAAGAAGATATATTTTTTTAAAGAAATATCATATATTTTATTTTTGGATTTTCATAAAATAAAAAAATTTTAATTATGATACAAAGATGTATATCACAATTAACATAAAGTTTAATTTATGTTTTATTAAGCATGAAATATTGTAGAAGACTCTTCCTATACTACCACTTAAAGTCTTAAAAATTAATTTTAGTCTTAAAATGATAAATAAAAAAAATATAGATTATTTAAAATAAAAAATTATATTATGAGTTTTATATGTTGAAAGAATGATTACTAAATTATAAGAATAATATTATAACTAATTATGAATTCAATTATAAAATTGAAGTACTATAAAATAATTGTCTAGAATATTGCAGTACTATAAAAAAAATATTCGTAAAATGCATATTGTAGAGTATGTAAAAACTAATAATTATAAAATTAAAAATAATAGAATTATAAAATATTTAAGAATTATTTAAGTATGTAAAAAGATTATGACTCAATTTAAAAATTTTTATATTGATAAATTATATTATGAATAAAAGTAAAAGTACTGAAAGATGTGCAAGTTAAATGAGTAAATTATTAGAATCACATTACTTAGATAATTAAAATTTCCTTAGATAATTAAAATTTGAGAAGATTCTTGAATAATACATATAAAAAAATGACTTTTAAAAATATGTTTTGAAATGGATGTGAATATTAATTTGTGTTTTTACATTATTTTAAATATTTATTAATTATGAACATTGTTCATTGTCAACATGAAATTGCTCATCTTATATGTTTTTACATTTAAAAAATATGCTTGAATATTTTCTTAGTTGTAATCCAATTTAAATTCATATTTAAATGGATGTGATATTTTGTATGATTTGTTATGACACACTTAACTTTATATTTTATATTTATCATGTTAATTATCAATGAGAAAAATATTATGTTTTTAACAATTAGTTATATATGTTGAAATAATAATTTTTTTTTATTGGAACTAAAGATCAATATTCACAACAAATTAAATGAAATGTTTGATGATATTTGTAATATTAGACCATTCACACTAAGGATATAGAAGAAATTAATTGCATGGTCGTTGAGTTGATTAAATGTATAACTCATAATTTTTGAGTTATGAGTTCGAATCCCACTATCTGATAGCTGAGAACAAGGTCTGGGTAGTTGGCACACAATAATCCATTTGGGTCGGGGGTTCTACCCGATAACAAAAAAAATAGTTAAAGAAAATGATTCTAATAAAAATGTATATGTTAAAATGAATGTGTGAGACAAATTTGATAGAGTACATTAAATTTATGAAATATTTAGGGTACTCTAATATCTTTTTTATAGACAAATTTATTGTAAGAAAACATTAGATAGTGGAATTTTGTTTGATTTATAAATGAGATAGTGTTTATTATTTTAATTTTAAAAAATATTTAAATTAACAAGTTAATAGAATAAATAGACTATTAAAACATTTTAAAATAATAAAGATAAAAAATATAATAAAGATAGATATACATGAATTTAATTATATCTATGAAAAGACTGTTAATATGATTTTTTATATCTTGTGTTATGAGATAAATATTTTAGGGTTTAATAATTTGTGATCACAAATTTGCTGCAGTTTTTTTTTTTTTTCTAGTCACATGTTTTTTGAATAATATTGAGATGTTCATTCAATAAAATATTATTTTTAAGTTGGGAGTTTCACTAGTAAATAAATTATAGTTGAGATTGATTATTATTTTATAAAATAAAAAATTTATGATAATCCTAGTACCACACTTTTTATTAAGATAGAATTGTAATTTATCAATAATATATCTAATATCTTACAAGAAACTTAGTTTTCACTTAGAAGTAGGAATATTATATTAGGTATATTTTAGTCCTTTTTTAATTATTTACAATAAATAATGAGTGCATCAAATTTGTAAATATGGTTCAGTTTTTTATTTCTTGCAATAATATGAGTTCATCAAATTTGTAAATGTTCAGTTTTTTATTTCTTGCAATAATATGAGTGCATCAAAATATAAATATTATATTTTCTTATTTTTTGATATGAATTAATTTTAATCTTTATTGCTCAAGAATTCTACACTGGAAGCAAAATGTGCTATTTTTTGTGATATTCTCTTCTAAAGATGTGAACGTGGATTATTCATATACATTTTTTGTGAATCTCGTAGGTAAAAAGGCGGAACTCAGAAGAAAGCTCCACTCAGTGGACAACTGGCATTGCTGAAGTTCAATTGCCCATTGAGTATTACCTTTCCCTCGTAGCAACTGATGTAGATCTATACTTGTTTTTTTTTTAACTTTCACTGCCAATTGATCAAACTTCAAACTGTATGAAAAAAACAGACTGTTTTTCATTTTAGATTTTCTAATTTCTGAGTTTGATTACAGATACAAACTGAAAAATATTAAGGAGACAGATGCTGCCAAAAAGCTTCTACAAGAGAAACGGATGATGAGCAGACAAAAGTCAGGCTCTAGAACTCAGTCACACGATCACAGAGAAAAAATCATGGGAGGTGACATCCAATTTGATTTGTTTTTCTACTTAATCATAACAAATAATTTTCTGGCCAAATTTTGCTAATTCCAGTTTTGTTTCTTTCAGATTATCCTGATCAGAAAACTGACAGTAATAGAAGAGGTGTGCAGGACAATAATGTTCACGTGAATGAAACAAACAGAGGGGATAATAGCAATTTTGTAATGCGGTACAGGCAAGCTGCAACAGACGGCATAACACTGGAGCGATTTCGGAAAAGAGAGAGAAATCGAATGATGAGGAGATGATGGGATTTTTATTCTGCTTAAGACCATCCTGCAAGGCTAGAGTGATCAAAATAAAATTGTTTTATACTTACATTCGGCCTCCTGCTTTGTTTGACCATTCTTTTTAAACAGTTCAAATCAAACTCTCCCAAGGCTCTTGAATTGAAATGTCATACATAGATTACATATGATAATGTAGGTCTAATTTTATGTGATGTAATATCATCTATTAGTCATTTTTCATGTAAAAAAATGATAATCCAGAGCAAACATGTTAGATAATGTAGTAGCACAAGTATTACCTCTATGATTCACTACCACATGGGTTTTGCAGCAAATATCTGACATTATGTAGCATGGCACTAACCTCTTCATTTGACATTTCTAGCAGACTCAATTCTTTGATCTCCTCTTGCCACCTATCAATTTGTTCTTTGTGCATTCTGAAGAAACATCAGTACAGAACGTCATCCATTAACATGTTGTAACAACTCTAATTGAAGAGTACATAGATTTATGACAGTTAATCCATTGACATACATAATTAGCCTTTCTTCAAATTCATTATTCATCTCCTTGAACATTGCTTGTCCTGATTCCAGTAGCTCAGACACCTACTATATGCATTGTTTGGGAATAAAATAATAATAATATAACAAACATTAGGTTCATTTCACAGCTCAATAACTACCATCTGAGTGAAGCACTCAATCTTCTCAAAAATGTTGGCAATGTTAAGCTCCATCTCTTTGGATCCCACAATGTTTGCCTCATCTTCCTCTTTTTCAACTATCTCCAAAGCCATTGCATCCCCCACATATTGTTCTTTCTCACCCATCTGATGCACTGGACAGCAGAATGTCTTTAAAACGAATGATTTTTCATTGTCTCTCCACTCTCAATGGCATTCTGTCTGTTGAAGCCCAATTATTCAAATTTTCACTTGAATGATGAATCCTTTCTATATGTTTGCTTTGTTAGGTGAAAAGCCATCACAAGTAATGATGCAGTTCACAGAAAAGATGCCATTCTATTCCCACATTCTTAATGCATCATTAGAGGCAACAAACAATAGCAAACATTGCTGAGAAAGGCATCATCACTCTGCCAATACAAATCAATTTCAAAGATCAGGTGAGAAGCCTGATATTGTTCATCCTTGTGTTACTGATAATGGCACCAAAAATTCAAATGTAGCCAGCAAATAAAAATTACACAGCACCTATGAGTTAAGATAATCTTTTTTAGGGACATCATACAGAAAACAATAATAAAGGCTGACATAAATCCAAAAGGTTCCTCGTGTGAAAGTATATTACATAAGCATAAATCTCTATTGAACTAGAGGTTATCTTCTTCCTGAAAAATCATTTGCGAAAAAAAGAGAGAGGAACAATATCAAAAAAACTTATCATGCAAAAAGAAATGTCCTTTACAAATCTCCACCCATATTATTTACAGTGAATTTATAACATTATAATACAGTAATGTTTGTATTATTATATTAATAGGCCTTTGTGATAATACAGTAATGTCTATTAAATATTATTTAAAAAGGTAAAGTGATAAAACAGAAAAAAAAACAAAGTGAATACAACACACGTGCTTGACTAAAAAGGTAATGTCTGTAATGTCTGTATTATTATATTATTAGGCCTTCCTAAGAGGCTTGGTCTTTGGAAATTTCATTAAGTCCATGCACTTTATTCACCAAACATCAACAATTTCTCCCTTTTGGTGAAACGTGTTTGAGTTAAAGCAGATCTCTGAAGTGATTGTGCGCCAATTTTAAGAGAGGCTTTGTTAGCATATTTTCAATTTATTCTTCAGTTTTATAGTGGGCCAATAACACTTGTTTCTTCTCAATGACTTCTTTCATGGGGTACAACTTGGGGGATATACATGCTTTGTCTGATAATGCAAAATAATATTATTAGCAATGATAATAGACTTGTCACACTAAATGGTTGTAGGATCAGGATCTTCTTTATTCAAGTCGACCAATAATCTCCAATACCATATTATATGAGATGTAGCAGTCTTAGAATCAGAAATGTATTTTGCTTCACCTATGAATAATGTCATGGTGAGCTATTTTTTTGAAGTTCATGATATAACAACATTATCAAGGGACACTAGAGGCGTCAAGCAGGCTGGACATTTTGGGGGCGGCATGAAGGATGGCTCGACTAAGTTGTGCTTGACTTGGCAAGACATGATCCTGAATCGTGCCTGGACCTGGGCCAGGCTAGCTTGAGGCATGGCTCGTGACATGCTGGGCCATAGGCTGTCGTGCCTTATGCCGAGCTAGCCATGACCCACATGCCTGGCTCGTTGGCATGGTCCACGGGCACGATAACCACAACTTGGAAAAGTGGATCAGAAAGCAGGTGCAGTCCACTTAGCCCACGGCTGCCCCACCCAGACCTTTTTTTTTTTAAAATTAATAATTAAATTTTTTAAATAAATTCACCACGCACACATGGTGGGTTTTTTTAATAAAACCCACGATGTGTACGTGGCAGATCATTCGAACCATCATGTGTAAGTAGTGACAAGCACTGCATGCTTGGCACATGCAGGCCCATGCACACGACCCTCCATGTCCTATGGAAGAATTTCTCTTGGTGTTCCATTACCCATTGCTACAAGGTGTGATGTGCAACTTTATCTCTCTCCTCTCTTGGTTATGGGTATCTTTTTTTTGTTTTTTTAAACATATATAAATTATTCAAAATAAAAACTAAACAAAAATAATTAATAGTGAGTATAATAATAACAATATTAATATAAATTTAAATATAAATAATAATCCTATTGAAAGGTCTGAAGTCGAAACTATATTTTATTCCATAACCCTGACTCAAACTTAAATATCTAAAAAACAAAAAACTAAAACATATATAGTTTAAACTCACTTTAACATAATAAAAATAAAAATACTAGAAATACCGATGAAAAATCAACATTATATATATATATATATATTATAATATATATGAATACAAGTGATATGAACAACATAAAGAACCATGTCAATCAATACACCAAAAAATATAATATATTTGATATTAGACAAATTCAATTGTGCATGAGTACTGGAATCTTTAAAGCTAGATCTAGTTCAATTTCGTTTACCTCTTTCATATACCACAATAATTTAAGAAAGAAAGACACAACTAAACTAATTATCATCACTGAAGGTATCAAACGGGCATGGTAGTTTGGGCAAGGGCCATGGCCTGAGCTGCCCGGGTATGGCCCATGTCCAGGCCCAGTACAACAGTGTCTTGCCCGACATGACATGCTCTAGAACTGTGCCTCGAGCCAAGCCGTCCCATGACACAGGTAATGCTATCCTAGGCTAGGCACGATCCATGTGCTTGGCCCGACACAAGGCATGGTTGGTGCTAGTCTAGCACAATATGAACCATGCCAATGGGCAGCCCGGCCCAACCCAACTTGACCCGGCACGAGGAACAGTTCTACTTCTAAATCATGCCCTGCTGGACCAGACACTGTTGAATTGAATCAGGTCCCGAGCTATTCCCGAGCCGCTTGGTCCAAATGACACCTCTATGAATCTCTCAATTAAATTTTTGGAGAATACTAGGATTATCCATATCATGCTAACCTACTTTTAATCTATTTATCATAAAATTTCTAAAGACACATATAAGAACTACATGATTAAATATTATATAATTAAAAAAATAAATAATTTAAATTTAAGCAATATAATTGAATGATATCCATGACATCTAAAATCTGAACTAATCACAATAATATATCATTTGCATGTCTCATCGCTTACTATTTAGATTCTACATAAAACTTAATAAAAAAATTTTAAAATTTTCTAAGATTTTTTATTCTTATGATGATCCTATCATATATAAGTGTGGTGAGATTCCTTATATATTATCATATTCAAAATAAAATATTTTATATCATATTTAATAATATATCTAATAATAGAATAATTATCAATATATTTGTTAAAATCATTAGAAATAAATAATTAAGAAAAATTTTTTATGTTACATGCATATATCATATTATAAATTTAATAGCACAAATAAGAATACAAATTATTTTCTCCACATTAAAAAAATAAGAAATTTATTAAAATATCTTTAAACCTAACAAATAATAATAATTTGGTAGTCTTTATTTGTCTACAAATCTAAAAAAAAGAAATTTCAAATAAATGTAATACTATTAGAATTATACTTACCTAATATTGGAGTCATATATTGAATATGAACATATAATATCTAATTGCATCAATAGTATTAATTGATAAACTTATTATTGACGACACTATTTGAGATACAAAAATTTCTTCTATTAAATTCCTAAAAAAAATTTTTATAAGATGATAAATGTGTTCATCAATAAACACTCTCACTACTTGCATTACACTCAAATACATATATAATATTAGTAATATATTTAATAAATTTAGAGATAACCTTATATCATTTAGTGTAGTGTCTATTGAGATGAAAACTAAGTATTAATTCATTTCTTTATTGCCTAGTTGCCTACATGGAATATAGGATTAAGTTGAAAGAAATATAAAATATATAACATATATATCCATGTGCATTAATCAAAAATATCAACTTTAAGGGTTAATTCAGAAAAAATTAATCAAGTTATTTACATATTATAACACTAATATGATAATGGTTATAGCTAGACTCTAAGTATGAATATAAATATCATATTCAAAGATGATAACTTCTTCATTTAGTTAGCAATGAGAAAATGATAAGGTGGTTCATCGAATAAAATTGAGCTATCGCAATATTTAGGTACCAATTACTATTTAATCCTATCATATAATGATAATAAAAACCTTAATATTTTATTATGATGAAATCATATGAGTCTATCCATTATGTATTGTCTAAGATAACACAAGATCAACTAACTCATTCGATATTGAGCATAATATCAAAATTTACATTTTCTATTATAATCAATATTATTTCAGATATGAGATGAAGATTATGATCAAATATATTTGTGACACTTTCATGTATGAAAAATTAGGAAAATTTAAAGTTGAATATCCAAGCTAGAGCTGAACTGAGAGTACAAAAGTTGTTAACAGATAATAATTCATGAGACTTAGAGAATATTGAAGCTACCGCTCGTCATACTATTAGACATTTACACGAAAATGATGTTTTGCATATAGAGAATGATTAGCATTAAGATTAATGATTATTTTTTTTAATTTTGTATTTAATAATAATTATTATATTATCTATTATCATTTATTTTTATTTCATATGATGCAATTGCATTACATTTATGATTGTTTTTTTTTCATATTATTGTTATTTTTATTTATCATTTTTTTATTTGGATGACGAATCTTTATTTAAATTTTGAAATAAAATATTTACTTTAGTTTTAAATTTCACTACACTGCACTTTTAAATTACAAGCATAGATTATAATATTTATTTGATTCATTATTATAGTAACTGTCATGATGGCTGATGGTGATGAACGATGCCTATGGTGTGATGTTGCTACCCACAAAACCAACATGACTCAACCCGACCTGAAAGGTACAATTTTGCCTAGACTTGTGCTGATCATGTTGTGCCAAGCTGAGAAGACTACAAGTCATGTTGTCCCATACACAACACAACTTCTTTACTGAGCCTTGCCAACACGACACTACCCCTTTAACACCTCTAATGGAGACAACATACCCAAAAATACTTTTGAAATCATCGAAATAGTCACTCTAATCAGTGTCATTATGCCCAAACATCATTATATTCAAAGTTTTAAAGTATCACAAATCAAGATGTAACATTCTTTTGAGATATCTCGATTTCAACTAAGCTTCTATAGTGGCTTCCATCTACTAATTTACTTCCAATAGATTTAAGCAAGGTTTTCAAAAGCATTTTCTAGGCGCGCCTTGATGCGCGCCTCAGGGTGAGACACAGAGAAAATGCCTTGAGGCATTTGTAAAAAAGCCAAAAACACTAAAGGCGTACATTTTTTCAGTCAAGCATGTTCAAGGCGTGCTTTGATCAGGCCTTTCACGCCTTGAAGAGGGATGCGTACGCTTGGGGAGCTTATGTGGTCTTCAAAAAAGGAAAATAAAAAACCTAATTGCTCGACGAGAAAAAAAGAAAACACAAACTATATTGGGGAGAAAACTAGAAGAATAAACCCTACCTCAAGCAGGGACTGTTCGATCATCTCGGCTTCATCTCCAGACTCCAAGGATCTCTTTATCTCATCTATCTTCAATCTCTCCATCTCTTCATCTCTCCAGCCTTTTCTCCCGAGCCCTTCTATCTCAAGCAGAAAATTGTTTTGTGCTCTCCCTCTCTTATATCTCTCCATCTCTCTCGAGCCCTTTCTTTCTCTTTCCCATCTCTCCACCCGAAAAATACCCCTGCTCCTTTTGCTTCAACTCTCCACCTGAAAACTAAAACTGCCCCTACTTTGTTTGCTACAACTCTCCACCCGAAAACTAGCTTGCTCCTTTTGCTTCTTATTTTTTTTTAATTATTTCAAAGGGGAGAAGATTGGACTTGCCCTTGCCCCCAGCCCCCTACCCCATACCCAGTGCCCCCTGCTCCACTAGCTCATTTCCAGCCCCCTGCACTACTAGCTCATTTTTTTTCAATTAAATCGGAGCTCATGTTTACTCTACTTTCTTCATCAATTTTTTTTAAAACCAACAGCCATTTAAACCAATTTCATTCTTAATTTTCTCGAAAAAATATTAGTTTTTAAAATTTAAACCAATAAAATTCTGAATTTCACAATAAACTTATAAATTTGTTTACCCAAAAATTGAAGTCATTAATTTTATTTAAATTTAATAATAAACATATAATATTTACACCTAATTAATAATTTATGATAAGTACAAGTGGAGACAAATACAAAAAGAATGAATTCAATTTAACACCAATTGATGAAGATAAATATTTACATGAAATAAGAATACATAAATATAGATATTATTCTACTTTTGATACATTGGATGATGATGATGATGCCCTTGGAGAAGAAAATTTAAATTGAAATAATTTACTCTAGTCTTCTTATTTTATGACTTGATTATAATTTTTTATTAAAATTTGAAAATATTAGTATAGTTGAATTTATTTTTTATTTTGACTTTATTATGGTTTTTTGTGAAAGTAATAAACTAATACGTTTTTTTTTAAATAATTCTAAAGAATTATTTTCATGTTTTTATTTATGCCATTTTATTTTATATTTTTTAAAATATTTATTAATTATATATTGTGAGCCACAAGAGACTTACACCCCAAGAGGTCTACGCCTCAAAAAGCTTACGCCTCGCCTTATGCTTTCACCTTTTAAAACTTTGGATTTAAGTCTTTGATTTGTTATCAATAAGGTAGAGAGACTTATAATTTTCTATCTTATAGTACAATAAGATAGTTTGTATATATTTAATTTTATTGATATATATTTCAGTTGGATCTTAAAGTATATCAATCTTTAAGAAATGATTTAGAAGTCTGAACTATTCTAACATTATTACCTATAAAAATAATATCACACAGATAGAAACAACTAATATTCCATTAATATAATTTCTTTTAATATATAATATTGGCTCAATCATGCTTCTGTTAAACCCTTGATACAACATATATGAGTTGATTTGAGTATATCAGACATGAGATATCTATGTCAACTCATAAAGAACCTTGTTCAATTTATATATATATTATTCATAGTCATTCATACCAAATCTAGAAGATTGATAAATATAAATTTCTTCTTTCAACCATCATTCAATAATATTGATTTAATGTCTAATTGACATAGAGTCCAACTTTTCTAACCTTTCTATCTAGCTAGTACAATTACAAAACTCAATCTCTATTCAAGCAATTGAGACAAATGTTTCAAAATAGTCTGACCAAGTACATTGAAAATAGCCTATGGTTACTATAAGGCTTGAAGGTGAGTTTGTTACTACATGTCGAATTTTTGATATTAAACAATCATTTGACCTCTATATTATGTCTACTTTTAGATAGTTCTACTAATGTCTAAGTCTCATGTTTCTTAATAGTTATTAATCTTTTTCCATGACAAAATTATAAACTTGATGCAATACAACTTATTCAAAATTGAGAAGCTCTACTATAGTAAAATTACATCGTGAACACATGTCAACTAATATTTTGTATTTAAGAGAGATGGTAATAATAATATTAGGTATAGAAGAATAAAATTTAGAAGTAAGTGATAAATTATTTTTAGAGACAATAGAGACAGATCTAAGCAGATTATTGGCTTCTATAATTTTTGAGTTTATTAAAAGATATTATTACTCCAAACTAACTTACCTCTATGAATTGATGTCAAAGCTTGATTATTTGAATTTCTTTGCTCCGTATTGTTTCTTCATCAAATAGTACATCTCTATTTATAAGAAACATATTAATATCCAATGAATATAATCAAATATCCTTTTGAATTTGTATCATGTCCAACAAGGATATATTTAAAACTTATATTATCCAATTTTCTTCTCTTTTATTTTTAATTAGAGATTAATAGACTTTTGAAAAACTTTTAAATAATGGATAATTTGTCTCCTTTTACTCAGCTTGCACATGAGTAAGATCTTTCAAAAAAGAGATACGACATCAATTTTACAAATAAACAATAATATTTACTATTTCTACCAAGAAATATTTTGGTTGATTCTTTTCTATCAACATTAATATTGGCATCTCCATCACAATACTATTTTTGTATTCAATAATACTATTTTACTATTATAAATAAGGCACAATCAATAAACTTTGAATTTCTTTACTTTCACAGAAATTAACACTTTCTATAAAAGAAATTCAATACATCTATCACTTCTAATAATTTTTACAATCTTATTTCCATCATAATCAAAAATTATATAGAAATTTAATAAGCTTTAGATTTAAATTGCATAGAATAAACTCATATCATCCTTAAATGATTGTATATAAATTACATAAAATAAACATTCAAATATTTATGTGGATCAAGTTAAGTGGCATAGATGATTTCCAAACAACTTTTGAAAAAAATTATCTAATCTACTTTCCAATACATATTTATTATAAATGAAAAAGAATATACTTAATGTAGATGGAAGGTCACATACCATTTTCTTATGGCTGAGAAGCTTTAAGCTTCTATAATTTAGATAACTCATCTTTCAATGCTAAAGATTTGATAGTTATAATATATGCTAGAGGTGTCAACCGGGCCGAGCCGGCACAAAAAAATTCCGTGCCCGGGTTAGGCACGAGCCGTGCCGTGCCTAACCCAACACGGTTCGGCCCGCGGCACAGCACACCAGCACGGGTTTGTCCCGTGTCGGGTGTCCCGTGAGCCCGACCCCACGATGGCCCCTCCCGCAAAAAAAACCACAGGTCGGGTCTAATTCAACCCGACCCATACGGACATGTAAGCCCGAGCAGGCCAGGCAAGGCACGACACGGCCTACCGTGCCTACGGGCCGTGCCGGGCTCAGTTTTTTTAAACCGTGCCCAACCCGACACGGAAGCACGATCGTGCCCTAAAAAAACAGGTCATGCCAGCCCGTCCCGACCCATTTGACACCTCTAATATATGCATATGTAAGTGCACAATCTATATTACAATTTGGGTTTAGTGGTAAGTTTTTGATTCTAGATATTTCTATTTTTTTTGAGAATGCTACTTAAGTCCTTGTAATATATAGTACATTAGTTTTCTTTAAATACTTATTGTATGCCCTTTCTAAATAAGTTATTTCATACTTAAGAGATTTTGATCTAATTCAAAAACTAATAAAACATCTTCAATGATATTTACTCAAGAGGATATAGAAACTCTAACCTTACCTTTTCAATTTACACTAACAAGATCTCTATTTTTCATCTTTAAATACTCTATTTCCAAATATGTGGTTTAAATAATCACTATCTAAGAACCAAACACTATATGATATAGAATTAGAAGCATTTGAGATATAGAAGAGATTTTCTTCTAAAAATTTCTCCTTTATACAACTAGCTTAATGAGCATGTTTTTATATATAATCTTTAGTTGAATGCCCATACCTTATATATTTATAATACTAAGACTGATTTCCACCAACAATTCCTATTTGAATGATTGTTCTTGCATATGCTACATGTGTAAGAAGATAATTTCTCAACAAAGGTATTGTTTCTTGTTATGGTAGGTAAATTTCTACCTCAACCTCTATGTTTACCTTGATTGGAATTCTAATGAGTCTTTTTTATATTTTGCTTCATTTCTTTTATTCTTCTTAGTTTTGATAAGTCTATATTGATTTTTGTCTGAAGGACAATTTCAATGATGATTTCTATGTCTGAATAATTTTTTGCTCATAATATTTTATGAAGCTCAAAAAACTCCTATATTTTGAATCGAGAGAAATCTTTAGTCTCTCAATGATTGTTAAGTGTTATTATAGCATCAAACTTATTAATCATGTTAATGATAATTTTTTTTTACAAATCACCTTTCAAGAACATATTTCCCATGAATGTTAAATTGATTGATAATATCAACAAACAAAATAAAATATGTGTTAGAATTTGACTTTCATCTTCATATTTTTAAATTTCCTCTTAAGAAATTAAAATTTGATTCCACATACTCTAATCTCCCCAAAACTCCTTCTATAATAAGTATAATATATATTTTGTTTTAACCAATTCTATTATTTTGAGATAATGCAACCATACCAACACTAAGACACTAGATTTCATTCTTATAATTTTGAGAAAAATAACATTGTCAGCTCCTTATTGGATACACAACAATACCTTTGCATCCAAATTTTTCAACTCTCACATTTGATGTTTTTGTTTTTCATCTAGAGTTGAGACATCCTTGACCCTTTCAAAGAATCATTCCCATATCTTCAGATATGAATAAAGTTTTTATTTTTGCACTCCAATAATTTTCATAGAGGGTTATGAATGTAAACCTTGAATTTGGAAAAAAAAATATTTGGAGACATGGTGATTTTTTAAAGATTAAGGACTCAAATCAAAAATTTCGAAATCTAGATCAGAAAATAGTTTTTTACTTAAATAAATTTCAGATCTTGTAGATCTGAACCAAATCTATGAGATTTGTACAATTTTGTTCAGATCTGAACACCAAAAAACAATACTGAATATTATGGAAAAAGATTAACATAAAAGCAAATAAAAAAATTATGAAGGAGAAAAAGATCAGGACCAAACGCTCAGATATCAAATATTGAACTATTACATAAGTATAAATTACTATTGAATTAGATGTTATCTTCTTTATGAAGACCCGTTTGTAAAAAAATGAGAGGCTTGGTCTTTTGGATTTTTATTAGACCCAAGGGCTTATCTGGGTGTTGATGTTTGGTAACCAAACATCAACACCTCGAGCTATGTAACCACAAATTAATTCACGAACACAAACATGTAATTGACAGAAAATTGATGATGAAGTCGAGTCAAAGCACAAGGAAAACAGATTAAACCAGTGGATGGACAGTGAAGCATACATACATACATTATCAGTTACTAATCCGAAGAGAAAACGAACTGGACGTAAAGAAATCTGAAATAGGAATCCGTTCAAGCACAAGGAGAACACATAACATAAAATGTCTGAGAATCTTAAACTGTGTCTAATGATTAATCAGGCTTGAAACTTGTGATTCGATTTGAATGAACAAAGAGAAAGCGAGAAATCGAACCCCCTTGCTCCTTCCGATTTGAATCCACGGTGAAACGGGCAATCTATGTGCTTCGTCACCAACGAGGTGGGGTCGAGGAGAAAGTTATTCAGCAACTGCAACGCAAGCAGTGTCTGTCTGTTTGAACTTATATATATTGATATAATTGCGCGGGAACGAAGCGTATAAGTCCAAATGTAAATTTTACCCGAAATTTGAAAATCATTTGCAAGATCATAGTCGTAGCGTAGGGTCATAACTCAAAGCAATCCTAAAAAAGCCTTTTCATATTTTTTGAAAAGTAAATTTCAAATTTATCAGATGTCCTCGAAGATACAAAAAAGTAAATTTCAATTACAAATAAGTCTTTGTGCATTTTTGTAGAAACCTTTAGCAATCATATTTTTACCTCAAAATGCTCATGTTTTAGAGAAAAAAAATAATACAATATTCTTTTGGATTGGCAATTGAGAAACTATTTTCTTCTATGAATTGTAAATTTTGCTTTAAATTCGAGGATATTAAATTTACATGCATGCTAAAATGTATCAACACAACTAGTTATGTTATTTTTTTTTTTTAATCATATGTTTTGGATAGCTTATAAACATCTTGTTCTTGACTAATCACATATGGAGATTCCTGCTCCATAATTCCACCTCTAAATACCAATCATATGATAGTTTTATCGGCAATATAAGATGAATATTTTAATCTTGTGGCATAAGTTTGATCCCTAGGGATACCAAATTTGCTTTCCTAATTGTTGGTCTATTTTAATTTCAACAAAATAAAAAGCCAAAATATTTTTTAAAACATTTTCATTTTTTTTATTTAGTCTATGTGACGTTTGGTTTGTTTATGATATATTTTTGTAGACTGGATAGAATAATTAGGATAAATCACTCCAACAAAAATACTTGTGATTCAACAATTATGATGGTATTATAAAATAAAACTAAACCCATAATAATTTGAAAAATAGAAAATTCAAAAGTAAAGCAATAAATTACATCATGAAATAAAATACAATCAAAAAAAATGAGAAATTAAAAATATATGGGAATGAATTTCAAAGGAATAGGAAAAGTCATTTTATAGGAAAAATTTTGGAAATCTCCGAAGAGATTTCCAATGTGAGCAAGGTGATTTTCACCTACCCCCAATAAAATAACATTCCCCCACTTGAAAATCACTTTCTTTGCTTGTCAATACTTGCTTCCAATCTTGTTAAGCCACATGAAGTTATACATCATTCAAACTTGTCAGTGCTGATCGGTTTGGTCAAAACATCCGCTATATTTTCTTCGGTATGAATCTTTTGCAAATCCACACTTCCTTATTCTACTCTCTCTCATACAAAATGATATTATACCCAGATATTTTTTGTCTTTGAGGGAAATACTAGATTTCTTGCTAAGCATAAAGCACTTTGACTATCACAAAATAAAGTAACCTTATTTTGTTTGTATCCAAGCTCTTTTAATAGTATTTGCAACCAGATTGCCTCTTTACTAGCTTGTGTAGCTGCAACATATTCTGCTTCTATTGTAGAAGTAAATACAATAGGCCACAATTTTGAAACCCAACTTACAGCTCCTCTAGTAAGAGTAAAAATATAACATGTTGTAGACTTGCTATTATCAATATTTTCAGCATAGTCTGCATCAACATAACATCTGATAATAATATCTGAACTTCCATAGCACATTGTAGTAATTGAGGTTCATTTCAGATATCTAAAAATTCTCTTCACGGTACTCCAATGTTCTAAGCCAGGATTTGCCATGAATCGACTAACCACTCCCACAACTTATGCAATATCTGGTCTTGTACAAATCATTGCAAATATTAAACTTCCCACTACTGATGCTTAAGGATAATTTGAAATTAACCGGAAGAGGGGTAGAAATTGGCTTACTATCTTGCATGTTGAAATAACGCAAGATCTTGTTAATATAATTTTGTTGAGAAAGCCAAATCTTTTTATTATTTCTATCTCAGTAAATCTGCATTCCTAGAATCTTATTTGATAGTCCCAAGTCCTTCATATCAAATTCCCGAGTCAACTGTGCCTTCAATTCTTAGATTCGATATTTTTTTGGGTCTGCTACTAACATGTCATCCACATATAATAGTAAAATGATGAAATCATTTTCTTCAAACCTTTTGTAGTATGTACAATGATCTGAACTGAGTCTATTATACCCAAGGCTTATAAAGAATGAATCAAATTTATTATACAAACACCTCGGTGCTTGTTTTAGATCGTATAGAGATTTTTTCAACTTACAAACCAAGTTCTCCTTACCAATTTCAACAAATCATTCTGGTTGAAAAATATAATTTTTTTTTCAATTTCTCCATGAAGAAAAACAATTTTAACATCTAACTACTCCAAATACAAATCTAGTGTAGCATATAGAGTAATTACTACTCTAATTATTGTAAGACGAACCACCGGAGAAAAAATTTCATTGAAGTCAATACCTTCTTTTTGAGCATATCTCTTTATCACCAATCTTGCATGATATCATTCTACCTGATCATTGCTATCCCAATTTATCTTATAAACATATTTGTTGTCAATAGCTTTTCTTCCGATTAGTAACGGTACTAGCTTCCAAGTCTAGTTCTTGTGTAGAGCTTCGATTTCTTCCATCATTGCTGTCATCCACAGAGATGCATCTGAATTATTTGAAGCTTCTTGAAATGTTGGAGGTTCTTCATCTTCTGTTAGGAGATAATATGCAATGTTACTCTCCATAACATACTCCGAGCGCCAAGTTGGCGGTCTCTTATTACGAATTGGTCGACTAACTTTTTGAGCCTCAAACACGACTTATTCTTGTGCTTCATGCTCTAATTCTTTCTCCATTGATTTTGGAACATCTTGTATCTGATCATTTTCTACAAGAATAGTGGTAGTTTCTAAAACTTCTTTTAATGTGCTATAATCTTCAATTCTTTCTTTAAAATTACATCTCTGCTGATAATTACCTTGTGGTCAGTGGGTTTCCACCGGCGATATCCCTTCACTTCTTCAACATACCCTAAGAATATGCATTTTCTAGATTTTGGATTCAGCTTTACTCTTTCTTTGGTGTTGTACATCATATATGCAGGACATCCAAAATAATATAAAGTAGAGTAGTCTACTGGCTTACCCGTTCACATCTTTATCGGTATCTTCAAATCAATCGATGTTGATGGTGATCGATTTATCACATAGCATGTAGTTTTTGCTGCTTTCGCCCAAAAGGAATTGGGTATTCTTGCAGTCATTAACACAACTCTCATCCTTTTTTGCAAGATTTTTGTTCAAACATTCTACTACTCCATACTAATAATTTTCAAAGTATGATCATCATCCATGTGCACCGACCCACCTGAGATTGGTTCATATTTATGAAACCAATCTCTTAGAGATGTCATATGCCACGATGCTCCCAAGTCTAGCAATCATACATCACTAAACTATTTTTTACTTTTAACCATTGTTGTTACCTCTCTGTATAAAATATTACATTCATCATTGATGCTTGCTACATTCCCTTGTGTCTTAGATAACTCATCATTCATATTTCTATTCTTTAACCAACAATCTCTTTTTAAGTGCCCTTTCTTACCACAGTTATAATATTTAATATTTTTCTTACTTCGAGATTTTGATCTACCATAATTTTGACTCCCACTAGGGCCACGCTCCAATTCATTAGATGGTAGAGACAATATTACAATCATCGTCAGAGCATCTATTTGTTGTGCATTCACATATCTATCATTTTTATTTTTCCGTCTATTTTCTTTTTCTAAGATGGTAGAGACAATATTATTAAAAATTAAACTATCAGTCAATGCACAATTCATTAGATTGATTACGAGTTGATCATACGAATCAGGTTAACTCTGAAGTAAAATCTTAGCACGTTCAATTTCTTCTATCCTACGACCCAACATAGTAAGTTGTGAAAATAAAGTATTCAGAGTGTTGATATAATCAGTTACTATAACAGATTCTAACATTCGCAAAGTGTAAAGTCTTCTTTTTAAGAAGATCTTGTTGTTAAGTGACTTTGCCTCATACAACATTGTGAGAATATCCCAAATTTATTTTGTCGTATTATTTTCTGCCACACTCGATAATACTCCATAAGCAAGTGTCAAATACACGTCAGCTACTGCATTACTATCCATCTCATTCCACTTGTCGTCAGGAATTCCGGTGAGCCTTTTTCCAATTGCATCTAAGCAATTATCCTTCCTCAAAATTGTTTTAATTTTCATTTTTCATAATAAAAAATTACTTCCATTGAATTTTTTTATTTTAAATTTTGCCGTCATGTTTCACTTTTACAGTGAATAGTAATTGAAAATAATAATAACAATTTGTATTATTACACTAAAAAAGTTCACAAGTAAGTGGAGGGGCGCAATTATCATCTTAAAATCACAAATCTTGAGGCTCTTATTACCCTTTTGACAGAACTTTTCTAAAATAAAATAACTACAAAAGTTACTAACTAACCTCCACTGATACCACTGTTATAAAATAAAACTAAACCCATAATAATTTAAAAAAATAAAAATTCAAAAGTAAAGCAATAAATTACATCATGAAATTAAATACAATCAAAAGAGAATGAGAAATTAGAAATACATGGAAATAAATTTCAAAAGAATAGGAAAAGTCCTTTTATAGGAAAAATTTTGAAAATCTCCAAAGAGATTTTTGATGTGGGCAAGGTGATTTTCACCTACCCCCGAAAAAAAAGAATGCAACAATTATGATTTTGCTTTTCAGCTCCTCTTTGCCTTCAAGTTCTCTTTGCATAACAATATTAATACTAATTGCACACACTCTATCATTTGAGAGTGCACCCTATTGGAATTTGGATGAATAAAATTTCATGCTCTTGAAGGAAATTGTTGTATACTAGTCATAGATTCTCATTGCTAATTGCTCCATTGCATATTGTAGGTGCCTACTGTTTGCTAATTTCTCTTTACTCAATTTGGCTAATCACAACACAAATTACATTTAAAAACCCATGTTTCATATTTATGCTTCAGATTAATCTCTCAATGAATATTATTTTTTGAAATACTTGTAATCTTGGTGCATGATAATTACCCCCATATGGACAATTCGTTGTTAGTGAAGTTCCACATTTTCCATCATTTTTTCGGGCACTTTTATGCACCTATAGAAAGAATCATTCTCATTCTTTTGTATTCATTCCAAATTGGCAATATCATATATCTTTTGTTAGTTCTATCCAAATAATTTATTTGTTTTAGAGTTTTATTTTCATAATAATGGTATCATAGGTGAAATTATGATTACCTTTTGTGGTTAATACATATCTAAACATGTTTTTTCAAAAGAGTGATAAGAGTATGAACGAAAATACTTTTTAAGTGAGATGTTTGTTACCCCTTACTTACCTATGAACTTTTTTGGTATATTAAATATGAGTAGTTGCTACTTTTAATTGAAAAAAATGAAACAAGTTGTGACAAAATATTGAAATAGAAATGCTTAATGAGTTATTCTGATTTATTGAAATTGAATATGAAAGTTATTTTGAGAAATAAAATTCATGTGTAAATGTTTGACAGTTCACATACTAAATTTTTAGGTGGGTTGGAGTATATTTGTTGGTGTATTTGCATGTATTTATGCTTTTATCTAAGATATTTTATTAACTTATATTTTTTTGAGTGATTTTGATGAATAATAGTGAAATCATAATTGCTTAGAGAAAAATTGGTATATTTGGAGAAATGAAGACTTGAAGGGGGAAGATAAGTAGTGAAGAGTTATCATATTTCCCATGTTATGATTTGAGATCATCTTTTCCTATATTACCAATTAGTTATGACATCATTTCTTAGTTACAAAACTAGTTATGATAGTCTTTGTATGTCATGACTCCACCAAGTTGATATAATCTTTCCACTATCCAATATAGTTTTTGTAGTCGACATTATCTTGGAGTCACGACCATGCTATTTCTAAAATATTTAATAGTTAAAATATTATTTTTATGTCACGATAAAACTAAGTACCTCATTGGTATAATTAGTATTGAAAAATTTAGTGCAAAGATTTATTCATTATAGAGCAAAAATACGAAGTATTTTGATTCATGACATTATTTTCCAGCATGATATTTCATTCAAAAGATCATTTTTTACTCTGGTAATGATCTTTTTTAGTGCCATGACCTTATTATTTAGAGATAAATCACCAAAATCATGATCATTATTAGTGTCTTGACTTTGAGTTACATAGAGTAAATATATCAGTTGTGGTCACTCTCTCAATACCATAATATTTTACTATAAAAAAAATTATTTCAGTCATAACCCTTCCTAGTACCACAACATTATATTTTAGAGGGGAGGTACCTGAGTTGCAGTACTCATTGCCACACTGAATTTGGTACTCTAGAGAAGAATCAATGAGACATGAGAGTTGTGACCTCAATCTAGTGTTGTGGCTTCCAACTAAAAGTACTACATGGATACCTCAAAATATTAAAATAATATTCAGTAGAAAAATAAAAAAGATGAAGAAGAAAATTCAATTTTGAGCCTAGAGCCACTATAAACCCTTGGCGGTGCAACTCCAACCTCCAATTAGAGATTGCATTGGTAACCCTTAATTTGAATGAGATACCTCTCAACTTTTTTCGTGTGAAATCTTCCTCAATGTTAGGATAAATTGATATATAACACTACAATAAAATATCAATTTAGCTAGGGAATTTTAGCTAAGGAATTTTAGCTAGGGATCAATCCCTTGCTAAATTGCAAGGGATTAGTTAGGGAATAGCAAGGGGTTTATGATTTTTCTTTGAAAAAATAAATAGCAACGGATTAGCAAGGGAAAATTTTTCGTAAATTCCACTGAAGAAAAGCGGAGATATTAGCGATGGAGATTAGCGACGGAAATTTTCGTAAATTCCACTTCAGAAAAGTGGGAATTTTAGCGATGGATTTAGCGACGAATTAGCGACGAAAAATTTTCGTAAATTCTGCTCAAGAAAAGCATGGATTTTAGCGACGTAAAATTTTCGTAACTTCTGCTCAAAAAAAATGAGGATTTTAGCAACGAATTTTGCGACGGAATATCTCTCGCTAATAAAAGCCTGAAATTAGCGACAAATTTAGCTACGAATTTAGCTACGAATTTAGCGACAGATTTTTCCTTACTAATAAAATCATTGATTTAGCAATGGATTTAGCAACGGATTTAGCGACAGATTTTCCCTTGCTAAGAAAATCCTTGATTTAGTGATGGATTTAGCGACGGATTTTCCCTGATTAATAAAATTCATAATTTAGTGAAGTATTTAACGACGGATTTTCCCCAACTAATAAAATATGTGATTTAGTGACAGATTTAGCGATGAATTTTTCCTTGCTATTAAAATCCTTAATTTAGCGACGGATTTTCACTTGCTAATAAAATTTGTATTTTAGCTATGAATTTAGCGAGCAAATATCTCTAGCTAATAAAATCTATAAATTAGCGAAGGATTTAGCGACAAAATTTCCATAGAAAATAAAATCCTTAATTTTGCGATGGAATTTCTCTAGCTAATTATTAGCGATGAATATTTTCTAGCTAATTAGATCATGACATAATCTGCCACTGATATTTTCATAATTTCTACCCAAAGAAAAGTAAAGAATTTAGCGACAAAATTTTTCTAGATAATTATTAGCGACGGATTTTCTCTAGCTAATTTAAATCAGTCACTAAATAATTATCTGAATTTATTTTTTTATTAGTTTATATACAATTAGAATAGATAATTCTTTAAATATATTTTTTTTCAAAATATATGCATTTAGCTAGGGATTTTTTAGCTATTTGGGTTAGTTATAATTTCTGTTGCTAATCTTCAATGATATTTTTATAAGCATTATTTATTTTAATATTTTATATAATTTTCTATATTAAATGTATGTCATGGTCTATATATGAGCGACCCTTAAATTACACAATCTTCTCATATAATAATTTAAATTTGATATAATAAAAAAATGATAAATATATAAATACTAATAAAAATATATATTAAATATGATTAAAATAACTATTTTTTGATTATAATTTAATAAAAATTTTATACTTAATTTTATCTGAAATATTTATTTATGATATTTAAATATTTGTATTACAAAACATTATATAATTTATTATATAATTATAATATTTATAAAATATTTTAATTAATAAATAAAAATAAATAAAAATCACAACTAATAAAAAACTAAAATAAACAATTGTTTGATTAAAAAAAATTGATAAAATTATATGAATAAACAAATAAATAAGTAAATGTTTATAAAAATAAAAGTATAAAATAATATTTTTATTATTAAATGAATTTTTCAAAAAATATAATGTCTAAAAGATTTTAAAATTTTGAATTATAAAAAAAAATTTAAAATTTTTTATAAAATTTAAAAGAAAAAAAGTTGATATTTTAAAATTAATATATTGTTGTTTTAATTACATCAAAAAAAATTTGATGATTTAAATAATTAATATTTCAGTGTGGTTATTTAATAAAGACTTCAAACATTAAAATTTATAATGATTAAAAGATTCAAATTATTCTTTTATAATTATTTCATATTATATTTATAAAAAATAAATTGAATTCTTATAAATTTATAACCATATTATATATATATATGTGTGTGTGTGTGTGAATACTTTATTATTATATAATATTATTTTATTTATTTATCAAATAATATCATTTATGATTAAATAAAGATATATTTCTATTATTTTATTTAAATTATTTAATTTTTATAACTTTATTTTAGTGTTATTTTTTTATAGTTTATTTTATAACAGTTTAGTATATATATAATGTTTCATAAAAATGTTCTCTATCAAAAAATAGAGCCCACACTTCAAATTGTGCGTTTAATGGTAGCAATAACAATGTTTTAGGGTTCTCATCGGAGATCTACAATGTCATAGCTTACAGCGGTGTTCATATAGACATGAGAATAATGCTTGTAGATTGGGCTCCCATCTGCAGGCTCTTCGTGTGGGTGAAACCCCCTCTACTGGAAATTTCACATCATGGACACTCCGGTAGGCTCAGATAGGTAAAAGATGCTGTGTGGACTAGGTTCATGTTCATCAGTGGGGCCATAACAACTACTATTGCTTCCGGCAACATAATCTGATACGAGTAATGAGTTTACAGATCAGCTAATGACATGAAGCAACTCTGCGATGGATGCGTATGAATCCAACCAAGAGGAAAGAGTGATAATCTGTCATGGACTTCAAATATTTCTTCTTCACTCAATGTCTGACACGAATCTGATGTTGACTCTTGTTTTGGGATTATAAGCTTGGTGATTTGGTAAACCCTATTTTTCAGTGAACCAGCAAAAAAACCACATGTCTCTAAATTCTCATCAGTATTTGATCGAACAAGTCTTAAGAAATCCATCATCAAATTTATAGGGACATGCAAATGCTAATATGAATTGGGGCTTGGCTTCCCATCTAGTGAGGATTTTGATAGGCCATGTCTTGGATCAGTAACCATTGATGGAGGAATTGGAGTTGACTCATGTTGTTAATGTGCAAGAACTTGAGGAGAGAATGGATATCTGATACCAGTGAACTGAAAATGATTTTATTCTTCTTCCCCATAGTAGATTTTAACCACCTGGCATCATCCAAAGAGAGAACCGATTCCATAGTAAATTCAACTCCCAGAGTATTGCTTGAGGTTTTTGAAAAAAAATATGTCGGTGTGGCTTGGATACTAAACTTTCATCTCTGGCTTAGACTCCAGCCAATTTTCTTGGAAGCCATTTGGACCAAAAAATGAGTGCCTTGACAAATTTCTTGCTTTGGAGATGGCATATTGATTGATGGTTTATGAAATTGGCTATCAATTTGTGAAAAGCTTAAAGTAGAATCATGAACATGATAGTTATCATTCTTTTGTGGAGATTGGTGTACCAGATTAGAAGGAAGTTTTACACTCGTGCTTGAGTAAGAACAACTAGTGGGTTCAGATTGTTCAGCTCTTTCATAGCCTTTGTTTATCTTCTTCCACTTGACTTCGAAATTCAGGTTTCAATATTTCCAGCTCACCTAATACAGGCAACTGTCTCTTTTTATAAGTTGTTCTTTTTTTGTGGAATAAAACTTGATAATCATTATGTAATGGAATAGTTTCAGATACCAAACTTGAAAATCTAAGAAGTATAACTTACAAATCAACTACATTTTTATCTTCCCTGTATATATTTTTCTGTCTCAAAAGACTCTCAACTATTCTATAGTAATTCCGAAGAAGAATTCAATTATCTACATCCAGTTGATGAGTTATCTTATTTACATTTATTTTCATATTCCGTGCTAGCAAACTCACAAAATTCTAAGCATGAATTAGTTCATCCGTAGATGCTGCATATTCTCCGTGAGTATTTCTGTGGCGATTGCTAACACTAGCAAATGGAAATTCAGGCCATAACCATTAACTGTCTAGGCGACGAATGGAAACAGGAAAGTCCCACACATATCTTTCTCACACACAAACTTCCTACTTGAGAGGTAAACTTAATGATTGCCTGAAGGACAGCTGAAGGAGAAGGAGAGCCGAAGGAGAAGGAGAGCCTAAGGTTTCATAGGAAAAAAATGCTAAAAAATTTTCTCTCTCAAACAATGAAGGAGAGTAGAAACGCGAGGGAGCAACCTAGAAACCTATCTAGAACAAATAACAAGAGTTTTCAATCGATGAGGTGTTAGTTCCCAAGTTCCACTAGAGTGAAAGGCATTTACCTATATTACCAGCCCATGTGATAAAGTATCTCAGAGGGAGACATGAGTATATTAATATTATCAAAAGAAGAAAAAAATATAGTTTAAGATAAAAATTCCTAGAATAAAATATAACTTTTTAAAATAAGATGTTATATACAAATCAATTTTGTGTCCATAGAGCAATCAATTGATCGTAATCAATGAAATCACCATCATGATCATTTAGCTTTAAAATAGATTGATCAATGAACTAAGCAACATGTCTCATAATATATACTATAAGGTGAAGTATATATAATCTCTCATTAAGATGAATAGTCAATACATGTTGATCATAAAGAGAACTCTTCATATTTGTACTAACCAAAAAATATATTAGCATAAGAAACTTCTTTATCAAAAGTTCCTTCATGCTATCTAGATCAAGGTTCACGCCCTACAATGTTGCTAGAAAGTAAGTGGAATTAGAAGTTGAAATTTTATGAAAGTGTGACCTAATAGTTTCAAAAGATGTTAAAAAAGAATAAACATATTTTGCTGGAGCTACAATTGGAGTGCTAATTAGGCTATGAATAGGTAAGCCTCTCAATATTTATAAAAATTTAATTGATAGTGTTAAATTCTTAAAGAAATAATTTATTTTCAAATAAAATTATGCTAAATATTACTCTAAATCATCATTATAAATATTGAATCTATTTATTGAAAGATGAAATACTAATGTATCTGACATATAAATTAGATTTTATCTTTGAAATACTTTTAAGAATTCAAAATATAATGTCAAAAATTGTTATGAAGCCATTGTTGATTTGTAACAAAAAAAGAATATATATTTATATGATAAAATATTTTTAAATATCCTGTCCCTAAAATTTCACTTTATTTCAATGTAAAGTTCAAATTTTCTACATTTTATATTGTTTACCTTACAATATCTTTTAAATTCAGCAAAATGTGTTTGAATGATGAATTTAAGAATACACATTCATTATATTATCAAGGGACTTACAAAATAATTTCATATCTAATTTTACCATCAAATGAATGAAATGATGCACATAATGTTGATTTAAGAAAATATTACGACATATCAATCCAAATAATATCTATTAGATATAAAATCATAAGTTTCATGCTTGATGTCGCGTATCTAGTAACTTATATATTGCAATCACTAATGACATCTCATGTTAGAGACACTAATGATTTCCTTCAAATTTGTTCCTTCGTTACTTTCAAATTAGGTAGTGGAAAGCCATAATATCTTTTTTTGAGTGAATCTTTTTGCATTTGCATAATGATAAATCATACTTTAAAATTCTTCTTGTACCTTACATTTCCCATAAGAAGAAAACAATTTAGATAATTTTTTAATTAGAATGATACATTATTATAGTTTTATTTTATTGCTTGTAAATATATTTGCACAAACATTTTTATATTGAAAATAATAGGACACCCTAACATGATCCTTATAAAGCATGATTCTATTAAATTATTCGGTAAATTAGTTGTTTATGTTAATTGGTATAGAATTTTCTAGCTATCAATATATAAAACTCTATAAATAAATATAACTATATTTTTAACTATGTATACATATATGTAATTTTATATATTTATTTATAACTTTGTATACATTTATGTATAACTACATATAACTACTCGGTAGTGGAATCCAATAAACATAATTTCAATGACTAATTAAGGTTTAAAATTTTGAGGTTCATCTTTAGGAATGGAACATCTAAATTAGATAATAGATTATAACTATCAAAATTTCACATCCAAATCATTGATAACTCCATGAAAGTAAAGTTTTTTTTAATCTTTATTGCCTATTTAAAAAAAACAAAGAGAAGAATTTCAATTTTATGTAATTTAATATATATATATATATATATATATATACATATATATAATCATACTTTAGTACTAATTATTTTATTAGTAGAAGAAGATTTTGTAGTATGTTACAACTAAAATTCCAACTAATATCCCAAATTATGATAATCAAAGATTATGTTGAAATATATTTAAATGAGAATCATAAGTTAAATGAGATATTTTTAAGATCATAATTTTATGAATATCTTTGACCACTGATTTATGGACATTTATCCAAAATCTTGGATATATGTATCTCACAGCACAATTTATTGATAAGGATTAGAAGTTACATAAAAAAGATCATTATCTCTATGTTGTTCCACTCCCCATCATGGTGTAGTTATTTTTTAATTCATAGAGATATACTTGTTAGGAATGGGCATTGATAAACTTTGTACATTTACCATAAATAATATAAGTTATAATGATGTGATAGTCATGAGTTTGATAAGAAAGTTTAGTAGGAAGAATGATTTATTATTAGATTGAATATTTTTTCATGCGAGGTATTTCGCTCATGTCTTGAATCTTATAATAAATAATGAAATCAACAATGTTAAAAATTTACTTATTTATTTTTGTGAATATGAGAAAATGTGAGAAGTTCTCCTCCCCATTTATAAATTTTGGTAAATTATGTTGGAAAATAAATAATTATGTCCAACAAATTTTTGTGTTTGAATGTGTCAATAAGATGGAACTCAAAAAATACTTAATGGTGAGTGTCGCTCTAGCTCATAAAAAAAGTATTTGAATGAATCGAGAAATAAGATAAATTTTATGCTTGAACATGATGGGTTAATGACTGAAAAAGATTGATTGGTGATGGGAAGCTTGCATGCTTTCTTAGTAAATGTTTACACCACCACATTGCACATTTCAGAATCAAAATATGTCACTTCTAATACTTACTTTCACGAAGTAAATCACATTCAAATCTTTCTTTTACAATGATCACAAAGTGAATAGATTTTTATACATGATATATAATGATGAGCACCAAATTTTAAAAATACTATAATATTGACAAAGTGAATATGATATTGATTCTGATGATAGTGTTAGATCATTGTTATAAGTTGAAATATGTACTATTTTGTTATTCAGAATTTTATGACACCGCCAATGTTGATGAGATAATAGAAAATGTAATATTTTTATAGACTTGTTTTCCTAGTAATGTTTATTGACGTTGTTAGAAAATATTTCTAATAGTGCCATTGAACATTCTCAAAACTCTAAAGATATTGGAAATAATAATACAAATACAGTTAAAATTATTCTTAACAAGAATAAAGAAGATTGTCATAATATTTTGAAAAAAAAAAGGATATTATAGTTATTCAATCAAAGCTAGATCGATACTTAGAAGAATGATGAAGATATTGCACCAAATTTTAATATTTTAGATAGAAAAGAAAAGTATTTTATATCAAATCATTTCTTTTATGACATATGATATTGTATCAATTCTAATTTCAACGATTACGTCAATCTCTTCTTTTAATATTGGAATCGAGTACTTTATCAATTAAATAGTTATTTAACTCCAAAAATTATAGAATATTTAATTTGTGCACAAGATATCACAGTTGAAATTAAAAAAACATATTGAATTACATGAAGATATTGAAACATATACATATTTTTTTTAGCTTTTGCGGTTTTGCCCTTAATTTTTTTTTCATACAATATCTAATATTCTGAACATATCTTTTATATATATATGCGTGTATATACATATGTACACACACACACACATATATATCTATATCTATTTCTATTTCTATTTTGTTGGTATGAAGATGATTTTTATGACTTAGAGATTTCTCATGCTCTCTAAGGTTTATTTTAGAATGTTTTGGTAATCTTATACACATTTAAAAGTTAATACTTGTATATTATTTTTTTATAATTTTTTTTATTTACTTAACAAATAAGCATGATATGTGATTTTTTGAGTTTTTTTAATTTGTTTTTAGGATTATCTTATATTCTTATCTTATTTGATCATATATATATATATATATATAATTTTTTAGAAAATTTGAAAACTTAGTAGTGAAACTTGGGCCTTGGCAACTTCGATGAGTAAGGTTTTCAAAATTTTTGGTAAGTATATATATATATATATATATATATTTATTTATTTATTTAAAATTCTATTTTATGATTAATTTATTTACTTAGCAATTATAGACTTATAGTTAGTAGTTACTACTAATAGTGTTTATATTCTTATTTGTTTTAGAATTGAAGCATCAAATAATAAAACAAACATAACTTTTAAATTGTATTTTTGACTAAGTTGATATTGATATTATAAATTTGGATTGTATTATTTGATATTTTTTGTTTAACTTTTAAATTGTATAACTTATTATTTTTAAAAACTCAAATGGGTTTATTATTTTTTGAATTTATATTTAATACATAGTAATTAATTTTAATTGAAATTATGTTAGATGATGAATTTTATTCATAATTATTTATAATATAATGATAGTTTTATTAAATTTGTAGTTTATAAGTAAAAATATAAAATATAAAAATAAATTAACTTTTTATTAAAATTTAAATTTTATTATGCTATAAATAATCCAATTTGCAACACATGTTGCAAACTTGTGTATGTCTCAGGTTGCAACCTTGGTTTGCAACACAAGTTGGGTAGGTCTCTTGTTCAGCATTTTTAGAATTTGGGTTGCAACACTAGTTGGGTAGATCTCTTGTTGTGTTGAGCATTTAGAATTTGGGCTGCAGGCACGGGCTGCAGGCACGGGCTGCAGGCACGGGGTGCAGGCACGGGCTGCAGGCACGGGGTGCAGGCACGGGCTGCAGGCACGGGCTGCAGGCACGGGCTGCAGGCACGGGCTGCAGGCACGGGGTGCAGGCTCGGGCTGCAACCCCGAGTTTCAGCCCTAAACGAACCGTGGGCACTAGTTCTGAGCTCTCGCAATGCACCCCCCTTCTCTTGTGGCATCTCTTTGATTTTGAGATACTAAATGGCATCAGGGTGGGGAATTACCGGAAATAAAGGAAGATGCTACGATTTTTGGGTGGACTTCAGTGAATGCATGTCTTGCTGCTGGGAGCCTAAAGACTGTGTTCTCCTGCTTCAAGACTACATTGAATGCCTCCATCACGCTAAAGAGGTTCGTTACTCCTGTTTTATTTTTATTTCATTTGTTAGATTTTTCAATGCAAAAGTCATTTATACAGGCCCGTAGGTTTTACTGTGCAATGAAGTTTATTTATCAATACCTTGAATATGTTCTATAATTTTTGCGGTGCCTCATAATTGTTGATTGTTATATAAATAATTGGTGTTTAACTCATATATAAATAAATTGTTGATTGTTATCAATACCTTTAATGGTCGACAATGATTATTGTCCCTCCAAACTCACCATGCCCGTTAGTGGTTCTTGCCTTTTTGCTGCTTTTCTGGACATACGAACATCAATGGGAAATTTAGATGTGTTGGCTTTAGGAACTTTTGATGGTGTAATTATGGTTGTTAAATGTTAATCGGTCTTGACATCTATTATTTTTGTTAATTACAGTTATTTACACTTTTATATTGCTACATAGATGCTATCAAAGTCAGTTAAATAGGTCCTGGAACTTAAAATCTTCAGCTCTGCCATAACAATTAAATAGGCTTGACTGTAAATACTTTTGGATAAGCAAGATTTACTAGATTTATTGTATGCAGAAAATAAAATCGTGGATCATTTCACGTATGTTCATTGCCCATTTTAATGTTTGTATATGGTATTCAATACAAAGATTGTAAGCGGTTGATAATGGTTGTCATATTAAGCTAGATAGTTATTTGCCACATCTTGCAGCAATGCTAAATTTAGCACAAATTAAGTGATGATTGTGCTACATAGTTGACATTTTTGGTGAAGAAGAGAACTAACGAGAGTGAAAAATGAACAGTTACTTATAGCCTTGTGGATTTGAGGAAGCTTGATGAATATAAAGAATAACACGAGTTATAAATGAGCTTGGACATGAAAATGCCTGTAAGGTATCATTATCAAAAACATGATTTCAAAATAAATGGCATAGAGAATGAAGAGTCCATAGCTTCTCTGAAATTTATCTGTTGTGGGAGTAGGTAAGGAAAAGCAATTGCAAAAAAAAAAAAATTAATTTTATTTAAACTTGGTACAAGCATACTTGAACACATATTATATTTTGTGTGGACTCCAGAATCTTATAACCACTTTTTCAAGTAATGTACATATTATATTATATATTATTTAATGTGCATTATTTGATATGTTATTAGAAAAGTATCCCTTTGAAATATTAGATACGCAATGAAATTACTGCATGATGCTTAATTTGATGAATTAATTATTATGTTATTCTTCTCACATTAAATTCAATATGATTCAAAAGCCATAATAGTTTCATTGGATGAACAATCACCCAATGATAATAAGTTGCTACTATTATCATTTAATACACTATATTATATGGGTAATATAGTTATCATAAAATTAATCACCCAATGATAACAAATTTATTCAAAGATGTTTTAAAAATTATATGGCATTTTTTTGATTAGGTATTCAAATTTTTAAATACAGCACTACACAAAGTAGTTGGTCCAATGCATTGAATTCTAATGGGATCATTTAATACACTATCGAGAGTATGAGATGCATTTGTTTAAAATATTTTTAAAGTTATTTTTAAATGTTTCAATTTCACTTCTCATTCAATCTAGTATCGTTCATTCTAATGTTGTTCTATTTGATATTGTGTATTAGAACTTGTTCAACTTTTGTAACTTTCCCAAGTTTCCATTTATATTTTTTTTTAGTTTTTGAATGTTATAATGTCAAATGAAATTAATTAATTAATTAATTAAAATATTTTTTATAAGATTAAATAGATTCAAATTTAATTAATGCACACAGTGAGAGTTTAATTTTATAATTATGGTCATTATTATAAAAATTAGAGGTGAAAAAATGGTTGGGCTATCCTGCATACCTCATGGAATGACCCGTAAAAGCTATCCTAGGAATGGCCTGACATGGCCAGACCCATGCTTGGAAAATGAACGAATCAACACAATGGCCTGACATGGCTAGACCCATCCATGGCATGACCTCATGGAATAACCCAAATTTTATAATTTGGGTCGGGTAGAAATCCAAACCCAAGTTGGCACATTAAATTGATGTCCAATTAAAAAAAAAGACCATGGTCGATCAAGGTTAGGTTAGGTCAAGCTAGTGTTAGGAGCTGGATGTTAACCTTTGCTCATGATAGTCTGCACGAATCTATGCTAGCTTAGACCTAATCTAGACTAGCCTATGTCAAACTAGGATTACTTGGATTGAACTTAAGTTGGCCCAACATAGTATGTTAGATATCTTTATATTTGATTCATTTAGTTATATGAAAATCTAATAAAGTTGAGACCTAAAATAATTCAAATTATTTGTTATGCTTATTGATGATTTCACTCATTATACTTAGTTTTTTATCTTTCAATATAAATTTTAGATTTTTTTTTATTTTTCACTATTTTCATAAAAATATTAAAAATAATTTTAATAAAAATATCAAAAATTATAAGACACAATAATACTCGAGTATGTGTCTAATAGTTGTTATACTTGTGGTACTAATCATGTGATTGATTAATAGTTTTTTTGGGATAGTATATCTTTATGAAATGAGATGATAAAAATAAAAATAAATATTTTAATTGAAATGATTAGAATACATCTTTATGATAAATGCATTCTAAGAAGTTCTTATGAGATGCAATTTTAAATTTTAATTATCAATTTTGTGATCAAGTGATTTTTTTTATCAGTCATTTCTTATTGTGAGTTTTTAAAGCTACTATATACTTGAGTAATATTATTTAATTTATCCCAAATATTTTTGGTAATACGTAATTTTTTCATGATTATTTCTAGATGTGATAAGATGACATATAAAGTAATAAAATATTATTTTCATGGTCATTCAAATAATTAAAAAGTTATATTTTATTTTTAAGTTGAACTCATGATTCTTTTATTTTACTTATAATAATTAAAATAATTAAATTATTTCTTTCATGATTATTTCTAATATATTATTTATAAATCTGATAGTATTTTTTTCAAGTTGAACTCATTTTGACCAAGTAAAAATTCAAATATTTCTAGAGGTATCAAATGGGATCATATCGGACTAGCACGTCTTATTTTTTTGTAGGCCTAACCAGGCCAACATTCTAGTATGACATGCTTAAAAAAATATAGTGGTCTAATCTAGTTAAAACATTTCTCAATATTTATGTATTAACTTAATAGATAGTTTTATAATATTTTTTAATTTTCTTTATTTTTTATGTTTATAATGAGAACACCTAATTTATGGACTATCCCAATAATTTTTATATATTTATATAGGTTAAGAAACTCATTTCATGTGTATAAGATATATGGATGGATGTGTTTAATATGTTATTCGTATGTGTATCCTTTTTGATAGTGCATTTTTATTTATCAAATTCAAAAACTCTTCTTTTTATGTTTTATGTATTTTAGAGTTTTCATATGATTTTATTTTACTAAATTGAATTGTCAAATCATTTAATATTATTTCATATTTTTTTCATTTCATGTTTTAGGTGATTAGTTTGTTTTAAGAAAGGATTTGTTGAGGAATGAGTAATTTGATTCATGTTCTTTATTCTTTGTTTGTGAAAATTCTAAATTGATCATTTTGATTTTTTTTATACATTTAATTTGATAACACTAGTTAACACCTTTTTTTCCATGTTAAAATTGACAAAGCTAAATATGAATAAAGTTTCTTGACTTGAACGTGAGTCACACTAGTTAAGAAAATGCATTGAAGCTTCATTTTCCAACAACAACATGAAACTAGTGGAGGTGTATTTGATTTGATTATGTTGGTGTTTGGTGACCATGCAAAATTCTTTCCCATGGTTTACATATTAAAATCATACATGCATCAAATTTTTTTATCATAATGGGATATTTTCTTCCATAGTATTTTATCACATAAGTGAAGAGAAGTATGTGAGGTTGGGGACAAGGACATGATTAGAGAAATATACGGTGCTATTAGCTATTTTAAAAAAATTAGGCATTCTCGAGATAACTATTAAATTTTGTATTTCGAGAAATGATTTATTTTTTGATAAATCAACAAGATTGACAATTACATTTTTTTTAAAAAAATCTTCAGAGAATTTATTTGTTAATGGTGTAATTATTATTGAAGAGTAATCCAGGCTTCTCTCATCATCTCACATACTTTTATCATGCATTCATATTTTTATTATTATTATTTTTATTATAGATTTATAGATTATCGATTTATAAGGAATAATAATATGATAAGTGATTGATATTTTTTTATTTTTTTAGTTTTTTTACATTGATGATAGAACCTAATATGTAGACTATTTTAATCCGTTTTTTTTATTTGTATGTTAGGGTTTGATGTTTAAATTATTGAATGTATTTCATTTCTCTTCTTTTTTGATTGTAATATATATTTTTTATTAATTTTTATATTATATTAGAATCATAATGAGAATTTGTAAACCCTAAAAGAGTATGTGCATGCACTATTTTATGTGTGAGTGTGTCATACTATCATTAATTGAGTGTGTGGCTGTGATGTTGATGTAGGAGTAACGTCAATGTTTAATAGTGAAAGTGTGTGTATGTGCACATGTAAGTCTGTGGTAGTAAGTTTTTAGTGAGCATGTGATGGTGGTATTGATGTAGGGTTAACGTTGTTGTGATGCAATGGAGGCGCGTGGGCATAGATGTGGTGAAGTGGTAGTAGGAGTGTATGGAAATTAAGCACTAACATCGGCATAGTGTTGGGATCAACATGTGCGATGTGCAATGTGTGTATTTTGTGCATTATGAGTATGTAAGTAAACTTTGTGTGCAATGTAGTAACATTGCATTGTGTTGTGCAATGTAGTATGATAAAGTGTGATATTATGTGCACTATTAGCATGAATGTGAATAATGTGTACATTGTGGCATAACAATGCAATGTAGTATGTAGTGTAGTGCAAATCAATGTGGTGTGTGCAATATTGGCGAAGTGTAGTGTGGTTGTGGTAATCCTTATTCATGGCACTGGGTAGAAAGACCCACTAGAGAGTGTCTTAGACCACTTGCCTAGGAGACATGGAAAGTACTAGTCATGAAAGAGTCAAAGATATGAGATCTTCAGTATAATGTACGCACTATAGAAAATCTAAACATACTAGAGAGCAATATTAACAACTATCTCTAGAGCAGAGTTTAAAGATACTATAGATTATTTAGTGACATAAGCATACTATTGGATCTATTTAAGGGTTCTCTCGGAGTTTCTCCACTGTGATTCTTATTATAAAGGAATATGTAGATTTTTTTGCTAATAAGGCTTAAATAGATATTTTTTTTGCTACAATATTTTTCACTCTAGACTATTAGGTTATTGACTCAGGTAAATGATAACTTTACATATAATAATTTTTAAGTTATTATATTTTCTCATTATTTTATGAATATTATTATATTTAATGATAATATATCTAAAGTTATTAGTTATGATAATATTCAATTTAATATTTTATTTTTTTCTTATATTTTATTTATCTTTGTTAGCTTGAATAGTTTTTATTTTTTAGTTATTTTACTATTAATTTGATTTTGTTATCATTTTTTGTTGTTGTTATTTTATAAGATCAAAACATTTTAAGAAATATTTTTTTTTGGAATTAAGCATGATGATTTATTTATTTTCTATGATTATGCTTTATATGATGTATTTGAGTGTTATTAATTATTTATTTATTTATTTTTGATTTATTTATTTATTTTTGGTAAAGTTGTGAATTTTAAATTATAATATTGGAGATGTTTTTATCTTAAATTATAAGATTTCCTAGGTAGGAAAGCATATAAAAACCTCTCATTTTGCTTATCATATATGTGTGAATAAGAACTTATTTGATTTTATTTACTCAAATATTTGGAAATTAAATAAATCTGAGACTTGAACTTACTTGAGATACTTTATTAATTTTATTAATGATAATATTCAATTTACTTGGTTTTTATGTTTTAAAATAGATTTTAAATTTTTTCTATTTTTTAGTTATTTAAAAAAATTAAAAATTAATTTATTTTTTATCAACATCATTGATCAGGTCTTATCCCAATCATTTGGGGTTACTGTGTATATTATAATTTCATTTTACCTCGCTTGTTACCTTCTACAATTTCATTTTTCCTAGCATGCTTGCTTTAGGTACCCAGACATTAGATTCAGTGATTGACCGTCATTGGCATTCAATACAAAGGTAGTTTATTGTGCCCCATAAACTTGGCTTCAGACATGGGCTATCAAGTGTTTATCTGATATCACTATAGATAAATGATTTTTTTTCTGTACATCGTGTACATCATCAATCAATATGATGCGCGCTTTAGAAACTTCCAGCTTATAATTAGGCAGCAACCACATTGCATAATTAAATCCAAATTAAGCTATCCAAACTTTGGGTCAAGAACTTCAATTCTGAATGGCTAAAATTGATTTCATTTGCAGAGACAATATTACCAAACGTGATCTCATGTTCACTTCCACAACTATAGATAGAAAATTGCTTCAATCAATTAAGGAGAGCAATGCAAAATTATATTCATCCAACAAATTCATTGAAACCAGATTGCATTTATGTTGGCATTTTCATGACAATTACAATTTTTTAAAAAAATTAGTGTTTGAAAATTCAAACAAGTCACCAAGCTGACTAAAATGTATGCCAAAGTCAACTAACTCATGGTGGTAACATTTTGTTAGTACTTAGGTTGGGGTTTGGGTATTTATGAATAAAATGTTAAGTGTACTCGATGTCAGCTTGTTTCAGCAATTTTCTAGTAAGGAGAGATGAGTAATTGAGTTATGAGCATATGAGAGGGATGTAAGAGAAATTTAGTAGAGAAGAGGTGGAGAGGTCATGTCTACATGAATATGCATAGTTGATGATGGAGAGGAACAAATGCAAAGTTCTTTTGTTTTGAAAACTTTAGATTTGGATGTGTATTCCCAGTCATGATATTTAATTTTTATATTTATAATTTTTATATTATGTTTATTGTTAATTATTGGATAATATTTAATGATATTATATAAAATTAAATATATACAATATAGTGTCTCTTGCTTCATTAAAGTATGTGCCTTAGGTGTGTCTTGTGCTTTAGAGGACTTTGCACCTTGGTGCTTCGTGAGATTTTTAAAATTATTAACTTATCATGTCTTAAATATAGTTTTACTCATTATATATTTAGTTTTCTTTTTTATCTCATTATATAACTTCATTGTAACTTTATTCTTACTCTTTTGTATTTTTTTTAATAAGTTCATTATTTCTTAATAGTTTGTTGGACTTTAAATTTTTATCATTATTTTTTTTTAAGTAAATATATCTTTTATGAATACCTAAATTCTCTTTAGATATATTTTTTTTGTATAACTAGTCACTTAATTTCACATAGTATTTGCATCTACTTCAAAGAAGTAATTAACTTTGTTATGTAGTATTTTTTTGAAAATACTTATATTTTTTTTCTTTAAGTTATAATATTTTGTTTTTACACTTTAATTTTTAAGTCTTTCTATGATTGTACTTTATGAGACATTAATTATATTTTGTTTATGTGGAGTGATTATATTTTTATTTGGTATTACTCTATAATTTTTGAATAATATTTTATCTCATATTTTATTGAGAAATAAATCTATCTGACTCAAAGTTGAAATACTTTTAAAAGCCATCAAATTTTATTCTCTCTACTTAAAATATGTATTAGCTATAAAATAAATATAAATTAAAGTAAAATTTAAGATTATTTCTATTTTATTTTTTTTCTCCTAACTTGTATTCTTCTTCATGCCTTTCATAGCCGCTTATTAGTTGTTCCTACTTGTCCATTTAAGTTTTCATTAATTATGATTATTTCTTTTCTTGATTTAATTTGTATTAATTAATTTATATCTTTTCAAAAAATTTATTTATTCTTTCATCTAGTCTTACTTGTAGAGCAATATACTAATTATTTGTATGATCTAGCTACAAGTTTGATTGTTATAAGATTATCATTAGTTTTTTATTTATTTTTATAATCTTATTTTATAAGTCTTCATTCACAATTATCTCAACCTAACATCATTCTTATTTGTTTCTTTGCTTACATGCTAAAGGCTATGACATCCATTTTAAAAATTTATCATCATTCAACTTAGTTTTTTGTAAATTTCTTTTATTAATATTTATTTACTTTAAAGTATCAATTAATTGAATGTTCATACAGTTTAAGACCTAAAATTTTAATAATCTATTGTAAATTTATTAACTTGGGCTAACTTTGAGCTATCAACTCTATATATGTGATACTTTTGAGAAAAAAATATAACATACAATAAGTTCATAACCTTGAGTCATAATCATCAACAAGATCAAGTTTATTTAAAGAGAAGGGAATATGCACAACTTGCTTAGAGTGATTAAAAGTTTTTCGAGAAGCAAAAAGGTCTTGCAAGTGATCTTTTTGTTCTTGATCTTTTGATTATTCTTCAGAAGAAATCAATGAGTTATACTCATCAATATATTATATAAATATTATATTTATGTTTTTTTATTTTTTTTTATTGTTTTTTGATATTTATTGTATTAAAGTTTTTCAAAAAACATATTTTGAAATCGATGCAATGATATAATCTATATAGGTGTTATAAGCATATTGTGCTTTCTAAACTATGATTTTATAATTTCAAAAAACAAAAAAAAATATTTATTTTTTGTTTCACAAGAATATTTTGTTTTAGATTATTAGAAATTTAGCTTGAGCTGAACTCATCGTTAAAAAATATAGCTATCTCAAAAGGTGATGAAATTCAAATTATATATTAATATCATAACATAGAAATTTTTTAATGTGTTTATATTTTAACACCTCTCTCATGCCTAGGGTTGGATATCTGAAGCACGGGATTCACAGGTTTGCACATTTGCAGCTTAACCTTTGATATAATAATAGAATAGAACATAAGTCAAACTCATCTCTAAAAGTTAGCTCAAAAGGAGAGAGAACCAAAACTATATATTAACACAATAACATCTCTTGAATTTGCTATTGTGGATCATACTTTAACATAAATTAAGTTAAAAAAATAAAAAAGAAAGATAATTAGAAGAGAATTGTGTTATTATTTATAAATGTAAAATAGAGTTTTATTTTTAAATTAATGATATTAAAAAACTTTCTAACCTTCGTTTTTTAATATGTGTGTGTGTTTGCGTGCGCGCATGTTTCAACTATGAAAACATACATATGGGTGACACATTTCTCATCCTCAAAATATATGGTAAGTAAGAATACATATTTTATATGAATAAGATTGTAATTGTCATGTTTGTTTATTATATTTATGTTAGATAAATAGATGGTAATTGATGTTCATGTAACGCACAATACATGTTTTATTGCAGTTTAAGCGAAGAAATCGGATTTACAAGGAGGAACAGCGCAGGTTGCGAGCAGCTGCAAAGAATGCCAAAGAGGGATCCAATGGCTTGGCAGATCGGTAATAATGAAATAACAAACTTGGAATTCACTGATTATTTATAGTTGTACTTATTAAAATAAATTATCTGTAGGTCCCGTGAAATGTAAAAGACACTAGGGTTTGCAATTAGAGTGGCCTAGCCTGATCTAGCATGCTGAGAATGATTAGGAATTGTGATTTTACTAAATAAAAGTCAATATAAATGAAAGTTAATTCAACTTAATTTTAATACATATGTTTTTTTTTTTGTAATAATATTGGACATGCAAATAATAATTATGAGGATTCAATTGGGAAATAAATTTTTTCAATAAATATTGATAGAATTGAAAGTTTCGTGGCATGCGTACCATAAAATCATGAAAAAGTAAAATATGGATGAAAGTTAATTCAACAATAATAAAATATATATGTTAGCTACCCATAGTATTATTCTTTAACATGTGTAATATGTTGTATTTTTTTGTGGTATTATTTTTTTTTAAATTTCAACGACACGAGTATATATGAATTATCTTAATGATAATCTTTAATTGTTTAGTATTTTTCTTGTCAATATCAAAGGTAAATTTTGAAAATTTTGTCAATGCACGAATGATTAATGTATCATGGTAATTAGGAAAATATTTGAAAATTTGTTTGATATTTATTTCATAATATTAGAATGTTAATTCCTTTAGGAGAAATTCAAAATTAAACAAAAATTTAGATTTGATATTTTATTATGTTTTATGTAATGAGATGATGTAAATTAAATGTTGACTGAACTTGTCTTGTTGCTAGCTCATTACCAAATATTTTTTTTTTAATTTGTCATTCAAACTAACACATTTGTTTAATATTATATCTGTTGACTAAGCAATCATGAAATGTAAATTATAAACTAGTCTTGTACTTGCCAAATATTGTTTTTTATTTGATTGTTGTTCAAATAATATTTGGATTTATAATACAAATATTATTTATTATTTTTTTGATACAAAATTTGATTGATATTTATTATAATACATTGAATCTCATTATAATTGTGACAATATTATTTGGATGGATGATTGCCTTGAAAAAAAATCTTCGTGATGTATCATTCTATTTTATTGTACGTAATTTAATGCTGCAGCCTGCATAATTGGGTGAGATCATACTAAACTGGTGTACTGAATTTTTTTACAACTCTGAAATTAAATTATTTGAATGAGAATAATAATATGATGAGCAATTAATTTGAAAAGTCTCATATTGCGTCTTATCTTTGAAATCCTTATATTGTACATAATTTAATGTTATATAATTGATTTTTGATTACATCAATACAAATACACAAAATATTATTAAAATATTAAAGTTAAAAAAATATTTGAACAAAAATAAAAATAGGATGAATGATCACATTTGAAGTCTATATTGTTTGTTTTTATTTATTTTAGTGTACATATTATTGTATTATATAATTAAATATGATCACTCAAGTACTAACACACTATATACAACCTAAGGCCTTTCTAATATTATCGTGATAAAATATTTTTAATTTTGAAGTCAAAAAATGAAAATATGTTATTACTAATATGTTTGCCCATAATTATATAATATTAAATTATGTACAATGGAATAAAATGATGCAACACGAGGTTTTTTAAGAAGATTGTCCAAACACTTACATGAAATATTATTAAATATTTCATAGAAGTGTTTGGTAATGACAAAACAAGTTATAATTTATATTATGTAAGTAAATTAGAATGATACAATGTAATGACTTAATACGGTAATCTTACTTATTTATATATGTCGGAGAAGTAGGACTTGGTAGTCTGATTGGTAAGGTTGAAGCACGTCGTCTTCTTGGAGGTTGCGAGTTTGATCCCCATAAGCTACTAAAATCTTTTGGGGCAGAAAACCACTTTCTTCAGGAATAGATGGTTGGCATTGGGGTTGATCTAACCATAATAACTTCTCAGTCTTTTTCTACATTAGCTCAAATTATTGTAATTTCAATCTTCTTTTAAAATATCTTTACAATTTGACTTTCATTGTCTAAGACTCTTAACTTTTTATATAACTCTTTGTTATAATGATCAATAATATGACAGTTCAATTGACAAAAGAGAATGATTGTCCAATCCTGAAGGACACAAATTTGATTTCTTGGAATGTTGGATACACGTCACATGGTATCTTTACCAAATGCCCTATTCATACTACTTGGACTATGGTCTTGCTTGCTATGACCCCAAGGCTCTAAGGCTCATATATGGGGGCCGAGGAATAATAGGGGCTAAGTTGGGGAAATAGGAAAGGGAGAATATAAAAAAAATTCTTGGGTGTAGCGGCTTTAAATAAATTATTTTCTTATTATTGCTTTCACCTCCCTCACATCTCTTTTAGTGATTCTCTATCACTTCCTATTTATAACAAAGTGATTCTCCCTTTTATTTGTTATGCTTCAACTCCTATGTACATTAGGAGTATTTTGTGGCGGCTCCAATGCCACAGTCATCAATCTCCTCATTTTATTTGTTATGCTTCAACTCTATTATTCCCAACAAACCTCCAATAGTACTTATATCCTTTTTTGACCTGTTTGATCCAAAAGTAAGTTAGCAAAAGGATCTCTCGATGCATTCTCTGTATCACCACTTGGAATTTTTCACATAGTGTTGATGAAAAAGTCAAAATTTGGTTTTTTTTTGATGTACAAGTGAAGAAAAAAATAAATAAATAACAAAATTGAGATTTTATTAGAATAATAAGAGTGTATTTCGCTAGTAAATAATTTTATTAATCTAGAAAGTTCATAATGTTCAAGTTCATTTTTTTTTATTTCTTTAAATTTTTATTTTTTTGATTGAATTTCTTATCTTCTTTTTAATCTCTCTTCTTACTTTGAATTCAATCTATTAAAAAAAAATTAGGGATTGAAATCAACTCAAAGAAAATGTAAAAGATAGACATTCAAGAACAATTACCAATTTTTTATTCCAAAATGAAATGAATCACACCAAAATCTGATGCAGCTCATATCACAAATAGCTTCCTAGATTGTTCTGCAATCATGTTTGAATTGAAAAACTATGATTCATTATTTTTATAGATGAATTAAAGTTTTAAAAGGTGAAAGCGTAAGATGAGATATTTTTGTGTTCGTGAGTGAGGTGATACATAAGCCTCAGGGCGTTAAGGTGTATATTTTTTGAGTATCATAATATATAAATCATTAATATTTTAAATTATATAAAATAAAATAGTATAAATAAAAATATGAAAATAATTTATTAGAATTATTAAAAAAATATACTAGATTACTACTTTCATAAAAAATCCTAACCAAGTCAAAATAAAAATTAGAGTAAATTATTTTAATTTAAATTCTCTTCTTTAAGTGCATCATCTTTATCTAATGTATTAAAAATAAAAAAAATATCAACTATTTTGTATTAAAAAATATCAACTATTAAAAATAAAAATATCTAATATAAATTTTTATCTTCTTCAATTGGTGCAAAATTGAACTCCTCTCTGCCTTTGCTATTGTCTCTGCTTGTACCTAGTATAAAATAAAAAATGTTAATTAGGGATAAATATTTTTATTAAATTTAATTAAATTTATGACTTTAATTTTCATGTATTTAATTGATATTTTATTAAGTTTTCTTTTGTAGAAATATGAAGAAATTATTTGATCCAATGATGTTTGAGTCTGTTGGAAGTTGGATAACACAACTCTAATAGTATCAACATTGAATAACTCATCATCTTGAAACTAACAAAGATCAACGGGGAGGAGGTGAAAGACGAGAGAGCAGAAATGAAAGATGAAATAGCTAGCACTTCTGAATCCTATCACAGGGATCCGCAATTTATTCATCATCCGAATCAATTTTTTCAATCAAAATCAAATAAAACATTTTGTTTCCTTGTTGACTTTATTTTCTCAATCAGTATTGTACCTTACATACACTAGAACATTTAATCTTTGATGTTCAAGTCTATTTTTTTTTATGTATCTATAAATACTGAAAAAAAAAAAAATTACGTGTTAAAATAAAATAAAGTTATCGAACATTGAAATAGAAATATATGTATAAAAATTTACAAAAATAGAAATATTATCGATTTAAATATACTCCAATTTTTTTTTACATCCCAAATTACTACAAGTATGGTTAATGACTCAAATAGTAAATTTTTACAATTCCGGTGTTGAATCTTCAAAATGTTTCTACCAACTTGTAAGACTTTTTAATGTTCGAGAATTAATTGTAATATAACTCTAATTTTCACTCATTGCTTGGTCAAATGAGTCCAACTGAATGTCAGTTTTTAAATATTCTTGATAATTCAATATCCTATTCATGTATTCAAATAATTTTTTTCTCACCTCATCAATATTAGAGAACTCATCTTTATATTATAATTGAGGATTAAGATAGTAACCTGCTGCATGTAAAGGTCAATGAAGTTGCAAAGTTCATTTTGTATTAATTTTTCTTTCTATGTCTTTACAATTAAATATAATATTCTCCTTAGTAGAATCTAACAACTCATAAATATAACTCATGGTGTGTCTTTTCTCTGAATTGATCTCTCTCAAACTACTAACTAATGAAACAATGATCTTTATGTAAAAAATAATTTGAGGCCAAAATTTTGGATTAAACAATACTGTACTTCGAGCTTTCACACCTTGTATCTTTTTAGCCCATTTACTTGAACAATAATTTTCTGAAGAGAATATTGCTATAAGAACTTGCTTTTGCTTATAAAGGCTTTGAAGCTTTGAAGAGTAAAAATTGAAGTAGCAAACAGTGTAATTACTAGACGAAGAAGTTTATGATTTTTTGTAAATATTCTCATCAAGCTAAGAACCCAACTATGGTCATATATATTTTTTTCACTACTTGCCTAGCCTGAGCAAGTGTATTATCATGAATATTTACTTTTCTAATATTCTCAAATATCAAATTAATACTATGTGTAGCATAAAGAGTCCATTGTTTTCTTTTTTTTTCCATAAGTCTCAATTTAGCATTCACATAATTAGAGGCATTATCAGTAATGACTTGTACAATACTCCTCTCCAATTTCTTCAACCACATTATCAAGATATTTAAATATTAATTCTTCATTTTTTATTGTAATAGAAGTATCAATTGATTTTATAAACCAAGTGCTAGCAGCATTATCAATAATGACCTATTCTTTTCATCTTTTCAATCATCTGATATAATTGAATATCTATATTATTTTTAAGTTTTTTTGTGATCTTCATAATGATATTTAGGTCATTTGTCTCTTCTTTAAGAATTCATATCCTCTATTTGTGTATAAATAAAAGTTTAAACACGGACTCAAAATTTATAACTGTATCTATCATAGGAATCTAATACAAATCATTCATAGTATTGAATGAGAGACAATTTGAATACATAAACTTACTAATTTTTTTATACACTTTCTTCTTGTTTTTTTAAATTTCACTTTGAATTTAAAGTAATTTGATGAGTTTTTGAAGTTGTAAATTTATCAATGAGCCTCCTAAGACATTTATTATTTTGGATAAGATGCTATCATTCATTAAAGTTAAACTCATATCAATTTCTTGGATCAATTTATTTCTTTTTATTTTTTGATTCTTAATATTGGTCAAAACCTCTTTGTATTTCAATCTAATATATTCACTAACTTTGGAACATGATTTTATTTCATAATGAGTTTCAACTAATTGATGTTTGAGTCTATTCACCTCTCTCGTGAATCTTTGATTGTAAAATTTACATCTCAAATATTACTTCCTAGAAACTTCAATAACATATTTTCACATAAAATCTTTTCTTGATTTTTTTGAATCGGAGGAATTAATCCTGAAAAATACACTAATAATAATATTCAGTTATTTATATTTTTATATATCAATAAAATTAACCAAAAAATAATAATATGATATAATTGAAAAGAATTTTAAAAATTAAAATTAGAATTTTAAATTATTTGAATTAATTATGAATGCTAATGTATATGAGTATTCATATATATTTTTTGGGATGATATTATTTTGTATATAAATTACTTAAATTATTTATCTTAATGTTATTTTTCAAATTGTCTATCTTATAAGTCATAACGCATAATATTTTATTTTTTGAAGAAATTTATTCTATTTTCTAGAATTTTTGACATATGTATAATAATAATTAACAATATATAATAATATTTAATTATATATACGACTATACCTTAACTTTATACAAAACTATATATATCTATATATAACTATTTGTTTAACTATACATAACCACATATTTAACTATATATATCTATTTATAATTATATACATTAATATGCAACTATCTTCATATCTATATATATTATATGTATAATTATTTGCATACCTATATGTTTGACTATATTTAACTAATTATAATTATATGTATAACTATATATAACTATATGTATAAAAATTTATAATTATATATAATATATCTTTAACTACATATATAACTAAATGTTTAAAAATACATATAATTATTTATAATTATATGAAAAACTATATATAACTCAATACAACTATATGTAACTAAATTACAGTTATATGTAACTAAATTTAAAATAATAATATTGTTTTTATGTAAAAGTATAAATGTATCGCTATTTATATAAGTATATGTTTATAGAAATATATAAGCATATTCATATGGAGCAGTGCCGGAAACATCAAGTAGTGGAGAAGCGCCGGAAATTTTCAAGCAGTAGAGAAATGCCAAAAATATCGAGATGAGATGAAGAAAAGGAGAGTGCCGAATATATCTGGAGAGTGGAGAAGAGCTTCTACAGTGCCTGAGCATAGACGACAGCCGGGACTATATTTTCGTCATCGAAATTTTTGAGCAGTGTTGAAAAAGATGATCGACACTATTTTGGATTACAGTTTTATGATTTTTTTAATTTTTTGAATGATTCCTCCAAAGAGTACACATCGCTCTTCAAGGCATGAAATGTGCAATAAAAGTGCTCCTTGAAATGCTTCACATAAGAAGGCTTACTTCTTTTGTGTGTAGCTTTTATTTAGACGTCTCTGAGCAATTTCTCCACATCTCGCCTCGAGGTGCGCCTCAATAATGCCTATTAAAACCCTGGGATGAATGAACTTTGTATGATGAAAATCTCATAATCAATTTGCCTATTGCATTAATTATCAACATCTAGAGGTTAAGAAAAAAAAAACTAACAGATTACATTATTTGATATCTTCATGAGCAAACATGAATTATTCCTTGTTGAACACTTATATTTTTGGTGAAAATGTCAGCTCCCTCAATGAGCTTCCACACAAAGCATGGTTCATTAGTTGCATAAATATGTTTGGTGTATTAGTTGAAGAGGAAAAAAAAACATTTCTAACCACTCATACAATTTATTTTTTTTAAAAGCCAGTTTCCCATTCATCATCATCAAATTGTATTTGATGAAATCCACTCTTGAAATCAATGTAAAAAATAATTTTGCAAATAATGCAGTTCTTCTAACATGTCACTTAAACAAGAAATAAGATGATAATTTATTTAATGACATTGATAATGTGCAAATGCATACTTATAATATGTACATATGTATATAGGTGTGTAGATTTGTTTAAAAACATGTGTTTCTACAAATTTACCTGTTAATACATTTACCTTCCATTGTGAATATATAAAAATATATGCAGATGAGGGTATGGACACATACATTCAGTGATGCTGATATGCATTTTTATATGCATGGAATTTGGGTTTTATGTTAATTCAGTGATGCTGATATACTGATATGCATTTTTATGTACATTTAATTATGCTCATAAATATGTTTGTGAATGCACTTGTGCAATGTCTGATTTTATGGCTATTGTTATGCATGCTTTCATGCACATGTGCACCCACACGGCAAACACACATGGTTATAAAATTAAGATGTATATATACAAGTGTAATTATATTAATGTGTGTGTGTGTGTGTGTGTGCGCGCGCGCGCGTATCCATATCGAGATATATATATGTTAAATAAATGTATGCCAGCCTGTATGCATATAAATGCATGTGAGTGAATTAGAGTTGACACTTTTGGTCAGCCTGATTTGATCGACTAGTGATTGGGTTGGGTTGTTCAGTTGCTATTGAATCTGGGTTTTATGCCTGGCTTGGCACTAATTCTACCGGATATGGTTCTTTGTTAATTAAGCATATAAATTTGAATAAAATGAACTTGATTCATTTGGAAAGAAAAAAAAAATGGATGACTATTATCATGATGTTTTTCAAGAAAATATATTCAAAATGATGATTAGAAGATGCAACTAAAATAAAAGATAAAATGAATGGAATTTTTAAATTGATGAAAATGGTTCAATTAGGTCCAAAATAGTTAGCAATAATAAGGGTATGTTTAATTAAAACTAAAAAAATTAAGTGCTGAAAATTTAAGGTTGAATTTTATAAGTGTTAAATTTGTATTAAAAAATTATTTGTTTATTTAATATTAATTGAATGTTGAATATAAATATATTGTTTGATAACTGTAAATGTTGAATGCTGAAAATAATATATTATATATATTTATATTTTTTATCATTATATTACATATTATCCAACATAAATAGAATTTCTAATGAAATTTTTTTATTAAAAAAAATTAAATTCATAAAATACATTCATAAATAAATCATGAATCCAAAAAATAAATAAAAATATTTAAAAAATAATTAATAAAATCTAAACTTTTAAAAGTTATTTAGATTTTTAATATAAAAATAAAAATTAATGAACAAGAAATTGATTTACTATTTTCTCTTAAATTAATCATGAAATATAAATAAAGATAAGATTTGTGGTGACATAGAAATGAGGAGGAGATATAGGTGTCAATCGGGCCGGCCCGGCCCGACACGAGGCACGGCACGGTTCTGCCGTGCCTGGGCTGGCCCGGCACGGGAAAATTCCATGCCCGGGCCCGTGCCGTGCCCGGGTTAGGCACGAGTTGTGCCGTGCCGTGCCTGACCCGGCACGGTTTGGTGCGGTCTAAAAAACAGTGGCTTCGTCCCTTGTCGGGTATCCTCCGAGCCCGACCCCCTTGCATCATCCCCCCGCAAAAAAAAACAGTGGGTTGGGTCTGATTGGACTCGAACTGCGGTCCCACGAGGCCCAAACTGACCCAATCTCCTCCCCCCCCGAACGGGAAAAAAAAAATTAATAAAAACATTAAATTGCAGCCGTTGGATCTCGCCTCCAACGGCTAGGGGGCAGAATCCAACTTCCCTCATGATTCTGCCCCCAAAAAAATTCAAAAAAAATTACTTTTTTTTAAAAAAAATATTTTCTTTAATCTATAAATTTCACCTCCCCTCTCTTTAATTTTTATGTTTTTCATAAATATATTTTCTCTTAAATTACTCATTTTATCTCTCAAAAATCGTGCTCCTTTCTCTTGAGACTCGAGATTTCGGAATTTGGCTTGAATTTTTGGGAATATCAACTTGAGTTTTGAACTTTGAGCTTGACTGTGGTGCATCATGCACGTGACTGACCTCACTGCTTTTACCGGGTAATTTATTTTAAGTTTTTTAAAACACACTCTCTCTAGTTTCTCTCTCTAGACCTGAATAGAAAATATTAAAATCAGTCTTCTAGTCTCTAAATAACTATTCTGAATAATAAAAATCCTAAAAAATAACAAATACTAATGAAACATATTTAAATTTAGAAAATAAAAATATTACACAGAGGTTTGATGCTGCTGAAACTTTAGTTTCTCCAGTCATCTCAACCCAAACTTCTAAAAAACAAAAAACTAGGACTTCTGTAGTTTGGACTCATTTTAATATAATAAAACAAAAAAAATATTAAGGGTGAGGAACAAGAAATGGCACAGTGCAAATATTATATGAGACTTTTAACATGTAAGAGTTCGTTTGGGACTGGGCATCTTAAGAGGTATGTCGAATTATGCACCAAAAAACATGGTCCATTAGATCCTAGGTAAACTCAACTTGGCACTGTATTTTTTGAGACCGGATCGAGTTCAGTCTCAAAGTTTACTCCCTTCATATACTCAAATGAGTTGGGTATGGACAGCATGGCCAGACTTATTACATTGATGGGTCTACCGATCAGATTTTTGAAAGATTCAAGGGTAGTGCGCATCTTGTTGACATATTCCAGCTAGGTTTTCGTAGGATTCCTAGGTCAACATCTAGGAATGACATACTAAAGATATATAAGTTAGAAAAACAAAAAATAATTAATGAATTTATGACATATAGTGGAGTGGTATCTGTGATGTCTGATATCTGGACAAGTCACGTTGAATTATCTTATGCATGTCTCACTAGCCACTATGTAGATTCTAACTGGACTATAAATAAAAAAAATTTAGGATTCTTTGAGATTCTTCCTCCTCATGATGGCCCGGCCATTTTTGAGTGTATGATGAAAATCTTTAGGGAATATAAAATTTAAAATAAAATTTTTAGTGTCACATTTAATAACGCATCTAATAATGAAGTAGCGATCAACATGTTTGTTAGGAATATTAGAGACGCACCATTAGAAGAGATTTTTTATGTCAAATGCATGTGTCACGTGATTAACCTGATTGTTCAAGCAGGTATGAAGGTGTGTTCTCCCGCATTGGATAATATACGTAATGCACAAAAATATATTTGTACTCCTCGCAGACAACAAGAATTTGGTAGTCTCTGTTTGTCTGCGAATTTTAAGAAGAAGAAATTCCAATTGGATGTGAGACATCATTGGAATTACACGTACCTGATGTTCGAATCATGTGTTGGATACGAACACGTGATTTTCGACTACGTCAATAGTAAGAGTGACGAACTTATTATTGATGATACTAACTAGGCATCAGGAATTTTATTTATGAAATTCCTGAAGATTATTTATGACACGACAAATATGTGTTCGTCGATTTATACGCCCACTACTTGCTTTGTACTTCGGTGCATATGCAGCATTAGTAGCATGTTTAGGAAGTATCGAGCTGACCCGACACTTAGCCATATGGTTGCAGAGATGGAAACCAAGTACTTGAAGTACTGGTCCACCGTTCCATTTCTTTATTGCCTCGCAGCATGCATGGACCCCAGGGTTAAGGTGGAAGAGGTAGAAAATATCATGACCTATATTTCCTCGTGAATGAACCTGGAAGAGCCACCTGAATGGTTCATTCACGAGAAGTTGACTGACCTGTTCACATACTACGATACTAGGTATAGTGATGGTGGTAGTGAGACTGTGATTACGAACATTGATACATTGTTCGGAGATGACGATTTTTCCATTCAGCTAGCGAGGGGGAAACCTAGGGGTGGACTATCACATAGGAGCGAGTTTTCTCGGTACTTAGATATCGATTACTGCTCAAACCTATCACATTCTGATACTAATAATCTTGATATATTACAGTGGTGAAAATCACATGAGTCCACATTTCCCGTGCTATCTAGGATGGCACGGGATATACTGACTCCTCCGGTGTTGAGCGTAGCATTGGAGTCTGATTTTTCTGTTGCAGTGAACGTGATTTTGGATAGAAGATTAAGATTAAGTTCAGATATTGTTGAGGTATTGGCTTGTTTGAAGGATTGGGAGGATTCGAGGTTTAGCATCCATGATCGTGCTGTAGCTGGGACTGGGACAGGGACTGCAGCCGCATCTACTTCGATAGCGGATGAGTTGATTGCAGATGATGATGATCCATATGATACTGATGTTGTCGCTAATGATGCTCATGATATGTCGATTGACGATTGATGATGATCTATTATTTTTTGATTTCGATGTTTCGTTTTTTATTGATTGTATGCTTTATTTATACGTTATGTTGAAACTGTAATTTGTTTGGTTTTGAACTTCGGTATTAAATGGCTGATTGGTCATTTTTCATTTGAGTTGCTTATGTTTTTTTTAATTTTTATTTTTTTAAACAAAATATTTTGATTTATTTATTTTTTTGTTTTAATTTTTTATTTAAAAATTTATAACTATATTATATAATTCTAATAAATTTTAAACTAATTTTATATTACATTATAAAAAAAAAATTTAACTTTGTTATTTTAATAAAATTTAACATTTTTCATATTATAAATATATAATATTATACATTATCTAAAATTTTATATATAATTTAATAATTTATATAAATAAAATAAAAATAATAAAAAAAATTTTTACTGGCCTGTACGACCATCCAGGCCCGGCTTATTTAAACCGTGCCTGGCCCGGCACGAAAGCACGGACGTGCTCATAAAAAACAAGTTGAGCAGGGCTAGCCCGGCCCGTTTGACACCTCTAGGAGGAGAATATGGATCCACAAACTGAACTGTAGTATGAATAAAAAAATAAAAAACATGAAAAAAAAGAATAAAATAATAATTTTGAGAAAAAATTGTTGGAAATTTTCAGTCTTCAATTGTAAGTACTCTACCAGCTTAAAATTTTTAATGAATTTTAATTTAAAATTTTTAGATTCCAATTTTTTTTTATCAAACACACTTAAAATTTCAAATCATTAAAAATTTTAATTTTTAATGGTTTGAAGATTAAAATTTTACTGTACATTGAGTCCTCTATCCTTTGTTTACTCAATGATTTAATAATTAAAATTTTCAATGATTAGATATTTTTAAGCTCCATGTTCCCATGTTAAAAAAAAATTGCTGTTTTTTTTTTCACTTGCTCAAATCCTCAAATATGTTAGTTATTTGGAATTTCAAAATAAAAAACCTAATTTTGTTTTATATGGAAATGGCTTCTATTTAAAAAAAAAATTAACATCATGCATTCGAATTAGCCTTGCTCAGCAACAGAGCAACGGTGCCAGACAAAGCTAGCAAAGGCAGAGAAAACTACTATGGGCCACGGCAGAATAAAGGTTAATACAATATTATTTTCTGTCCGAATTAAACATGAAAAAGTTCCCATATGAAAAACCAAACATACACATTCTAATAACCAAAATGACACCAGTTTCCAATCACAATATTCAGCAAAATTAAAGCACGAGAAATGAGAACGGCAGAATCCACGAGGGTACAATTTCCCCAATTGGTCTTTCCTTTTGGCCTCAGCTCTCCACATGGATTTCAACTCCACTTTGGAATTAATCAAAAAAAAAAACAAAAACAAACTTTCAAAGGACAGTCAAGGCCACAATCAATATTATGTCAAATAGAACATTCACAAAATGACTCTTAAATCTGTTGCTTTTTGAGAGAATTTAAACATAATTTATTTTGGATGGAAATAAATCTAGTTTCTTGTGAAACATTTTTAATTATGCTAATCATAATATTTCAAGAATTCTATTTTGAAATAACACACCATCAGATGCTCTGTTAAAAGATCTTTATCATGTCTAATTTTTTCCCCTCACTAAAAGATAATTGAATTATTCTTGCACGTCACAATATCACAATGATACTGATCAACAAAATAGAATAAATGTATTTAAAATATCACTAATATACTGGATCTCATAAAAATTCTAAATTTAAACATGCTTGGTTACAATGATTACTGAGATGATTAACCAGTGTAAAAATTTATTGTATGCATCTACCATATGATTGATGAGAAAGATTGAGGGAGGATGAAAAAAAAGAAAATAAATACTCTAATCCCAAGAACACGAGTTCGTGGTTGGGATGAGCATTACGTGCTTTGATCTCTTTTTTTGTCCCCATCTCAAACGCTAGATATATTAGCTCGAGGTGAAAAAATATTAATTTATGTACGATATATCATCAATACATGCTGCGTGAGTATCCGTAATACATATGCTAGTTCTAATAACAATGTGGCTGGGAAACATTGTTATTTTTGAATTATAATTAATATTAGTGTTGTATTTTTATAATTTATATTTCTACCAAACAATTACAAGGTTTGTTTGATAGCAAAGGAATAATACTAAGCTAAAGTATACCAATGGTGCCAAGTTATCACTCATTACGTTGACAAACATCTATGAGAATTTGTCTGTGCAGTTTAATCATGAGCGTAGAGCACAAGACATGGGCAACTTTTTTAAATAAGGACCTTGTGGAGGAAATTCTAATGAAAAAACCACGAGAATTTGTTGTAATCACAACTTTGCAAATTACCAATAAGCCTGGGGGCAACAACAATTCCATTTTTGTGAATACTCAAAGAAATCAAAGTGTACAATCACAACTTATTGGTTATACTCCCATGTAAAGATTATAATCATATTTCCAATGTATAATTAACTGGCTAAGCATTTATCTACATATGGTGGTCACACCTAATGCACAAGATTCATGCTTTAGCATGGGTCTGAAATAGAATAATATCCCAACAGTCATGCCCTAAAAGTCGAATAGAGTACATTTGAGAGGTTCAAACTCGACCTACAATTATATGACATGTATACTTATAATTGCACCAGGGCATGACCTCCAATATATACATGTACCATTACGACTTTTCAAGTGAGCAATCATATTAGTATTATTCTCACCAAAAGATATTTAATTTCAGAATTCTTATAAGATCATGTGTGTTAGTATTTATGTAATCGCCTAAGCACATATATCTGCATATGAATAACAAAAAAAAAAACTAATCAAAAATTTTACCAGGATACACTCCTGCTCTTACTCATGCTCCTACTTCTGCTTAGGCTTCTGCTCCTACTCCTGCTCCTGCTCCTGCTCCTGCTCTTGCTCCTGCTCTTGCTCCTGTTTCTGCTCCTTCTATCAATTAGCTTCCTGCTAACATTGCCCCCCTTGGGGATTTTACTAAACTGCTTTTGAAGCTGAGGTTCAAATATCAACAAAAACAAGATAACAACACACTTGACATTTATAACTACTTCCTCAGTTCACAACAGAAAAATGGCATCTATTTAAAATAAAAAGCTAGCTTCAGCAACTGATACAAGGAAGACAGATAAAATAACTTACATATGGATGAGGAGATCTTGATCTGGACCGAGATCTGCAAAAGTTCCAGAAATAACTGAAATTCAAATTCTAGACGTTCCATTAAAGAATTCGCATCCTAGAGCCTTCATGCCTTGTCAATGCCACATTTATCACATTCAAGAGACACATCAAAACAACGAATCTTTAGGACAATTTAAAAACAAAAAAAAAGTAAAAAGTTGGTAAGCATCTCCCAACTCATGTAGAAAAGAAAAGTCATTCTAAATCAAATTATAATGCACCACGTCCTGTGCCCATTTGCAAAACAGAACCATTATCATTGCAGATTGTGCCCCAGAAGTCCGTAGTACTGTTAGCAGATAACTTGGCAACTGTGGGCAAACAAAATAACAAAGTTATAGACCCTATCCCTCGTGGGTTTTGACCTCCACATCCATTGCCACTAGCTGGTTGGCTGAAACCCAGCCCTGAACTTAACAGAATGGAGATACCGTTAAGATTTCCAAATTTGCCAATCCAAAGAACAGCAGGCCTCCAAAACCAAAAAAGATGCCAGAAATGACCCCACATCCAATCATGATCCTAAAATCCAATCCCCAGTTGGCTGCATGTATCAAACAAGGCAATTTCATAAAGCTACAAAGGAAAACATCAACATGATTTGATTGTCTGAAGGAGGTTTCCTAATCACCCAACAATTTAAGGACACCAAAAGGTATCAGGACCACGCAGAAATCTCAAATACCAGCTGGAGCATGGGCATGAAGTAATGTAAAATCACTCATATCAGTAGCAAAGCAACACAGATTGAAAAGAAAATAACACCCAAGTTGGCATTTCCCAATATTAACATGAAGAAATACCAAATTCTAATGCAGGTCGTATGAGGTACTGCATCAAGTTCTATGCAATGTACACGTTTTTGGAAATTGAAATAATTTGGTAATCCTAAAACTTCCACTAGGTCATCTTTATTAAAATTTCTAATATCATCGAATATCTGAAGGACAGAAAATTCACATTCTCTGCTCATTTTCTGCTTTCATCTTTGACAAAATATCAAGTTCTATGATCTAAAATTAATCTTTTCCCCCCAAGTGTTGTGGCTGAGGATATTCAAAAGACATGCAGAATATTTCACACAAGTATGGTAATGTGCGCCATGAATATTCCAAATTTCCAGACAGACTGTGCAAGACTAAAGGTTTATGAGAAGGATGGATCTAAGTCTTTAAACTCATGCCCTTGCTCATGCATAGGTATAGGCAATTCACGCCTTAGCACCACACCTGAATATCGAGTGTAATAGTATCAAAAATCGTGCTTATTAATAGGAGCACCCCTTGTTACCACGGGCATTCACATATCTAAACTAAGAAACATTATTGAAAATAAAATATAATTCATAAAATACAACTCATCACACCACCCAAATTGATACATAAATATCATGTATACTAAGTTGTACAACTCGATAGTCTGGACTCTACAAGAATAATAATTATATACTTCAAAGACTTGATGCAACCTTCAAAGTCTGAACTCTACAAGAATATTAATTAGAAACTCTACCTAATTAGTTTGTACTCTTAAAATTCTATTTCCACATATAAATGAAACTGTTGAGGTATAATATCATTTGTTAATTTATTTTATTAACTTTCTACTTTAGTTCGTTTCTGTGAATTCAAAACGAAGGCTTCCCTTACTTGAGCATGTATATATTGTTGATAATTTTGCTTTTTAAAAATTAATGAAAACAGAGATTGCTTTTTTATTCTCTTTTCTCTCCCCAATTTTCTCTTCCCTCTCTTTTTCTTGAAATCCTAAAGGTATTGAGATTGAACATGGTATCATGTTCTGGTGATCAAAGGTGGGTGGCACACGGTAACATGTGTGATGACAACCTGTGTGCCAATGTTAGGGACAATGTGCACTAGTATTTGGTGCCAATATTGGCGATGGTTTCATAGTGATACTGTAGAGTTAACAGTGAGTTTTCTCATTTTTTGCTTCTATGGTGGTGTGACTAGTAGCACGTGGACGTGCGATGATGGTTTCATAGTATTTCAGTGCATGTGTGGCAATTCTGATGGTGGTTCACGTGGTGATGCCAGTACAATATCATGGTAATGCATAAATAAAATCTAAAACAATGTGGCACCGATTTCAGTGTGGTGATGTTTCGTATTTTTGTTTGGAAGCTGTGTGTTAATCTTAGTGCCATGGTGTTTAGAGAGTGTGGGTGGTGCATCAAATTTCCAAATTTTCAATTGAGTTTTTGTGATGGTGTTTATTTTTTTTATTGTGTAGCCTTTGTTAAAAAATATGAGACAACTAGTAATAACCCAATAAAAATTTAAGACAAACACATTAAATATTAGCTACTTTAATGAGAGTCGAATTATTTGACTAAGTGTATGTGAGACACCGTTTAGATGGGTCATCTCAAATCAGATCAAATGATTGGTGGGTCATAGATACAAAATTATTGATTTATAGATAACAATTGATTGATCCTAGTATAACTAACATATAAAATCATGCCACACATTCAAGAAAATATGATACTTAGTTGAGTTTATTACTCACCAAAAATATTCTACTTATATGATAATATCACTTTGTTATTAGCATATAAACTAATTGGCCAAGATAGAATAACTCATAATGCAGCATGAATACATTTTTGTGAGATTATTAATGGAGTGATGTCTGTATGACTTTGATAAAATAAATGACATCTAGCTGAAAGTACAATGAAACTTTTATTACAAAGAAGTGTTTACAAATTTTTGAGAAAAAATAATCACATTTTCTAATCAACCGAAATATCACCACCTAAAATTTTTATATATATTTATTTTGTTCAAGATCTCACTTTGAGCAGTGAGAAAATAATTACTTATGTCATCAAGTGTAACTTTCTTAAATACTTTAATCAAAATGGATACATATGCTACTCATCATAGGTCGGAAGGTTTATTACGTGTACATATATGATATTTTTTGAGAACTCTTGTAGTAATGGCTCGAATCAAGAGAATGAATATTCAAATACTATAATGATATGATTTTTCCCTTATCCAAATGTTACTCATCACAAAGTGATATCTGACATAACATTTACATCTAATATAACTAACACGATTAAATTTGAAAAAAATAATAAGACATCTTTTGGAGATAGGTGCGACGAGTATAGGTCTCAAACAAAATGTGTCTTGCCAAGTAGCATGAGAAGGATTGCACCTGTCTTGAGATGACCCATTTAGCCCACAAAATGGTAAGCTGTGTTGAGTTATGTCGGGTCATGCCAATTCGTGCAGGCATGAACCAAATCATATTATTTTGGTATTTTGAATTGAAATTTTAAAATCAAATAAAAATTAATTTTTTGTAAAATTTAATCTATTATTGAATTATTTTTTAAAAAATATTATACAAATTTAATTTGTTTTTGAATTTTTTTTACATTATAAATTCCATATTTGCATCTCAAGATCATGTTTGACTGATAAAATAATAAAAAATTCATTACATTTCATAAATAAAAATAAAATATGAAATATATACTGAATGGTATACTTTTACAAAATATGATGAAATGAAATATAATTCATAAAATAATAAATATAATTCATCCAAAGTACATAAATCATAATAAAATAAACAAACAAAAAATAAATAAATTATAATGTATAAATTATTATATCATAATCATATAAAAAATTAAAAATTATATGAATTATTAATCGATATTTATAGTATAGTAATATGGATGTAAATATTGATCATCTTCATCATGTATACGTCTGAAAATATCACTAGTAATGGTCTCAATATCCTCGAGCTTTATGCCTTATAAATGTCCAATCTTGATTTCTTATCTAGAAGAATATTTATAATCATAAAAAAAATATACTTCGATGTTATACTAGACATTGAATAGATCAATAGATCATGTGTCATTTAAGATAATACAAAATAAATGAATTCATATAATTTCTACAAAAAAAAATAATATCTTAATTCTTATTATCATCATGAATAGGATAAAACAATAATTAATATTTAAGTAGAGATATCAAATGGGCCGTGTCGGGCTGGCCGGGCCAGGCACGGTATAGCAACCGTGCAGCGCCTGGCTCAGCACGGTTTTTTCAAGACTAGGCCCAACATGATCATGTGTCTGCGAGACGTGTGAATATATTTTAGAGAGTTTCAAATATTTTCCAAAGCGAGAAAACACACATTCATCCCAGCTTGTACAATCAAGTTAATCACGTGACACATGCATTTGACGTAAAAAATATCTCTTAATGATTCATCTCTAATATTCCTAACAAACATGTTAATCGCTATTCTATTATTAGCTATGTTATCGAATGTGATATTAAAAATTTTATTTTAAATTTTATATTCTCTAAAAATCTTCATGCACTCAAAAATAGTCGGATAATAATGAGAATGAAAAATCTCAGATAATCCTACAATTTTATTATTAAAAATCTAATTTAAATATACATAGTGAGCGGTGAAACACGCATAAGATGCATTGTCGTGACTTGTCTAGATATTGAATGTCACAGACACCACTCTACTAAATGCCCTAAATTTATTAATTATTATTTATTTTTCTAATTTAAAATATTTTAGTATGTAATTCCTATATGTAAACGTAGGAATCCTACAATAAACAAGCTGAAAATATGATTGCATGATGCTCACTATCCTTAAATCTTCAAAAAATCTAATCAAAAACTCATCGTGATAATAAGTTTGACCATGTATTCCCTACCCAACTTGTTGCGGTATATGAATGGAATAAATTTTGAGATTGAACTGAACCTATCCTCAAAAAATTTACCGCTGAGTAAGATTTGTATAGGATTTAATACACCATATTTTTTAGTGCATATTTCTGCATATCTCTTTATGTGCTCACTCCCAAACACACTCTTACAAGTTAAAATTTTTTTAAAACATTTGAACTGTATTGTATTTTCTTCAACACCCCTAATATTTTATTATTTTATTATATTAAAATGAGTCCAAACTACAGAAATTCTTTTAATTTTTTATTTTTTAGATAGTCAGATCAAGAGAACCAGAGAAACCAAAATTTTAGCAGTCTCAGACATTTAGGTAGAATTTTCATTTTTTAAATTTAAATTAATTTCATTAATATTTATTATTTTTTTTGATTTTTTTAGACAAGAGAGTAGACTGTAAAGTAGAGAGATAAAGTGAAATACTACAATTTTTTAAAAATAAAATATAGACATACGAGGTAACTAATTAAAAAAAACAGAAATATCTGTAAAGTATTATAAAACACGTGCACCACAAATCCAAAATCCAATCCAAACACCAACCAAAACCGAGCACGAGTTACAAATCCCCAAAAACCGAGCCGAAATCCCGAAAGAAAAAATTTTAGGAGAGAATTTTGAGAGAGAATGAAATTTTATATTTTAGAAAAACATAAATATCAAAGAGAGTGGAGTTTATAGAATAATAATATGAAAACTTTTTTTTAAAAAAATTATTTTAATAAAAGAATTATTTTTTTATTTTTTAATTATTTTTTTCTGGGCATAATCATGTGTGCCATCGAATTCTGCCCCATTGCCGTTGGAGGCGAAATCCAGCGACTTAAATTCAAATTTTATATTTTTTAGGGTTTTACTGTTGGGTTGGGAATTGGGGGGGGGGGCGGGGGGGGCGGCTCAGATTTGGGTTGAAAAAACCATGGGTCCGGATTGGGGCCCCTATCCCCCCCGATGGATATTTCAAATTTGTCGAGGCTATGGGCAGTTTCTCAGCTCATGCCGAGATACAATGCCCACGAGCTTGGGTACCGAGCCGTGCCTGGCACGGCCCGAGGCCCAGTTGGTCTTGGTATGGCATGACTCATGTCGGGAGTAGGCTCAAAATAGCACGTGTAGGAGCATGCCCGACATGGGCAAAAAAAATTCCTGTACCAGACCAGGCACGACCAAATCGTGCATCGTGCTGGGCAGGCCATGCCCATTTGACACCTTTACATCTAAGTATAAAGACAACTTACTCTTATTCAATGAATCACCTCATTATTTATTCCTAGTTAATTGAATAAATAAGTCACTATCTCAAAATATGATAATGATGTCCATACTTAACCTAACTATAACTATCATAACTAATATAGTAATATGCAAACATATTAATTTTTCATAAATAAAACTTTCAAATTTGTATTCCTGATTAATACACGTGAATATGTATGTTATTATATTTTCTACACCTTTTACTTTAAGATTATAATTCATACAAATAACCAAATAATACAAAGTTTGAATAAAAAAAATAATATTTTAAATACTTGTTGGTCATCTCAATATTCATTAAAACAAATACAATATAATCTATATACTTACTAAACATATTATTAATGTTACATATGCACCTAAGTATAAAATAAATTATAAGAGTATACATAGACTAATATTTATTCATCATGTAATAAAAAATTATCAGAAATTTTATAAAAAAACTCTTGCACGTCAGTCTGAATCATCAATAAAAAATTCATCACTCTTACTATTAACATATTCAAATATCATATGTTAGTAATCAATACATTACTTCAACATAAGGTAGGTTCAATTTTAAGAGTATCTCAAATTCATTTGAAATTTTTGTCTCAAAGATAAACATATACTACTAAACTCCTATTATTTGCTAAGTATCCTATGATATTTTAATGAATTTCTTAATTTTTCTAATATGATAGAAATTAATTTTATTTTCACATATACTATTAGGTTAATAACATGACACATACACTCAACATGAAAAATCTCATCTAACAACTCACCTCAAATAATTTTAACAAATATACTAATAATTATTCTATTATTAGAAATATTTTTGAAAATAATACTAAATATTTTATCCTGAATATCATATTCTCTAAATATCCTTATTATGCACTTATATATGATAGGAACATCATGAAGATGAAGAATCTCAAGATATCCTAAAACTTTTTTATTAAGTTTACATTTTTAATCTACATAGTGAGCAATGAGATACGCGAATGATGCATTATTATAACTAGTCTAAATATCAAATATCACAAGTACCACTCACCTATATTTTCTTAATTCATTAATTATTAAGTATTTTTTTTAATTATAATATAGTATTATGTTATTATTACTTGTGAACCTATGAATCTTATGATAAGCAAGATAGAAATAGATCTGTATAATACTGATCATCTTATGATTCTCCAAAAATCTAACTAGAAGACTTATGATCATTATCAGTTTAACCATGTCTATCCTCCCAAAATCATTGTGATATATGAAGGAAGTCAACAAAATTGAACTGAAACTAAATTCAACTTAAAAGATTGTTGCTCAATTGCATTTGCTCAGTGGCATTCCCTCCCATAAATCATATTATTCTCAATGTCATTTTCCTCCATACTCCATTAAATTATAGATAATATGTTAGATGTCTTAGAAATTTACTAGAGGTGTCAAACGGGCCGGCACGGGCCGGCCCATTTTTTTAGGGCACTATCCTGCTTTCGTGCCGAGCCATGTATTGCCTGGCCCACTCAGGCTTGCCTGTCCGAGCGATTCGGAATACGGGGGACAGCGGGTCGAATCAGACCGGACCCACGGTCTTTTTTTGAGAGAGGGGCATCGTGGGGTCGGGCTCACGGGACACCCGGCACGGGATAAACCCGTGCCGGTGTGCCGTGCCGCGGGCTGAACCATGCCGGGCCAGGCACGGCTCGTGCCAAACCCGGGCACGACACGGGCCCGGGCACGGAATTTTTCCGTGCCGTGCCTCGTGCCGGGCCGGCCCGGCCCGGTTGACACCTCTAAAAGTTACATGTTATATTGTTAAGATTTTATTATTTTATTTTAGAATTTTAAATATTTGTGATGATTATAATTAATACTGATTGATTCTAATGTTTAATGTTATTTAATTGATTATATTTTATTAATAAATAAAAATATATAGATAATATTTAGTAAAAATATATAATTTTATATAAATTAAAGAGTATGTCTAACAAAAAAAAAACTTGAACCCTAATTACACATTACGCCTCAAGGCCCTAAAAGATTTTTGAGCCTCAATATGTCATAAGTGCCAAATAACTGACTCCTGTAATCCAGTAAATTTTCCTCCCTAAGCAATGTGTGATGTATGCCTAAAAACTAAAAGAATGATCACATATACAATCTTGTATATTTTCATTTCAAATATGTTTCGCAACAACAAAAAATACAGCAAAAAAAAAAGAACACCAAAAATAAGATTGTGTTTGAAAAAACACCAAATTTTAAACAAGAATTAAAAAAGCAACTGAAAACAAAGCCAAAATACCTTGATAAAGCTCGAGGCCCCAAAACAGATTGAGAATGAGTACGTGACCTAAAGTCAACAGGTGAGCGCCGTGAAACCTTTTTATCGGGTGACCTGCTACATTAAGAATAACAGGAACAAATTTAAGAAAGAACAAGTTTTCTGAAAAAAATATATACAAACTACAAATAAAGGAGGAAGTATCATCTGAGATGATTCTAAAGTGATCAAGAAATGGCCTAGGAAATAAAACTAAAGACCAAACACAATGTAGACCATAATAGAAGTTCCATAAACACCATGTGCAAGTTAAAACAATTTTGCAGTGACCACTGCCCAACAAATTGTCCACCAATATCCTGCCCATAATAGAAGTTCCATAAAAACATTTATAGTGTGTGTTTATCACAAATTCTATCACATGAACATTTTTTCATTTTTAACTGAAAAAAATAATAAGAATTAAATAAAAAAATAGATATCATGCATTAGTTCAATGAAAAATGTATTTGCCCAAGGATAATAGGTCTCAAGTTATAGACATCTCAAATGCAGCCTCCTTGATTTATAAGAGATATGACTTTGCACATATATACCATCCCAAAACACCACATAGAGGGGGCCTTATGCACTAGATATGAACTTTATAATAAGAATTAAATAAACATTACATTTTATTTAAATATTAACAAACATGATTCACAATTTCAATTGTATATATTAAAAAGAAAATAATTTAGAATATCAATGTACCACAGGCACTTTGGTACACACATCATATAACTTGATAAATACACATGGGAATATCACATAAACCAAAATTAAAGAAGTAAAAATTTAGTTGCTACTCTCAAAGCTTTCATAAAACAAAATGTGTTTACATTATCACATACATTAGAAAAATAAAATTGAGTATTCATAAAAACATATCATTATGATTGTATAAATTATAAAAATTGAATGTATCTAACAACCATTATGTAAGCTATCACAACATCAAAACTCTAAACTACAAATAATTTAAATAAAAAATAAAAAATAATTACATTTCAAAATTAAAAATAAAACTAAAAAATTATTGGTAGGAGATGAAAATAAAACTAAAATATTCAATATTAAGATTGTTTCATCCTAAATACTAAAAAAAAAAAAAAAAGCTAAAACAACATAAATATTAGAATTTTAAAAATATATATATATCAAAGAAATATATATATATATACATGATAAACTCGGGAAGAAAATTGAGACAATAGATCCTAAAAATCACTAGTCTCAATGTAAGCCTATTATATTTTGAGATAACAAGTTAGACAATTTTCTCAAGTATGTCCCATTTTCTCAAAATAGTAACACAAAATATGATATGCTAAAGATATACCAGCAACACAATTGAGCATGCCTGTCATGTTCATAATCTCATAATAAACACCCACACATATATAAGTTAGGAATGCTAGCCATAATAAAAAACAAATACGAGCCTATAGCGAACGTACTAAAAATAGAAAACTAAAAATAAAAATAAAAAAATATAAACATCTAAAAACTGAGTATCAAACCACAAATTAATACTTGAGATAACAAAAATATTACTTAGGTGAAATGAAAAAAATTCTCATTTATCAAAAAATTCACATCCATGACAACCTAACCACCAAACAACTTGAGAAACTCATAAGTAATAGGATGATTCTAATTGTCTAAAATAACTACTTGACTTTTCAATATTCTCATTTTGGTTGCCATACATATACAAGATGTTTTAGAAATTGTCATGTGCTCTTTAGAGAAAGAAGAAAACTCAAATGAAAATATATCAAGAGCATTATTGCACCTCAAATTTTAAATCATGCCCAACCTAGATTTCATTTTTTTAATGAAGCAAATAAAAATAAATAAAATATATGTTCTTTTATTAGGTAAACAAACTCGAATATTTGATAAAAAATATCAAGAAAATTAATAAAATATGAAAAATCATAATATGTGATAATCTTGAAAACCCCAATACATTAGCAAATATCACATGGAATGGGGAATGGGTGAATATTAATATTCTAATTACATGTTGAAAAAAATGTAGTGTAATTTAATAGATAACACATCATAATTAAGAGAATTTGCCTTATTACACTTTAAACATGGACAAAAAAGAAATATCAAACTAAAATTAAATAAATAGACAATCCATCATTGTCAAAAATTAAATAAATTTTCTCAAACTACAAAAAATATATATATATAATTTATTTTGTCAATTAGCATATAAATCACTTTGAGTTTTCAATCTCACAAAAAATAACATGATAAAAAAACAATATTATAAATGAGTTGTTTCACAATACAACTCAAATAAAAAACTATATAAAAATTCATAGATATAAAATAAAATAGTAAGAGTAAAAGAACTAATATTAATATTACTATACAGAACAACTCTAGTAATTATGATGTTGACTAGCTTAAAATTATAAACTTTGAATTGATAGTAAAATGAAATAAATAATAGTTACCTGAAATATAATTGTCAGATCTCAAATATGAAAAAAAATTAAATACAAATAATAATAATAATTATATGATAAGCTTTGAGAGGAATTTCGTGCACTCTTCTTCCCCAAGAATCATTATTGTCTCAAGGTAAGTATGTCATCATTTTATATACCAAAGTTAGTAATTCTCTTGAGTATGTCATTTTCTCATAATAGGAACACAAAAAAATATGTTACTTTTCAAGATATGCCAAACACTTGGTAGAGAATGCTCATCATGATTGATATCTCATACAAAATCATACAACATACAAATAAACATATATATATATATATATATATAGACACACACATATACAATCTTTAAGAGGAGAAAAAAAATAATACACTAAAAATAAATATACAATAACAAAAATCCAAATATTCTATTAGTACTAGAACATCCAATAAATGCATGCGTTTGATTAGAGTTATTATCTCATATGTCAAAAAAATATAAACAAACCATATACAAACAATAACTTAGGGATCAAGAAAAATATATTTTTTTTTCAAATGAAAAGTACATATCATTCATTGTATATGGTCTAAAAAAACAAAACAATATATTTAATTGTTCAAAGAGTTTACAACCAAAAGCTCCCAGCCCCCAGGACAGCATAGAAAAACTTTTTAATAGGGGTATTCTACTTGTACTATTAACTGCTTAGTTTTATAAAAATTGCATTTTGCATGACATGGGTATATACAAGATGCTTAGAGAGTCATCTAGTGATCTTTGGAGAGAAAAAAAAACTCACTTCAAAATATATTCCAAAGTGTTACTGCTCTTTAAGATTCAAATATCACACTCAAATTAGATTTTCACAATTTTATTAAGTGAATGAATATATACAAACTGCATATTCTTTCTTTAAATAAACAAATTATAATATTTAATAAAAATTATAAATAAAGATAACAAAATAGCAAAAAACATTATATGTGATAGTCCTATAGGCTTTCAGAAAAACTGCATGTATAAAATGGAATTAATGACTGCTGACATTCTCATTGTATGTTAACAAAACCAAATGTAAATTTTTAGATAACATACCACAAAATTAACATAAATTATCATGTTAAACTTTGCTTCATAAATCTCAACTTCAGGATAAGAAGAGTGACTACCATGAAAATGAATAAAAAATAATATACTTATACCCAAAAATTTAGCAATTTTTTTTAATTAAATTGTCAAGGATTGATTTTTTTTATTATTTATTTTCTTTTTATTTTCATTATTTGGGAGTATCCAACATGTGAGCTACCCTAATTCACATATATAGTTGACATTATATTTTTCACGTTAATTTTTTTAATTTAATAAAATTTCTATTTTTTTTTTCTCTTCATCTTCCCTCATTCTTCTCCCTTCCCCAAAATTACTGAGACTGAAACCCCATTTCAGCCAGCGGCCAAAACATGGCATTAAAGAAGTGTTGGCATTGGATTGTACTTGCAATGGTGCATCTCCATTCCATGTAGGGTCAATGACGGTATACATCAACATTTGGCAGCAATAACGGTAGCATTTAAGTATTGTTGAGGTTGAAAACCACATACAATGGGTGTTTTCACATGTATTTTGGTGTATCGTGGCAATCAAACTTGTGAAATAGTGATTATGATGGTCCAAAAGCCATTCCCAATGAGCAATGATTAGCATGGTGGCTAGCACGGTGACAATGGTACAGAACTGATACAATGGGTGACAGCATGTTGTCAAATATTTGAAACCTCTATTTTTTGAGAATTTCACATAGATCTATAGTAATAAGTATCTGGTGAAATTTTATCTCAAGTTTATATTTGTGTGAAAATTTAGCAAAAAAATTCTTTATTTAAAAATAAAAGAGGAAATGATTTAAATAAGTGTGTGCCCACCAAAAATAACCCTTTGAAAATTCAGGATAAATAAGTAATTTCTATGAATTATATCAATGAGGATCTAATTTATAGCATTCGAATATATGGGTTACTAAAAAATTCACCTCAAACTATGACTGATAAGTGAATAATGATTAATACACAACTCTTAATTCTCAATTTACAATCGACAAAATCCAACATGTCTAATTTGAAAATGTTTTATTTACATGATAATATCACTCAATTATTAGCATGCAAATTAACTAACTAGAATGAACAGACTCATTATATGACTTGGATACAATTGTCTAAGACAATTATTAGTGTAATACATGTGTTGATAAATAATACATATTTAAAAGATTTGGTAATCATGTTTATAGTAATCTTTATATGCATGATTTGAAAGAGCGACATGATATTTCGCATGCACAAATTCTTGATGAAAAGATACATGTATTTCTTGTAAATTTTTATTAAATGATGACTCACATATCTACAATTATATCTAAATTAAAAAGAGTTTGTAAAATCAGTCATAATGCTACCACATTTTAATCATGTAGCAACAATGAGAAAGCTAACAAAGGCACTCCAAGAAAGATAAAGTTGATAATGACATTTTCAATTTATGAAAGATTGAGACATACTTAAAAAATATGTTAGACATTACATCCTAGGTTACGACAGACTCAAGACTCATAAGCTATATGGTAGACTGCTAGACCTGATTAGATTGGTTCCCCTACGACAAATTTTACTGATGTTACATATATGTTGTCTCATGAAGAATATGTTGACTTTTCTTTTAGTACTAATAGATTAAATCATGACACATCTACACACTACCATTTCTGCTCATCAACACTCTTCAAATTCATGGGATTTAGATTGAGAACCTAATAACTATGTCATAGAAAAACACTTTTTATTTTCATTATAAAATTTAAAAATTCAGGAATTATTGTGATCAATTAGACTATTGTATGGGCCAATGCACATGACAATGTCAATATTGATCTTTTTCTTCATGCACATATTTTATGTATCATAATTTATTTTTTATCAGCTATTTTACAAAACAATAAGATTATGCTATTAATTTTTTTCTTTTTCTAGCATCTATATGCAGGATTGGCAAATCAAACAGGTGACTTACATGTGAATTAAGCGAGGTGGAGTATACCTATATTTCTCCACCAACAAGAATCACTCTTGATGTCATCCTACAAAAGATTTATTGGTGATAACACTCTCATCGATAATATCTATCATTTGACCAATTAAATAATCTAGAGTTGAACATTAAAGGAGTGATATATATTGACTATGACACATATCAGTAATAAAACTATAGAACTTATCCGACATGACAAGTAGATACTATTAGTGACTCATTCCATCTAATTTACTCAGACATTTAAAGACTTTGTAGAATACTCATATAATAGCTTAAAATATTTTGCTATGTTTATTGATTATATTTGATACACATGAGTATCAATGTTTAATAAAAAATCTCAATTTTTTTTATGAAATTTATAAAAAAACAAATTGACTGTATATTAAAATATTGAGAAATGACAATACTTTAAAAAATAATTTTCATCAGTTCTCTTATTTCTTTGATGACTACGAAATGATTCATCATATGTAATATGTTAATACTCCAACACACAATAGGATATCTAAGAGAAAAAACTGATATCTGATTGAACGACCAAGACACTCCAATTGCATTTGAGTATGTCTAAGTGTTCTGGGGAAAAACAATATTAACTAGCAACTTCTTAATCCATTAGATGTCATATTATATTTTCTTAGGTTGTATCCTATATCATCTTGTATACCCAAAAAAGATTATTTTATCATACACTAATAATTTTTTGATGTACTTATTTTATTAATGATCTCTCCCTATGTAGAGAGAAGATATACATATGTACCAACAAATACATCTTCATTAAATACTATAGTACTCAAATATAAATATAAGTATTATTCGCCAAAGACTAAGAGTGTCATCATATGCACTGATTAACATTCTTAGAGGATAAATCCGTTAAAAACTCGATCCAAAAGAATGTACATCTAGACACTATAGCGATAGACTCATTCCCAAGTTCATTTATTATCCCTTACATAAGGTTAACTATTGACCATGCTCTTATGCTTACAGTTATAGTATTACACCCAATACTAATAGCACAATTAGTTTTGTTGGGAGCAATGACACTTTTTATATGGCATTACTCAACAAAGTAAAGTTTAGTGTGAGAATCTTAATATACACAAAGCCCCCGCCAAAAAAGGAATAAATATTAAAAAACTTGATAATATATCATTTGAAATTAAGCCAGTTAGATTATAAATTCTCTCTTCAACAATAAGATATCCCTTTAGGTATTTAAGTATTATTGACCTATTACTTGTATATTCTTAGTTTGATCAATTACCACTAATTAAGTTGAAAATATTTTATCATTATCTTTAGGATATTTCAACCATTGAATAAAAAACATTTCAGCTAAAAATATTTCCAAAAGTTTCCAATGCAACATGCCAATTTGATTTGAGATATAATTGATCTAATTCACTCAAATATATAAAAACCTAATAAAAATAAAACCAGATAAAAAATTAGGTATCTAATCATGTTTATTGATGATTATTTGAGATATAATTAAATATATCTCTTTTATGACATATCACAAATCTTTTTTATTCTTTAATTTTTTTATAAAATAATAAAAATTCAATTTTATAAAAATATTAAAAAATTAAGAAGCAATAATATATTAAAATATATATCAAACCAATTTAACATATGTTTCATGTCTGCACATCCCAACGAAATGAAGTAACTAAAATAAAAAATAAACATTTAATTAAGAAGGTTTTGATACTTCTATTTGAAAAAAAATATTTCAAAACATTTTGAGAAGAAACATCTTAAACCACAAACTATGTTATCAATCAAATGATATCTTCTAACCATTCTCAACACATACCCTTCAAGATTTTTATATCTTAGAGAAATTATTTTAATTGCCTCCAAAAATTTTTTTAATAGCCTTATTTTGTCATTGATCACTCTCCAAGATATAACAAACTAATATTTAGGATCAAAACACATGCTTTTCATAGATATTTTAATGCTCAAAGATAGTATAAATACTTTTCTCTAGAAATATATTAGATTTTTGTGTTATGATTTCAATTATAATCTATTCTTTAACAAGCCTAGAAAACATATAATCCAAATATTACACATATGTCAATTACCATTTATCTCTTATCTATAGATCTGTCTCAACCACTAGTTTGTATATAAAATCACTCATTAACTATATCTAATCATGTTGACACTGAATATAATGTCACTCTAATTAAATCATCATATTTATTAATAAATTCAAATCATATCAAATTTAAATGAAGTGAGAATTCCCAAGTTGAAGAATCTAATTTAGACACACATAATATTGTATTATAAGAATATATACCAATACAAACTCATATTTAGTAGAAAACTAGAATACTTTTAGATATAATTTCAAATGAAAGAACTTTGGGATACTCAGATATTTTTTAGCATAGAAATGAGTTATTTTATAACAAGTATCATCTTGTCACAAGAGAAATATACAATACAATTGATAATCTTCCAGAGATTAATCATTTTGGTCGTCATCTAGTAGATACTATTATCGATCCATGTAATAATTTCACATCTAATATAATATCTCCGATAAATTTTACAATTTATATGATAATCAAAAAAAAATTAATTATTTAAATATTACCAAACCAGATATAAGATACTCAATCAATATAAGTTATTTTCTAGATTCACCTCGATAAATTCATCTAGACATAATTTTTTGTATAATAAAGAATATGAATAAGTTTATAGGACTTAAAAATTTCTTTCAAGGATAATGAGCACTTAAAGTTAGATATTCAAATTTTAATTAAGCACAAGCATATATCAAGAGGAGATCTATGACAATATTTTATTTTTTTTCTTATAATTAATCTTATTTTTAAAAAAAATAAAAAACATACAATTATTTCCAAATCCACTTTAAAGATAAAGTTAAAATGATGAGACAGTTATTTATAAAATATTTTGAAAGTAATATTAGTTTGAGGAGATCGAATATGCATTCTCTTCTCTTACTACTAATTATTGTGACAGTCATATAGCTTCCAATTTAAAATTTCACGATGATACTTCATAGATTCACTAGTTTGAAATATGAATAATATAATAAAATACTATAAATTAAAAAAATAATTAATGATTTATAAATTTAGAATAAAAAAATAGATCAGTCATGATGATACATGATTCACATATTTCACTACTCACAATATCAATTCAAATTATAAACTTAATATAAAAATTTTTAAATTTTCTAAGATTCTTCAACCTTATGATGACCCAGTTATATATGAGCATATAAAAATAATTTTTAAAGAATATATTTAAATAATAATAGTGTCATCATAAATATGTTTGTTAAAACCATTAGAGATGAACTATTAGTTAAATTTTTTTTCATTTAGTATGTGTTATATAATTAATCTAATAATACAAATAAGAATAACGATATCATAAATCTTTAAAAAATAAAATTTTTAATATTATATTATATAATATTTTGAATAACGGTGTCATCATAAATATGTTTGTCACAATTATTAAAGATTGACTATTAATTAAAATTTTTTACATCAAGTGTATATGTCACATAATTAACTGAATGATATAAATGAGATTGAAATTTATTTTTTCTACATTAAAAAAAAATTCACTAAAATACTTTAGGATTCTTAACAAATAACAAAAATTTAACAAATTATATTTGACAGTAAGCCTATAATAAATTCTAAATAAATGTGAGATATCATTTAAATTATATATACCTCATGTAAAAGTCTTGTGTTAACTACCAACACGTGATATCTAATTTAGTCAATAGTACAAATATTTATCTATTTCTCATTTACATTGCTCTTAGATGCATGTACAATATTGTTAACATATTTAACAAATATAAATTATACTCTATTAATTGACATAGTTATTGAGATGAAAACTACATAATTAAAAAACTTATCATTCATTCTAGCTTTTTATTACTTGACTGCCTATATAGATCCTATGGTTAAGATAAGAAATAAAAAATATTTTAATATATATATATATATATATATATATATAATATGTATGAACCAAATAGAAAAACAAGAATATGATAATTAAATTTATGAAAAATCAAATAATATATTTATATATTAGAATATTAAGTATGATAATAATTATAAGAAAATTTTTTAAATATATAAATGAATATCATATTCAAATAGACTAATTTTTTCATTCAATTAGCTAGTGATAAACTAGATGTGTCCAACGAGCCGAGCCGGCCTGGTCCGGCACGAGGCACGATTCGGCCTTGCCCGGGCTGGCTCGGCACAAAAATTTCTGTGTCCGGGCTCATGCCGTGCCCAACCATGGCACCAATCATGCCGTGCCGAGGCTAACTGGGCCTCATGCCGTGCCTGGCCCAGCATCGTGGCCCGTTGGCATAGTACCTCGGCACGAACCGAGAAACCTAAATTTTTTTTAAAATTAGGATTTTAGGCAGCGTGACGACGCACGCCAAAACCCTAATTTTTTTTTAAATTAAAGGTTCGACGCATGGCGGCCCAACATCGCATAACTGAACCCCTAATTTTTTTTTAAATTAGGGATTTGGCCCGACCAGACCGAACCCGGAGGATTCATGTAGCGGGCCCGTGCCGGCTGACCTCCATAGAACAGTGACAGGCCATGCACGGCACGGTACGACAACCATGTCGTGCCTGTCCCGGCACGAAAGCACGATCGAGCCAACAAAAAATAGGCCAGACCTGCCCGCCACATCCAGTTTGACACCTCTATGACAAACGATAAGTTAGCCCGTCAAATAAGAACAAGCTATCTCGATACTTAGATATTAATTACTATTTTATCTTATCATATGATAATAATAATAATTTAGATATTTTAATTTGATAAAATTCATGCAAATTCACATATCTAATATTATCTAAAATAATATGTGATCTACTGACTTCTTCAATATCTAATATATCATTAGATAGAAAATTCAAACTCCAATCAAATATCATAGAATTACTTACAAAATTGAATGAGTGAAAGATTCATAGTAAGACATTTAAGATAAAATGAATGAATTAATGATAGATGATGACTTATGAGACTTCAAAGATATTAAGGTCACAATTAGCGTTAGCTTCATAATCATATATGATGATTATGATCTATATCCACATTATCATACAACAGACATGGACTGATCAAACTATTAAAGGACTCACGTACAAAATATAATGCATATTTTTTTATTTCGACTACTACTTTAATATTATATTTACAATTTTATATTTTTAAGTTTTTTTAAGTTAGTCATTTAAAATTTCAAATTGTATTTTATTTTTCATACAAAATCTTGAGCTGAATATAAAATATTTTTTAAATTATTGATTTATTTTATTTAAATATAATAATTTATAGTACAATGCAATTTTATTATTTTGATATTTTATTTTTCTAAAAAAGATAAGTTTAATATTTTAAAAATTTTTAATTAGACATTTCAACCACGCATAACCAGAACAACTTAGAACTGACCCAGCAAGGAAGTGCAAATTAGCGGGCAAATCAAGTCGTGTTGGGCTGACAATCAATGTAGCAATGTTAGGCTGACCATCAATGAAGCCGTGTTGGGTTGACCATCAATGTAGCAGTGTTAGGCTGACCATCAATGAAGAGGTGTTGGGCTGATGATCAATGTAGCCGTGTTAGGCTGACCATCAATGAAGCTGTGTTGGGCTGACAATTAATAAAGTTGTATTGGCACACACAACACGAGAACTCATCTCGTGTCCTCGTTTGACACCTCCATGTTTGATAAGTATCAAACCAAAGACATACTATTATTGGATGAAAATATTTGTCATTGTACCAAAACATAACCTCCAAATCATTAAACAAGTAAATGTATAAAAAAATAAATTGATTGAAATACTTGTATACCATAAAAAAACCACTACACATATCATACAACAAAATATAAAAATATAATTGACAAACACAATAATCTCAACAATAATAATTCCAAGCATGATACTAGTGACTCAAATTATATGAGAAGCTAATGTAGTTTTTATTCAGTGATTGAAAAATTGAGTGACTGAAAAATTGAACTAATAAACATAAAAATCTCAACACTATATTTTATTCCCACCACTGTTTAATTATATATTTTTTTAATAAGCTTAAAAACATATGCAATTTTTCAATCTGTTCAATCCTCGGATTGTGCAAAAATATTTAGAAGGTTGTCCATCTATTAGATGTCTTGGGTAGCTAAACAACTTGAGAAACCAATGCAACTAAATTTAGACTTGGCATCGAGCAAAGATTATTGTATTTGAGCCAAACATAAGTTTTTCATGTTAGATGTCTTGTGCCAAAAGACAGGAAAAACAAACAAGATACATCAAACAAAACCATATTTAGTTGTATTCGAGCAAAGATTATTGATACTTTCTAGGCAATCTTCAAAAAGTAAAGACAATTATTTATATTGTATCATATATGACGATGATGTCGAGCATAAAACCAACATAATCCAAACAAAATATGCAAAGGTACCCATAGCTGCTACTTCGGCTAAGACTTCGACCACCGCTATGACTACGACTGTGTTTGCGTCCTCTATAATATGACCGACCATGGCTTGGGCTCCTAGAGAAATCGCAAGAGGAATCATACTCTCTCACCTGGATATAAATGAGATGCAACAAAAATGCAGCATAGTTTCATACACTGAGATCTTAGAGAGAATAGAAAGATGAAGGAATCAAATCTTACATGAACACAAGCTCGAGTGAATGCATTTTTAAACTCTGAGTCATCAAGTTTCTTTACCTGTAAAGAAAGAAGGGACAAAACAAACGAACATCAGTGTTCAACATGAAGTTTCTTAATCAATAAAATGCATCATAGAGATAGTTCCAATTGCCAATTATAAAAATAAATGATAAGAGAACTTACAGCAATTTTCATGTCTTCATAATTTGTATAATCTACAATTCCAGTGGTGCCTAAATCATTCACGATATCCAAAATATGAAACATTTATCACAACCACAAAGGCAATGTGGAAGGAAAGGAATAAGATAACAAAAGCAACTCAAACCAAATCTTACTTGAGAATTAAAGAAAAAAAAATGATTCTAGTGATGACTCTAAAAACTGTTGGTCAATTACAAATACTTATTTTGCAAAAAATATTTGTTTTAAACTAAAATTTAGGAGCACTCCTGGAGTAATAATATTGAACTTTTGTATCATTTTATAACTTCATGAACAGATAAATAGATTTCGAAAAATTGTGTGAAAAATCCCTCAATCAGAAAATAATTATATTTTGGAAACCTAAAAAATTGAGATTTGGCTCGTAGTGCCCCTATATATAAATTACTTAAGTTTTGGGACATCATTTTTCCACTCCACACCATACCTTAAAATATGTCACATCACATACCACATAATACTACAAAAACAAAAAAGTTTTCAAAAAATTTCTTAGTGCAATATACAAACATATATATCACCATATATATCACAATATATAACAATAAATAGTTATATTTACATAGTTATATATACATATTTATGAGTAGCTATACATAGTTATGGATATATAATTAATACGAGCACTCCTTGAAATGTTATACTATTGAACTTTGGTATCATTTTATGAACTTGTTGAATAGATAAACAAAATTGAGAAATTTATGTAGACGTATCTCACTATAAAAAAAAGTATCCTTTGGACACTCAAATTCAGGTTTGGAACATGTTGGACCACACTCAAAAAAGTATGACAATTACAATATAAATAAAAATGAGTACAACACAATATATTGAAATAAAAAATCAAAATCATGCATAACTCATAAGTATACTAAAATGTCACAATCCAGCAATTGTCAACCATCATGCATCAAGTAACAGCGAAACATCATTAATCGCCTATCATTATATCATTATCACCATTAATCTCAATATCAAAATTAGTATCATATGGATCATCAGCAGCAATAAACTCATCCATTTTTGCTACAGTCTCAATAGAAGTGTCAAAAGAGATGTGTTGTGCCGGCCAGGCCCGATTTTAGCCGACCCGACCGTGCTTCCGTTCTAGGCCAAACATGGCACGGTTACTGTATCGTGCCGTGACTGGCCCAGCATGGTTCTGTGAGAGTCAGTGCAGCACATGCATGTAGCACAAAAATGCTGGGTTCGAACAGGTCAAACCGAACCCCTAATTTAAAAAAAAAATTAGAATTTTGATGCATACAGTCGCACCGCCGCCACTTCGAACCCCTAAATTAAAAAAAAAATTAGAGTTTCAGTACGTGACATCGTGCCGCTGCACCACTGAAAACCTAATTTAAATAAGATTAGGGTTTCACGCTTAGCTTTTGCCGCAATTTTTCTTCACTTCGGGGCTCGGTGAGTCTTGCCCGTAGGGCTCAGCTTTTGCCGCTGGGGTGGTTTCTGGGCTCCTGCCTAAGCACCATGCTAACGGGTCATGGTACCGTGCTGAGCCAAGAATAACACGAGGCCCGATTAACCTTGACATGACATGACACAATCGGTGCCATGGACAAGCATGGCACGGGCACAAGCACGAGAAATTCTCATGCCGTGCCGGCCTAGGCACGACTGAATCATGTTGTGCCTCGTGCCGGACCGGACTGGCCCAACCCGGTTGACACCTCTAAGTCCCAGTCCCAGCACAATCATGGATGCCCAAACTCGAATCTTCCAAATTCTTCATGCATACTAGAGCATCAATAAAATATGGACGTAACCGTGATCTCCTATCCAAAATCACATTCACTACAACAGAAAAAATAGACTCTAATATTATGCTCAATGCCAGTGGAATCAGTAGATCTCAGGTTATCCTATATAGCATGGAAAAAGTGAACTAGTATGATTTTCATCACTGTAATATATCAAAATATTTAGTATCAAAATGTAATAAGATTGAACAATAACATGTGAAAAAGTCATCTCTTATTCAATGATCTACCTCATCATTTCTCTCTCACTAACTGAATGAAAAAATAATCATCTTCGAATATGGTATTCATGTCCGTACTCAGAGCCTCATTACTATTATCACCATACCTAATTTCACAATATGTGAAAAACTGGGTCAACTTCTCATGAATGAACTCTTCAGGTGAGACTTTCAAATTTATGCACGAGAAAATATAAGTCAAAATATTATCTAATCATTCCACCTTAATCCTAAGGCTAATGCAGGCCGCCAGACGATAAAGAAATATGATGGTGGATCAGTATTTTAAGGACTTGATTTTCTTCTCTACAATCATATGACTAAATATTGGGTCAGCTCGATACTTCCTAAATATGCTACTAATATTACATATGCACCTGAGTACAATACTAGTCATGTGAATATAAACCAACGAACACATGTTCGTCATATCATAAAAAATTTTCAGGAATTTCATAAATAAAATTCTTGTAGCCCAATCAGTATCATCAATAACAAGTTCATCACTATTACTATTGACATAGTCGAATATCATGTGTTCATATATAACGCATGACTTTACAATCAGGTACGTGTAATACCAATGGTCTCTCACATCTAATTAAAATTTCTTCTTCTTAAGATTCGCAAACAAATAGAGACTACGAAACTCTTGGTTGTCTACAAAACGTGCGAATGTATTTTAGTGAGTTACGTATATTTTCCAAAATAAATAGAACGCAACTTTATCCCAGCTTGTACAATCAAGTTAATCACGTGATACATGTATCTGACGTATAAAATCTCTCATAATTGATTATCTTTAATATTTCTAACAAATATGTTAATCGCTACTTAATTATTAGCTGCATTATCGAATGTGATACTAAAATTTTTATTTTAAATTTTATATTCTCTAAAGAAATTCATCATGTACTCAAAAATGACCGGGCCATCATAAAAATAGAGAATTTAAGATAATCCTAAAATTTTTTTATTTAAAGTCCAATTTGAATTTACATAGTGGACTATGAGACATACATAAGACGCATCATTGTGATTTGTCTAGATATCCTAAATTCAATAAATATTATTATTGAAAGGGGTAAACTTATAATATTATTTATTTTTTAACTTATGAGACATCATAGATGCATCGTTGTGGACTATGAGACATCACAGACACTATTTCACTAAATATCCTAAATTCAATAATTATTATTTATTTTTTTAACTTATAATATTTTTTGTATATCATTCCTATATGTGGACCTAAAAATCCTAGAATAAGCATGCAAAAAATATGTCTACATGGTACTTACTATCCTAATATCTTTTGAAAATCTGATCAGAAGATTCATTGTGATGATAAATTTGGTTGTCTTTCCTACCCAACTCGTTGTGATATTTGAAAGGGGTAAACTTTGAAACTAAACTGGATTCAACCTTAAAAAACTCACAGCTGAGTAGGATTTGCCTAGGATCTAATGCATCATATTTTTTTGTGTATATTTTGATATGCCTCTTTAAGTGTCAAATCTTAAATGCACACTTACAAGTTAAAAATTTTTTAACAATATTTGCACTGTGTCATATCTTCTTTCACACCCCTAATATTTTTTTTATTATATTATATTAATTTGAGTCCAAACTACAAAGACATTCTAGTTTTTTTTAGATGTTTGAGTCGAGATGACTCGAGAAATCAAAGCTTAAGCAGCCTCGAACCTTTAGATGGGATTTTCATTCTCTAAATTTAAATTAATTTCATTAATATTTATTTTTTTTTAGACAAAAGGATAGATTGTAGAGTAGAGAGAGAAAATCAAATACTTAAACTTTTTAAAATAAAATACTTAAGAGTTTAATTAAAAAAAATAGAAATACTTGTAAATCACGTGCACCACAAATCCAAAATCTAATCCAAACACCAACCAAAGCCGAGCACGAGTTGCTAGTCCCTAAAATCCAAACCAAAATTCCAAAAAAGAAAATTTTAGGAGAGAAATTTAAAAGAGAGAATAAAATTTTATGTTTTTGAAAAATATAAATATTAGAGGTATGAGGGTTTATAGAATAATACTATGAAATTCAAAAAAAAAGTTGCTTTTTTTATTTTTTTAATTATTTTTTTGGGGCAGAATCATGTGGGCCATCGGATTCTACCCCATAACCAGGTCGCGCATGGCCCAGCACGAAGCCCGCTTGGCCTCAGCACGACATGGCTCGTGTAGGTAGCAAGTCCAACACTAGCACAAGAAATTCCCATGCCATGTCGGGCCAGGCACGGCCAAATCATGCTGAGCCAAGCACGGCTGAATCTTGTCATGCCTCATGCCGGGCCGGCCCAGCCCTATTGACACTTATAATAGCATCCGACGAACGTGCTCAACAGCAATAGCAATTACTATTTTTGTCGAGCATGTTTGTGCCTGCGCCGACATAAAAATAATTTACATTGCAATCTTGGGCATCAGAATTCTTTTCGACGAAAAGAAAAAAAATTCGATCGATGTAAGATTTCTACCCTATATTTATTTAAAAAAGTGATTTTTAAAAATATATAATTTTCATAAAAAAAATTCTATAAATGTGGTTTTAGCGTTTAGAGTTTTTAATTCTCAGATTTAAAGCTGTCTTCTCTCCTCTGCACTATTGTTCCTCTCTCAGTCTTACTCATTTGCCGTTTTATTTTTTTACTATTGAAAACCAGAACAAAACAGTGCATGACATTCAATTGCGGTTATGCCAACACCTAACGGTAGCAGAATTCAAATATAAATTTTTGTTATTTATAAAAATTAGACTTGATTATTTTAAATATAAACAAAAAAATAGTAAATGACTAATATTGAATATGATGATAATGAGATTAATAGTAATTTATATATTAATAATAATAATAATATGAAAAAATCCAAGGCCAAAACTATGTTTTCTCCCATTACCTCAACAAAAACTCAAATGTATAAAAAATAAAAAAATATCAAATATTTGGACTCACTTTAAGATAATATAAAATAAAAATTATAATTGTATTAATAAAAAATTACTACAATTAATATATTGTCAAAAAAATATATACATGTAGAAATATATGTGACACAAATCAGCTTAAAAGATAGTTGATCAATATAAAAAAAATATAATGTATTAAATCCAAGACAAACTCAACTGAGCATAAGCAATAATAATAATTCTTTGACTCATTCATATGCCGCAATGATTTAGGAAAAAAATACATGACCAAACTGATTACAATCATGAGTCTTCCAATTAAATTTTTAGAAAATTTTAAAGTAAATAATATCTTGCAGACTTACTTCTAGCTTGTTTATCTTAGAATTCTTTAGTTAGCATTTAAGATTGATATAATTAAATATTATAAGTTAAAAAAATAATTAATAATTAATAAATTTAAGAAATATAACAGAATAATATCCTTAATATCTAGTCACGATGATAAATTATTTGTATTTATTACCACCCACTATATAGATTTTATATAAAAACTTAATAAATAAATTTTAAGAATTTACAAAATTCTCAATCCTCATAATGATCCTACCATATAAAAGTGAATGAGAAAAATTTTTAGGAAATAAAAAATTCACAATAAAATATTTAGTATCACATATATTTATATATCTAATAAGAAGTAACTATTAGTATGTTCATTAGAATCATTAGAGATGTGCCATTATGTGATATTTTTCACGTTAAGTACATATGTTATATTATTAATCTAATAGTATAAACAGAGATAAATATTACTTCATCCGCATTAAGAAAAATAAGAACCTCATTAAAATATCTTAAGACGTATAGTAGAGAAAAAAGATTTTATAATTTATATTTGTTTAGATATCTAAAAAATAAAAAATTTCAAACATAAATGAAATACCATTAGAATTATAATTACCTAATATTAAAATCATGTGTTAGATACGAACACATAAAATCCAACTATATCAATAGTAAGAGTGATAAACTTATTATTGATAACTCTAACTGAGATACCAAGATGCCTTTTATGAAATTCTTAATAATTTTTTTATGACATGAGGAATATATATTCATCTGTATACACTCACACCACTTATATTGCATTCAAATACATATACAATATTAGTAGTATATTTAGCAAGTTTAGAGGTCATCCTATAGTTAGTGTCGTTGCTGTTGAAATAAAAACTATGTATTTAAAATACTAGTTCATTATTCTATCTCTTTATTATCTATTTGCCTGTAAGAATCCTAAGATTATCATAGAAGATATATAGAATATTTTGACATGTGTAAAGTATTAGTTTATCATTACCAAGGTCAAATACCGAATACGGACATGAATATCATATTTTGACATGTGTAAAGTTATCACAGTACTTAAATATCGATTACTACTCAATTCTATCACATAATAATAATAAAAACTCTTATATTTTACTATAATAAAAATTACATAACGACGAGATCTACTGATTCCTTCGATATCTAGCATTGTATCAAAGTTTGATTTTTCAATTACAACCAATATCATTTCAAATACAAAATAGAGATACAATCAAATATCATTGAGATAATTGCATGCATGAATGATTGAAAAGATAAAAGATTTGACATTTAGGATAGAGCGAGACTGAGAACACAAGAATTACTGACTGACAATGACTTATGGGACTTAAAAAATATTAAGATCACAACTAGCGATACCATCACACTTGTATAATGATGATGATTTACATACAGACACCAATTAACATTGAGATTGATTATTATTTGTTTATGTTGTGTTTATTTTATGATTATCATTTTGATACAATTCGATTTGATGCTTCAATTATGATTTACGAATATATTTTTTTTTGCTATTATTAATTGTTTATTATTTTTATTTAATATTTATCTCTTGAACCTTGGGTTGAAATAAAATTTGTATTGTTTTTTTATTGCACTTACAGAGTAACAGCTATAGTTTATTTAAACACTTTGTCTTTTAATTATACTTATTATTCATTAACGTTATGTCTGATATATGTTGAATTTTGTACATATAATTATGTTTTTTGTTTTTTTTATTTTATATATTTGTCTTACATTTCTATAAAGATTGATTATCGGTGTGTGGTGGCAGATGAACGGTGCTTATGGTGGCACTGCTCACAAAACTAGCATGATTCGGCACGATTCAACACGAGTCTACTCGGAATCATGATCGCTGTGACATGCCCTGATGCCCAGCATGGCACGGTGGCCCTACTGGGTTACCAAAAAAGAAGTCATACCAGCATGACACAACCTGTTTGACACATCTTCTATATGTCATATGTTTTGACAAAATATAACAAAAAAGAAAGAAAAAAATCTAAATTTCTATATTAAACTAAATCTTAATATCATTCTTCAAACTGGTGTATTCATATGACAAATGCATTGTGTGAAAGAGAGGAAAGAAAAACTCAATCATTTGAATATTTTCTTATATATGTGTATAATTTGATCGCAAGTAGATACATAAACAATTGAAATAAAACCAGCTTGAATCATTTTTATTATTAATTAGTAATCAATCTCAATATATTTCAACTACTTATCAAATACCAGATCAGTATAAAATTACTTAGTTGTTTGATTGTCACAGTAAAGTAATATCAATTTTTAAACAAATAAATAGAACTTTAAAAAGTGACTGATTCACTATAAATCATAAGTAATCAATATCATTACTTTAAACTTTACTTATACATTGAATCTAAAAATAATATCATACCTCATATTTTTTATGAGAAAAATTACATATAAAAAAAATAAAACCATATAATAGATTTCTATATAATCCTTATAGCCCAACTAAAATTTGAGTATACCTCAATCAAATTATGTCCCAGATATCTAAATAAAATTACACATCATAGAACACTCTTCACATACTTGAGAATCCTAAAAACTAAGTCTATATGAGTTTATCTATGATAATCTAGAAAGCGAGTAATAAAAATAACAATATTGATAATAATTGATATGATTACAATATGATAATTCAATGTTCCTATAATTATACTAAATCTAATTGCATCAACTTTGAAACAGACACAAGTAGATAAATCTGTACTCATATAAAGTAGTGAGTCAACAATAAACATTTCATCATACAAAAATCAAAAAAATATCTAAAACATCACTCATCTAAAAAAAATATATATATCTCATGAGTATTCTCCCCAGAGTTATCAAATGAATATCCTTGGTATGCTTAAAGCCCAAGTGCAAACACTCCCGGCAATAAAGCCTCCCTTCAAGGAAAATATCTCACCTCAAATATTTCAAGTTTTTTCTTCTCATCATTTTAGTTTTACATATTTTTTAAATAAATCAAAACATCATTTTAAATAAGTAACTTTAATATATCTAAAAAAAGCATCATTTAAGAGACAAAAATGCCAAAACTATTTCGTTTTCATCACAGATATCTTATTTTTGAGATTTTAACTCATCCAACCCCATTTCTAGCATTTTTCAACTCAAAAAAATGTCCTAACCCACTCAACTATTATATAATTTTTATAGAGGTCCACTAATGTATAATCCCTAATAAAAAAAAACAAAAAATTAACTAAAATATCCAATAAATTATGAGAAAATCACATAAAAATAAAAAAAAACATTATAAAAATAATAAATATATATAACATATGATTGTGTGTAGATATCATCTTCAAATTAAAAAATTAGGATTTTCAAAAAATAACTAATACCCGAATAAATCTATCCCCAAATAAATGATAGATTCAAAAAATGAACTAGTTTCAACAACATGAACACTCATTTTAGAAAAGTATTCTAAAATATTTTTTAAAAGATACAATGTAACCATAAATTATTTCATCAACTATGGAACATCTTTTGTCTTTTTTCACTATGTCTTTTCAGACCGTACATTATTAGAGAAAAATTATTTTACTTATCTTTCAGAGTCTTTAATTATTTTATAACATTGAGATATATCTTTCTTAATTGCTCCTATACAGAAAAATAGTAGTATTTTTCAATAAAACTTGATAGAGTTTTAATGTGCATTAACATTATCTTTTTTAATATAACTTATTTTTAGCAATCATATGTAGTCATAATTTGCTTTCCTGTTAGGTGAGAAAGTCACTCATCGATATCAACTGAAATTATTAGTCTATATTATGATGATACTCCTATAAAATTATTATATATACCAATAATCACAGATTAAATTAATTTCAAAGAGAGCAGAGTTTTGCAATATGGAAAATCTCTTTTGAATCTGATAACACAATTGCTCATAAGTCTATTTCAATTATATCTCATGATGAGCCGAGAATTATAGACTTGATTACTCAAAACGTAGAATATATAATATGAGAAAGGGACATGCAACCTATTTTGAGCATGAGAGAATCTCCCGAGCAACTAGATAATCCTACAGTTAGCACCTCTGGTTGTGATCTTGATGTTCCTGGTTGATCTTCAAAAAAATAGATGAAATGCATTCAACACTACTCTCCTTCAAGCTAATGTGTACATATCACAAACAATTGCAATAAACAAAAGATATTCATCCTATTTTAATCATATTCATAAAAATATCGGTAATTTAATCACAATTAGGCATATAAGCCATAGTTATAAAACTATATTAGATTTTCTCTCATATAAAATGATAATCAATCTTAAAATTATTTCAACTCTTAAAAATATTGTATCACAACAAAGTATTAAGTTATTTGGCTACTATATTAAAGTATAATCAATCTTAACATGATATGCGCAACTCTATAAATATAATTGATTCACCAAAATTCACAAATAATTAACCAAATAGCTTTGTACTTCACTTTTGTACCTAATCTCAAAATTAACAGTCAATCACTTGCTCTTTCAAGAAACAAAATTACTTATGATAAAATATAAAAAGCAATAACAAATCCCTTTAATTTGAACATAGAAATCAGCTAAAATCTAAGTGGGTTTCTACTAGGTATCTTCACAATCTGAGAAAGAAATTTCACATAATGTAACACTATATATTTCTAAAAATTCAAAGAACTACAACTACATGAATCTGCTTGGAGAGCCTGGGAAATTACTATTAATTAAATGTGAAAAATTTGTCATTTACTCTGAGCCCATGAAGCTTTCGGTAGGACATGCTAAACACGACATACCCAAACTCATGCCTAACATAGGTGGAGCCAGGCATGTGGCATTGATTGTGGCATGTTAGGCCCTCTGTTTAGGGCAACATGCCAAATTCAATTTGGCACAACAAGATCCAACACGACAGCCCAAGCAAATTGAGACCAACTTGATTCCAAATAGGCTTGTTTAGCCAATGGGCATTATATATTAAATTTTCTAATTAGGAACGCATATGCTTTACGCACCCCTATTTTAAAATAAAATTAATAATAAGTCAATTTGAATCGATGCCGAGCAAACTCAATTTAATAATTAGAAAAAAAAAATGATTTTTTAAAAATGCATAAATCCTTAATTATCTTTATGCATTGCCACATGTCATGTGACGTGGTTCTTGTCCCTTTTCACACGTGTGTGCATGTGACCTTTAAATAATTTAATCGCCATGTGGCCACCCTAGCCATTGGATTACATTTCCAATGGTACTATAAAAATTCCAACTAACACAAGGATTTTGTGTAATTTTTTTTAAATAAATTTAAACAAATTCTATAAATAAATAGTTAATTTCCAAATTAAATAATCTATTTCCATCTCTTTCTGAGTGTATCTTTCTCTCTCAAAAAAAAATTATCTCAATTGCTTCTTTAGCTTTCCATGTATCAGATTACACTATTGTAAATTTTTTTTAATAAATATTTATATTTTATAATTATCGAGAGAATACATTAATCCGGCAAATCACGATTCATTAAATTGGGGCTACGAGTCTATAAATTTGTAAATTACACATTCTTTTTCATTTTTTTTGAGTTAATATAGGAAAAAATTAAAAAGATTAAGAAATAAAAATCTCTTTCAATGCCTAGTTCTCTAAATAATAGAAAATAATAATTTTAATAAAAATAAATTAAACATAATTCTTAATTTTGATATAAATAATAATAATCAAGCTAAAATGTATGAGACTAATTTGTCTTTTAATCATAAGTCAGCCTAGGAAATATTTTTGACAATGGATCAAAAAACATATTGCTTCAAATCATAAGGAAACCCAATTTGGTGATAGGGACGTTGAATCTATATCAAATTCATGTTTAATGACTCACTTCATTTACTACCATAAGTTAAATAGAGAATGTATTACTAATATGAATCTTCTACTTAAATTTTTAGAAGATTCAGACTAGTTTATTATAAGCATAAATATATCTAGCCTGCTTATTGCAAGATCTATAAGTCAACCAGTAGAATATATAAAATAAAAAAATATAAATTTTAAAAAATAACTAATATTTAATTAGCTTAGAAGACATGGTAGAATAATATTGCTGACGTTCAACATATGAACTAGTTATGACCAAGGTTTACAAATGTGTTACAAAGATGCGTCTGGGCGCACACCTCGGAGAGAGCCATAACGAAAACACCTCGAGGCATCTAAAAAAAATCAATATCAAGGCTTGACACAGCCCATTCATGGAATGGGCAGACAACTCATTCCAAGAATGAGCAAAAGCAGCTCATTCCACGAACTAAGGAATACAACTAGTTCCATGAACAAGCAAACACAACTCATTTCACGAATAAGCAAACACAGTCCGTACCACAAAAGAGCTTGGACAGCTTGTTCCATGAACGAGCGGATGTAGCATGTTCCTAGGACGAGCTTTGACAGCTTTTTCTTATTATTTTGTAGAATACGTTCATAAATTATATTGGATAGGTCTTTCAAAAAAAATATTTACATTTTTTAAAAATATTAATTATTTATAAATTTAAATCAATTAAATTGTGGGTAATTTAATTTATTATTCCTTAATTATGTATTATTATTATATTGTAGTCAATTTTAAAATAATTATATTTTTTTATTTTATGAATTTATTATGATTTTTTTATGATAGTAATAAACTAGTATACTTTTTTATAATTATAATGAATTATTTTCATGGTCTATTTGTTATTTTATTGCATATTTTAAATTATATTAATTAAATATATAATATGAGAGTCAAAAAACTTTTGCCTTTTAAAATTTTAGTCATGATAATATTCCTTTTGAATATATAATTTTCTAGTTTTCATTTAAGATCGGAGTTGTATTTGTTATCTTCTATTAGTCAACTCGTAGTTGTATGTTAGCGATATATCTATTGAGCCTCTCGTTTGTTTTCGTTGCTTTTTTCTTTTGGGAATGACTCACATCATCAATATTTTTCTTGTGACTCCCGATGAGCCTCGAGAGTGCTTTAGAATTTAGCAGGTTAGGCCTTTCAGCCAGCCTTGCCTTATGTGTAACATTGTGTTCATTTATATATATATATATATATATATATATATATATAGAGAGAGAGAGAGAGGTGTGTTTTGATTAAAAAAACAAACTACAAGAACCAAATAATAAAAACTATCAATAAATAAAAAACTTATTTAAATATAATGAAAATAATTATGGTATATATAATGAGCCTACAAGTACGAAAATTAATATTATATTTAGAGATAATTTATCCATTTAATTAGCTAAAAATAACAACGAGATGATTTATCAGAGTAACTAGTATAAATTGAATTGTTTGAAATCATATGATTACATATTTTCCGTACTATTTAAAATGACTTATAATCTAGTGAGTCAGCATGTATTAAGTAAAGGATCAAAGTTTATTTTTTTGGTGATTGTAAATATTACTTAAGATAAAAGAATAAAAATATAACTAGATATTATAAAAACTAAAATGTTTAAAAAATTAAGAAAATATATAAATAAGTCTTAAAATACAAGCACGGGCACTATATGAAAAAGATGATTTATATGATAAAATTAAAACTTGAAACGGTACAAATCAGATACAGTCAGATTAACAAATGATTATCATTATCAAGCAGTAAGCATCATAACCATTGGCACTGCATTATATAATTATAATTTGAAATTGTTTTTTTATTTTCAAAGATAATATTACAAGTTTATATTTTAAGTGTGTATTTAATGTTTTAATTTTTAAATATGTTTTAATTTACATTACTGTTTTAAATTAATGAACTTTTTTTTGATGTTATTTACGTTTTTTTTATTTCATAATTTCAAAAATATTATATTATATAATTAATAATTATGTGTGTGTGTGTGTGCAACCTGCCTATAGGCTATAATATAAGCAGGCTGCAGTGCACTTAACCAGCAGTCCAGCACTGCAACAGCAGTACCACAGGCAGCTACAGCTTGCAAGGGGCAGCCTCATTGCCCCATTCCAGCAGCATGGAATGGCAATAGCATGGTCAAGGCCCATAGAGTTCAGGACACCTGCCCCTGAAGTTCAGGGCACAAGGCCCACGACCCACAGTTCAAGGGAACTGGGCCCTAGGCCTGGTTCAAGCCCAAGCTAGCTTTGGGCAAGCAGGTGCTAGTCCAGTCAATCACGAACCATACTCATGACTCAATTCATGCTGATTTAATTCAGGATCTACCTGACCCAACAAGGCCGGCACACCTAGTTGGAAACCAGGCCTCCATGATGTGTCAGCCCTACACAACCCATTTACCACCTTTACTAACTATATTAACATCATATGTAACATATAATCTAATAAATATTAGATAGTTAAATTTTTTTATGATTTTTTTTTATTTCAATAAAAAACAATTAGAATACTGACAAAATATATCAAGTAATGAATGATTAAGTGGTGAATCAACTAATGCACAACCAAACATGACAAGCAATGATAAAATAGATTCTGCATATCTAATTTGAGAATGATAAATTATACCTTCTAAATAACCACAAAACTTAAAAAATACTCGAGATATTGAATAAGAAAGAATCAAACTAAATACTATCACATCCAATAATATGAAATAAAAAAAATAATTTTATGTTTAATAATAATACATTAATGTAGAGTAATATTACTATAACTACCATAATTAAAAAGATTATATTGTATAATACAGTCAGCAATAAATTGAATGTCATATTTAAACCAAGAGGAATAATTTCTATCTTTCAAATTATATCTTTTCTTTCATTGATAAGCAAAGATGATTCATCATAGAAAAAAAAAACGTAGCAATCGATGAAAGTAAAAGTGAGCATGAGCAAAATGATTTAATAAATTTAGATAATAAAAAATATATTTTATTTACCATTTTTATTTTTTTGGGTTGTTTCCATTTCATTTTTTTACATATTATTATTATGTGTCACCATTATTTTGTATGTTTTTTATTTCATTATTATTTTATTATGATGCATTGATATATATGAAATAATAATATATCGTATTTATTATATTAAAATTTAGATTAGACTAATATATAATTATTTATTTCAAAAATTATTTATTTAAAAAATAAATACAAACAAAGTGAAAAGTGTAAGCCTCAATACCTCAAGCATGTCTAGGGTTGTAACCAAGCCGAGCTGCTCGCGAGCTGCTCGCCATTCGACTCGTTAGAAGCACGCTTGAACTCATTTATTAAGTTAAACGAGCCGAGCACGAACATCATTTTGAGGCTCGTAAGTTAAATTAGCCGAGCCCGAGCACCCTCAAACTCGGCTCGTCAGCTCGTAAACAGACTCGTGAACAGGCTCGTGAATAGGCTCATGAGCAAGCTCGTGAACCAGACTTGTGAATAAACTCGTGAACCAAACTCGTGAACAAGCTCGTGAACATGGAGAATACTTGATGCACAACAAATTTTTCCTACAAATAAAAATGATAAATATTTTAACTCTTGAACTTCAATCAAGTTAATTGAACTTTTATTATCTTATCTTTTTAATTTAGTTGAATGTTGGCTATTTTAGATAAACATTTTCTTTAATTCCCGAACATCATTTTGAGGCTAGTAAGTTAAACGAGCCGAGCCCGAGCACCCTTAAACTCAGCTCGTTGGCTCATAAATAGGCTCGTGAATAGTCTTGTGAGTAAGCTCGTTAACCAAACTCGTGAACAAGCTCGTGAACATGCTCGTAAGTTAAACGAGCCAAGCCCGAGCACCCTCAAACTCGGCTCGTCAGCTCGTGAACAAGCTTGAGCCTACTCATTTAAAACCGAGCCGAGCCTTGCATGCCTAATACTTAGCTCGACTCAATTCGGTTACACCCCCTAAGCATGCCTCAAACGATGAGCATGGTAGGTGTATGAGAATACCACACACTTAACTATAATTTTTTTATGTTTGACTTTTTCACGCAGTCACGCGCGGTGCATCATGCAGGTAGTATTGTTCGTTACATAAAAGTATTCCAATTAGCTAGAAGTGGCTAATAAGCCAAAAAAATGGCACTGCCCAGAAAAATATGAGCACGACTCTACATGACCCACCCATGGAAATGATGTGGGCTGACATGAACCAAAGGTATAGGTCATCAAGGGCCAAAAGGGGCGGCCCACACAGTGTCAGAGCATGCAACATTGCACGATCCAATTTGTCAGCCCACCCAAGCCAAATCTGGCTCGAGAACATTGTCTTGCTTGGGCTTGCTAAACCTATGACCAAATCTGACTCGTGAACAAGCTTGAGCCTACTCCTTTAAAACCGAGCCGAGCCTTGCATGCCTAATACTCGGCTCGACTCAATTCGGTTACACCCCCTAAGCATGCCTCAAACGATGAGCATGGTAGGTGTATGAGAATACCACACATTTAAAACTATAATTTTTTTATGTTTGACTTTTTCACGCAGTCACACGCGGTGCATCATGCATGTAGTATTGTTCGTTACATAAAAGTATTCCAATTAGCTAGAAGTGGCTAATAAGCCAAAAAAATGGCACTGCCCAGAAAAATATGAGCACGACTCTACATGACCCACCCATGGAAATGATGTGGGCTGACATGACCCAAAGGTATAGGTCATCAAGGGCCAAGAGGGGCGGCCCACACAGTGTCAGAGCATGCAACATTGCACGATCCAATTTTTCAGCCCACCCAAGCCAAATCTGGCTCGAGAACATTGTCTTGCTTGGGCTTGCTAAACCTATGACCCAAGCATGGCAAGAGTAGATGAATTATAGAAAAATAATTGTGTTGGATAGGGTCTGATCCGACCCCATCCACAATCTTTTCATATAACCGTTATGTCTGTAACCATTGGAGTAATGATGGCACAACATCAATGGTTCTTCTGGAACCAATGATTGGATTATGTCAGATGGTGAGAATCCAATGGACATAATATTTTTTGTCATATGTTTACCCTTTTTCATGTAAAATATTCTAATTAGTTAGGTAGAAAATGAGCCGGGTAACCCAATCCAAGCAAATGGCACTACCCAAAAAAGTATGAACATGATCCGGCATGGCCCATCCATGTAAATAGTGTAGGCTGGGATGACCCGAAGATGTGGGCCACCATTGGCCAAGAGTGTCAGCCTACACACAATCAAAGCATGCAACACTGCACGACCCAAATTCACGGCACATCAGAGCTAAATTTGACTCAGAAAAGTTGTATTGCTTTGGGCGAACTAAACCCAAGACCCAAATACAGCATGTATACACAAATTTTAGAAAATGATAGTTGATCAGGTAAGGTCCCATGGAGCACATCATAGGTGCCCGTCTGACACGACCTACACTATTTATAGTCACTTTGTCAATAACCAGTGGAGCAACAGTTGCACAAAATCCCAATCATATTTGTCCAACAGCTGGATTATGCACAGTCAAAATCCAAAACAAACCATTTTTAAAAAAACTTTAAAAAACTATAAACTAATTCTTTTCTCTATATATATAAAAAATATAAATATATTTTCTTACAAATCTAATATCTCAACTTTTTCCTATCTACTATTGAATTTTATTTATCACAACTATAATATTAAACAAAATTAAAAATTTACATTTTAAAAATTTTAAATTTGATATCGATCAATTGGCATTTGATGATCAACAAGAATAACGTGTTGCATTACTTAGAAAGTTTCATATATTTATTTTTAATGATACGAGCATTAGAAAACATATAATCAATAATCTAATATACAAGTATTGATAAAATTTTTAATAATAAAAATGAATTATATTAAAATTAATAAAAAAATAATTTAATATTGTTGTTATTTAGAGAAGATAAAAAACATTTAATATGCCTCCTAGTCATAGGTGTCATAATGCAACTAAAATTTTAAAATAAATAAGTCTAGAGTATGGCCTCACTTTAATATAATTTTTACAAATTAAAATGCAAAAAATGATATAAACAATACTCAAAAATATGTACGACTCACATCCTTATATAAATTAATCATATTATTAGGTTGGCACATAGGTCAGATATTCTAGTCAAAAATATAAAAAAATAAAATTCAATCAAATAAATAAATAAAACCAAATCCTCATCCATCAAGCTAATGCATATAAATTTACAACACTTAGCTTGGAGAAAAAAAACATAAATTAGATATTTTCAAAGTCATAATGAAAATATTTGTTGTTTGTTTTATTATTTAAATGTATATTGTAATTATAATCTCATTCAAAATTTTCTTACTGAGAATGAAATAAATTAATTCTATCTACTTATTTGCTATTGGAAAATCTGATTAGGATTATATCTCATTTTCTAACTATCACAATAAAGTATTATACCAAAAGAGAGTGAATACCCGATCTCCTTTAGTAAATATTATATACAAAATAACACATTAAAAAATATTCTTATTACTCTAATTTATCTATGTATTATATCTCAATGCTATTTGCCTAATATTTTTCTACAAGACAAGATTACATCCATGAAAAATATATAACTCAATCATAGATCTTTTCTCAGTATAAGTTAAAGTCCAGTGTTTTTAAAAGCATTTTTTTTAAAATGCCTTAAAGTGCGCCTCAACACAAGTCATTCGTAAAATACATCAAGGTATTAAAAAAACATAGAACTCGACGGAGCTCCTCGATGGAGCACCATCGTGAGGCTCAGCGGAACCCCATGGGCTCCAACTAGGACCTCCAAAAAGTTCCATTGAGCCTTCCGTAAAGATGGGCAAAGTCGAGGAGCAAGGGCGAGAGAAAGGAAAGAAGCTCCATACTATTTTAAATTTATTAAAATTTAAAATAATATTTTAATTTGATAATTTAATAAAATTATCAAATTAATAAATAATATTAATTTATAATTATAAAATATTTTATTTTATTTATTAATTATAAATAAATTTAAATTTTTAATTTGATAATGATAAAATTATTTGAAATTTATTATAATTTAATATATTATAAAATATTTATTAAGTATTTTATGCTATTTTATTTTATTTTTAATATATTATAAAATATTTATTAATTATATTTATAGTCAATGAGCATCTAAAAAATACTTTTTAAACCTTTGATTTTTTATTTTTTTATTTATACTATTTTATTATATATATATATTTAAAATATTAATTAATTATATATTGTGATACTCAAAAAACTTATGCTTTAACATCTCGAGGCTTACACATTATCTCATGAACATAAAAATATTTTGCCTTACACTTTCACTTTTTAAAATTTGTTAGTGTTCGATTACAATTTGAATACCTGATTAACTGTAAATAATCATGATCTCTAAAAGAAATCTAAAAACTTTAAGACTTCTTCACATATCTCAATATACATAAAATTACATCATGATCAACCTACCAACAAAAAATCTAAAAAATAACTAATTAAATTTATTAGTATGTTATATCAAATTTAGTCATAATTAGATAATTTATCTTTTCTTACACTACTACAATAAATAGTAAAGTTAGTTGGACATATCATATCAAATTAAAATCAGTACTTAGATCAATAAAAATATTAACTAAAACACGACTCAAAAGATTAATCTCTTCAAAAATATCAAATATATATTTTATCTATAATAAGATTATACCCCTCACATAATAAATCACCCATATGTCAAAATAATATTTGAGTTTCTCAGAATTATACGTTTAAAATTATATTTGAAGATACTGTTTAAGTTGAATAATTCTCAACTCATCATCTTTTGTAATCAAATTATTATCTATTTTAACAATTCATAAAATCATTATGTAATCAAAACAAAAAGAGTTAGTGATACACCCCTATATAACCCAAGCAAGGTAACTATCTATGAAAACATTACAAACCAAGCTCTCTATGACTAAGTCAAACCATACAACTCTTTCACAATCTCTAAATTATATTTAATTGTACTGCTTAAAACTATAGCTACTCAATACACACCTAATCAACATAAAAAAAAAATACATCATGCCTGATTGATTTATCTTCTAACTATGAGATGTTATAAAAGAAATGAGAAAACATATTGAGATCATTTTGACCACTGAAAAATAAGTGTCATGATAGTTTACCTAAATATCTAAGCAAATCCACTCACTACAATCTCACCTTAAGGAAATCAACATTTTCATCTAGACCTTCACAATAAACACCAACCTGCAATCAACAACAAACCTTTCCAAATATTGAAATACTAATTCTCAAATCTCGTTACAATAAAAGACATTCATCTATTTTATCATGGTATTACATCATCCTGAGATAAATAACAAATCATAGAAAATTTGACTATTCCAGTACTATTATGAAAAGTAATAAAAAAAAAGAATATGATAATAATATGGCAAAATAATTGAAATTAGATAATGTGTATATTTCATCTCTTTCAAAATTAATCAAAATATCAAAATCAAAGGAACTAACTACAAAATCATATGACTCCTCGGTAGGCTTGTGTTTGATTTGAGAAAACTAAGCATGTCTCACTCTCTCTCCGTGTAAAAATAATAAGTCATAGATGGCCACGTCTTCTAATTATCAACTCAATATGAGTTTATAATAGTATTAACTTGTAGACTACTATATCATCTGGGTCACAATGATATCCCCCTAATTGAGATACCTTATTATCTCCAAAAATAAAATGATATAAATTTATTAATAAATATGATAATTTCATGAGAATAATATCAAACAAGTACTAACATGCTCAAATATAATCAATAGGTAACTCTCTCTACTAATTGGAAATATAGTCAAAGCTGCAGGTATGAGAGAAAAGATTATAAATCCAATTAAAACTTCTAATTCACTCTTCCTAAGCTCATTACAAAATTAAATTATTATCAAAAACATTCACCAACAAATCTCTGATAAAAAATATTTATATTTTTTTTGAAAATAGAATATCCTAGAAAAGCACATTTCAAATACTTAAATGACAACTTATCTCATTTTGAATAATAATTAATGACAAAACAAGTGCATCCAAAAAATCCAAAAGGCACACTAAATAGATTCTCTCTAGGATAGAAGATATGAAATGATATGCACTAAAAAATAGTTGGAAAAGAAGATCTAATTAATAAAATAAATTATGATTATAATTATTTCTTACAAAAAATATTTTAAAATATTTTATCCAAGTAAAAATATATAAGTTATCTCAATCAGATATATATTATTCTTCTTGGTCATGTCATTCAGTAGAGTTACGACAACACAAAAATCTAATGTATAAACTTCATGAGTAATATAATAAGTATTAAATCAATGACATATTATAATATATTATTATTTCTACTAACTTAAATTTTTATTAGTTAATGAAAAGCATAAAAATTATTAAAAACAATAATCTATCAACAAAAATGATGAGATACATAAATTTTTTTTGGTTTCATTTTTAATAAATCATCATATGTCTAAGTATATAAGATAGTATGAGCCTCTCTGCCCAAACCAAAGTGACATATATTGAATATGAAATTTCAATAAGTTTTCCTAATTAATATGTCTTACACTATATGATCATAATATCATTAAAACTAAGATAGAATATTTTTAATTTGGTCAATATAAAATGATCAAGCTGAGAAAACATAAGTAATAATTCCAAAATATTCATATATTTAGAAAGAAATCTTATTATTGAAGAGATAATATGCAATCTAATTTGCTCAATCTCAAATAAAATATCTATCAATCTCCTGATCCTATAAACAAATATTAATATAAATAAAAACAAAGATAAAATTAAGTCATTTGAAAAGATAATTCACAGAGAATAAACTATCAGGACAAATAGAAATAGTAAAGTAGCAAATATTAATGTTAAATAATATTATATCCAATAGCTATCGAGTATTTTTTTATTGACAATAATAACATTCTCAGAATAAAAAAATATAATATGATTAATAATAATATGAGTATTTATTCTTGTATAAATAATCCAAAATCTATGTTGAATTTTATATATGAATAAAATAATGAATGATGCCTAAAAAATAAAATAATATATTATTATATAAGAGGATAATTTTGTAAACTTCTCTCTAATATGTATCATGATAGACAAACTCCATAAAAACCTCTTGATAACTTTAACAACCAACATGTCTCTAACTACTGCATACCTCTATCGATCTCCTCTTTGAAAATAATATCCAATAATTATTTCTAATATGACATATCCTTCTACAATAAATACACTAAACTAGGACTCTCAACTATAATTACTGTGATAATTCATATTATACCATAAAATCATAATTCCTTTCAAAATAAATAAGTGCGCCCATATTTTTTTTCAATTCTATCCCAAGTAAAATAAGATGAACTCTAGCTAGGGTTTTTACCCAAATGATGTCATGTACCTGAGTCATCATCATGTAATGTAAGCAACACCAACACCACCTATGGTATAGGTATATTGATCAAAAAATACTATCAAGACATGCAACTCCATCATTTGCATACTATCAAGTGTGCCCTGTGTTAGTGTGTTCTATTCAAACTAATAAAGTGAATTTAAGTCTAAATACCAATTTCACTTCAAATGATATTTATCCTTTGAAATTGCGTCAACGTCCCCAGGTCCCCTACTATCTTTGATTACCAAAGATGTACAATTCAAAAGGTTCTACGATTGATTTACTTTGTTGTGTATTGCGATTGGTCTAGCTAAACATCCATAGTCATATAGTCTTCAAATTATTGATCTAACTAATAATAAAATTTATCTTGTTAATAGGAATTCTCATACTCATCACTTAGTCATCAATAATAGTTTGTGACAATAAAAATAATACTAAGGATATAATCCTTGTTAAAGACAAATACAAACAGTTGTCCAAATAAATATCTTAAGCATGTATTTTATTCACCTATCATATCCCTTCTAAGAATCACACAACGTCCTTGGGAACAAAAAAATATGAATGACACTTGGACATTTCATCAGTCACCTAGCACGATTAATTCGATGAGTGTCTAGAGTATATATGCCTAGTTTCAGCATTCTATGTAGAGTTATTCACACATGTGCTTTTATCGCATGTCATTGTCATCCTTCTAAGAGTCACATATGTGTTCAAATTATATATTACCATCCTAAGAAACACAAATGGACATGATTACTAGATATATTGGGTACTAGAAGTAGTTCATCATTCACCATGACAAAATTCATACGACTAATTACCTTGATAAGTTATATACATTTTGGTTATATCCAAGATGTCACTATATTTCCCAATGACATCAATAAAATTCACACTATAATTTCATAAAATTCATTACATTATATTTTAGCAATCATCATACACAATCTAAAAACCAACCGTAGGCAAAGAACTAGCCTAGTATTGAGAAAAAGGTGTAACAGAACAAATTGAAAACAATATTATTCACGAATATAAATAAATGAATACAAGAATGACTAATGGAATTATTCTTATTTGCAAATTGATCCTGCTTGTAAAGCTTTCCTAGGAATCAAATGTAAGCTTTCATCTTGTGATGGCACAGTCTTCCATCAGTTCACTTTGTCAGAGTACAACTGACAGAGTTGCTTTTTTCCCCGTAATATTGTGTTTTGTTCTGTTAGAAATGTGTCACGCCAGTCACAGCTATGTATCTCCATGTCGTGTCTGTTGCGTGTCTCTTTTTCATCCTCTCTGTCATGTTTTCTCTCTCTTTTATATCGTTGCTTTCTGAATCCCCTGCAAACTAATAGGTCTGAAGGATGTTTAAATGTTTCTGCCAATTCATGTTGCTACTTCGTACTTGTGAGTTACGACTAAAAAAGAGTAGCAACCTGACTTATGCTCTCAGGACTTCCTTGGTGTTTTTGGTTCCACTAGACATCACAAATGGAAAAAGTAGTGTTGAGACATGTGAAAGCCACGACTCAAAAATAAGATGTCGCCTCATTCTGCTTCAAGTCTTCATTAGAAATAGTCGTGACACATAGAAGAGATGTCGTGACGTGTGAATGTCGCAACTCATATAGATAGTGTCATGACTTATTTTGCAACATCTATACTTTTTCTTTTATCAGGACTTAGGAATGCAATCGCGACTAGACATTCTGAATCGCAAAATCAATTGTAGCATTTTCTACTTCACTTCTCTAATTAATTTTTTCATTCATTCAAAACCTCTAAAACTCTATGTTCTGGTAAAATCTCTATTATTAGCATCTAAACCGATATTATTCATATAATTCATACTAATAAAAAGTAAAAAATATAAGTTTATTTTGACCCTATCAAAACACACCTATAATTTTGTTTGTCCTCAAACAAAGAGAAGTTGATTCTCTCCATAAACATAACAGACCATAGCTCTCCATCATCATGTTTTGTCTCTATTTTAAATCACTACTTTTTGAATTCCCCACAAAATAATAGGCCTGATGTTAGTCTAAATATTTATCCCAGTCAATGTTCAGCTTCATTCTTCTAGGACACAGCTAGAAAAAAATTGCAGCCTGACATCTATCGTCACAACTTCACAGGTGCATGTGGTTCTTCTTTATCAGTGTCGCAACCAATTTTGTTTAAGTCCCCATGAGATATAGTCATGACTTATAGAAATGATATCAAAACATTAGAACATCATGACTCGTATAGATAGTGTTGCAACTAATTGTGTTACATTTATTCTTCTTCTCTATCAGGAAAGTGATCACAACCAAAGATTTTGAGTTACAATCTTAATTGTGATCTTTTCTACTTTACTTAGCTGATTAATTCTTTTTTTACCTACAAAGCTCAAAATTATGGTGAAATCTCCATCATAATCAGATAAACCTGATATTATCTATACAATTCACATCAATAATATGCAAAAAACATATGTAGATTTTGGGCCTATAAAACACCTCCATACTTACAATCTCGTTTGTCCTCAGGCAAAGAGAAGTTTGCTCTCCACCTAAATACAGCACATCATATTTACAAACCATCACAATTCATTAATTAAGTCAATAATGCAGTCATTGACGAAATACTAACTGAGATGATGAGAAGTGAACCATGATGGAGAATTATAATTTCATTTATGTCAAATAATTTTTCTTTGTTGTCTAGTTTTTTTGCTGGTAATAGGAGCTACATATGGATCTATTCTTTCTATTCTGCTCGACCTAATTTCTTCCTCTTTATGCTTGCTTTTCTTCCTCCTTCAGTAGATTTCCTTTTCACACCAGTTAGTGCTTGAGGTTTTTTGGACATGTCTCCACGGTCTCATGCATATTTACTTCCTCCATTTTGCATATTTGAGAGATGAGAGGGGAGGATCACGTGACCCATGAATCTCTCTCCATGATAATCCAAATTAGACTTCTCATTTGTTTTACGCATATTGATTTGGTAGCCTTTAACCAAGGCATGCAGAAGTATGGCCCTGTCTTGATTAATTGTGAACATGTGCCATGAGGGTTGGAGCACTAAACCTAGGAAGTAGAACATCTTTGCTATTTCAGTTATGTTCTCTCTTGACACACACTTGAATGGGTTCGTCTTAGTTTCACGCCAATGTCATTTTTCTCTTGTCAATATCTCAACTATCTTCTCGAAATCAGGTTATCTTTTGAGCTTTTTTTATTTTTTCCCATATTATGTATCTAGCAGCTATAACACTTCAATAAAGATTGTCCTATCGAAATTAATTCATCTCAAATAACTTGTTTTCTTCCATCGTTCTTCAAGATTCGCATAAAATTCGCTCACCATAGCTACACCCCATGGTTCAAAGTGTGTACAAAGGATTTCTCATCTTCAAATCTCTATGATTTCCAGGAATAACGATATGAATTCATCGTATCCCCATTCACCAATAAAATTCTTCTTAGAGAATATATTCGTCATCCATGTCTCCCCATTTTTTGACAGAAAAATTTATTCATTCGTTGTGTTGTTCTCTTCGACATTGCTCCTTTCATTGCTTCTTATTTCTACAGAAATGCAAATCACTGCTGAAATGATGTTTAGAAAGTGTGATATTCACTTTTCTCAACCATTTGGTGGGGCTATTTGGATTGGAAAATTAGAATATGGACAAGGATTTGCATATTGCAATGAGTAGTGATGATGCAACTTAAAAAGAATTTTGGGAATGAATAATAAAATCATGACAAAAAAATAGACTAGTGACTAAATAAGAGTGATGCGACTCAAAAGTGTTGTCGATACAGAGTGAATGACGTCGCAAGCAAAATATAATATTGCAGCTTAAGAATCATATCACGATCGAATGATAGTGATGTTGTGATGATGTCACAACTCTGTTCTCGGTGAAATGTATTCAAATGGGTTTGTGACCTGATAAGTAGTGTCGCAGCTAGATAACAATGTCTCGATCGTAAAGGTAAGAGCATCACGAAATATTGCACCTGAAGGATGACATCGGGACTTGATAATTGATATCACAACTTGATAACTTTGTAGTGACGGAGAAATGATATCGAGACTATAACAGTACAATTATCATGACAATAGAATGATCCAGCATGATGTGCAAGTGTCAAGTAACATGGCAACTTAAAAATAATGTCGCAACTTGATAATGATGTCGCAACTAAAAAAATGACATCTGACTACTTGACAGCATCAGGACACAATGAATTATTTGTTGTGCCGTTAAAATGTTTGCAGCTCACAGAAACAAAATTTCCACAAAGTGATCCAACATGATGTGGTATATTCTCAATTGTTGTGGCGACATAATCATCAAAGTAAGTAATCTTGACCCGTGCAAGTGTTGTCACAATCTTTAAAATAACAATAGTGACGCGATGTGTAATGGTGGAGAGACAAATTGTGTCACGAACTATGAAAGTATTGTTGCAACTTCCAAAAGACAAAATGTTGCAACCTATGAAAGTGTTGTTGTGACTTTCAGAAGACAATAAGTGTCGTGACTCAACAATGAAAGCAAAATATATGAAAAAGGTTGATAATACTTTATTCAATCATCAAATCAAACTTACTTTGTTTGAATTACCTCCCAAGAAGCATTATGTTTAAAGTCATTAGCACGGCCAAAACTAATTTCAATTTCTAGTCAAGTCATTCTCAAAGAAATTACATTTATTCACTATATGAAATTCTTCTTTCACACCATGATATCTTTTATAGCATTTCAGCCTATGTCCATAATTTCATTGATTTTGAACCTTCTCATCATCATATTTCACGCATACAACCCCAGAAAAAGTTACTGCTGTGGTAGTGACAAGCCCAGACTACCTGGATCTCAATCAGAACATTATCTCCACCTTTAATTTTTTTTATTAACGAATTTTTATCGTGTTATTTCTTCGTTCTATCTTTTTATATTCTGACACTCACGAAAGCATTATTTCATTAACAGATTTTCATGGTGTTCCAGCTCTACAGATAAATGATAAGCTTTTCTAAAAATCAATCTGCAAGGCGACATACTGATTGGTGTTTTGAAGAGTGTTATGTATGCTCCTTCATCCAAGCACCGAGACCAATCTCTCCTTGAGGCTTTCAGTGTCTTTACCAACATCTTTTTTATCTCTCGGTTAGAAATGTTTACATGTCCATATAAATGTGGATGAAAAGAAAAGAAGTTCATAAGCTTCACACCATTTTTTCAAAAAGTACAGTAAATAATTTGTTGCAGAAATAAATTCATTCATCGTTTATGATACACCAAAAAACTCCAAAATATGTTAGGATGTTATGCAGAAAATTCACCACTATCTTAAAATCGTTCTCCGGTGTAACAATTATTTTCACTCACTTTGGTACATAATTCACTATCAAAAGAATATATAGATTATCAAAGGAATTAAAGAAAGACCCCATAAAACTAATGTCCCATACATCAAAAATTTCAACTTCCAAACTATTATTCAAAATCATTGCATCCCTTTGTGATATATTACCAATCATCTAACATCTATCACAATTCTACACAACTCTTGGACAATCTTTAAATAATGTTAGCCACAAAAAACCAGCATGTAGTATTTTATATGCCATCTTGTTTCCTCCAAAATAGCTTTTGTATGGCTAAAAGTGACATTTTAATAAAAACTTTTCTTGTCCTAGTGACACACATGTTCTTGCTATTTGATCGGCACATCATTTTGAACAAAAAGTAATTATCCCATTGATAGTATCTCACATTATGTAAGGATTTATTCCTTTACTAGAAAGAAAGAAGAGGAAACACAACATTGATGCCAAGATAATTCACATAATTGGCCTACCATGATAGCTGGGTTTTCAAAAACAACTATTTATCACTTAAAGATTCTGCAATTTTAGTTGCCTTTTTGCTTCCTTCATTGGTCTCCATGCGAGATAGATAATTGGCCAACACATTCTGACTTTTCTTTTTCTCTTTAATTTCAAAATAAATTCTTAGAGCAAAAGCACTCATCTAACAACCTCCGTTAGCATCTATTTTCACATTAGATTCTAGATGATTGCGTGATCAATATATATATAATCACCTTCGCTTCAATAATATATGATATGAAGTTGTCACATGGGACCACTACAGTTAACATTTCCTTTATAATTGTTGCATGGGTCTACTGGGCTTCATTTTATGTTCTGCTTGCATAATAACAATTTTATAAAATCTGGCACACCTTTGTTCCAAAATAACTCTAACAACATAATTACTCACATCACACATGATTTAAATGAGCTCAGCTCACTGTGGTACCATAGTTATTTAAGACACATAGCACATCGAGGCGCAAAAACCATTTAGGACCTGGAGGCACAAGGCATACTTGAGGCTCGAACTTTTTTATTTGAGACACATCCAGCCTAATACAAATACAGATTATACATCTTATTAAACATTGTCTTTAATGTTTATCTAATAATAAAATATAATATAATATAATATAATATAATAAATAACATCAAACATAAAAATCAAATATTAATAGTGTTCATATCATCCAAACATTCAAAATTCCAGAATAAAATAACAAATATCATTAATAATTTTTATCATCACAAAAATTTAAAGTTCTAAATCATAATAAACACTAATATACTATATCTAAATTTAAATCAATAAAATCATCATTCATATCATTTCAATCATCGATCTTTCACTCCCCCTCTTTATCATCTTCTTTGCCCAATAAATATATCATCTCTTCAAATTCATCAAGCAAAGCAAAAGTAGAAATATATTTAAAATTAAATGATCTTAACTTTGATTTTAGTGTTGGTGTTTGTGTTTTGCTTAGTTTAGCTCTTGTATAAACCTTAAGCTCCTCAACTCTACTAGCTCTTGCAACATCATCACATATTAAATAATCTTCAAATACCAAATCATCTTTTGCAGCACCTTCATCTTCCTTTATTCTCATCAATCATTCGTTACTATCATCTATTTCGTTCAAGATAATGTAATCAATGGTATGACGGATAGTGTATCTTTTCATTAAGATTAAGTTGTACTTAATGTACACCAAATCATTCAAGCATTGATGATCCAACTTATTTCTTCGCTTGTTATTTTTCTAAAAAAATAAATAATTTTCATAATTATATCTCAATATTTTAATTTTAAAAAATCTAAGTTACATTAAGGAATATTGTAAAGAATCTAAAGACACAAATTCAATTGCATGTAATTACTTTAATAACTTACATTCTCAAAAATACTCTATTTTCTTTCACAATTTGATATACTACATATTAGATTGAAAATCCTCAATACAAACTTTTGTAAACTTCTAATACTTGAAATAAATATAGCCCATCATTCAACTATAATTAATATAAATAAATTATTAGTGTGAACATTTCACTTATTTTAACCAAACATATATAATAATTTCAATATAATAATTAACAAAAATAAAGGGCTAACCTAAAGATTTAGTCTTTCTTGTTTTAATAGCTAATTCATTACCAAAAAGATATCTAGTATGCATATATAAGTCTAATTGTGATATAATTGTATCTTGTTTATCTTTGTTTTTCAAAAATCTCGACATACAACATATATCTTCAATAATTTTTGAATCTAGGTCAATTCATAATCTTTTTGTACCATATTAAAATTATGAGTTCAAAAAATAAACAGCTAAATGCAAAGGTCAATGAAGTTGAATCTCTCACCTCTTATCAATTATTTCCATGATTTCTCTACACTTCTCTTTAATCTCATTTAAGCTTTTGATGATGATTTTCATTGTCTTTTTCATGGCTACAAAAATATAGCTCATAGAGGTCTCATTTCACCATCCACCAAATGAAGCACACGTACAAGAGGGCCTAACACCATCAAACAAAACACTACAGTGTTCCAAAAAAAGATATGAAAACTATATTGGCTATATTTTTTTCCTTTTTGCTCATTTTTTCATTTATTTTTTGTCCAATCTAAACTATATTTTTGGATAAGATGATAAATGCCATTGCAAACCAAGTCTTAGTAAACCTTAACAACTCTCAATGCTAAAAAAATCACCTCATCATCGTTGGGGCGAGGCTCGTTGACATAGGCGAACAGATAACAGAAAAGCGCACGCCTTCCTTGAGGCACAAAACTCTCCACAAGCGATGCTTACCATATTTAATTATATTTTTAAAAATATATATATATAATAAGATGCGCCTTACATAAAAAAACTCACGCCTTAAGAGCAACTTGCGCCTTTGAAAACTAGGAATACAATTGTGGTCTTTTCTTTTCCAACAACCTCCCTACAAAATTTCAATACAAAATAAATAAATAATAGATATATTCACTTATATACATAATTAAATAAAAATAAGTACATGGCACCATATAGTTTGAAATATTATTTGTTATCACTTGAAAAATATTATCTTCATCAACTTTATCTACCTAATTGTCAAGTAATTCAAATAATATCTCTTTCATCTTGCCTATAAATGAAGTATTAAAAGATTTTATAAGCATGATCTCTCTTGAAAAATTCACCAAGAAATTTACCAATAACCTTTCATTCCTATCAGTCCATCCATCTGACATAATTAAACATTCATATTACTTGCATTCTATTAAAATGAACCTTCATTGAATCCTTTGTAAGAGTCAATTCTTTTTTGAAGTTAATAACTTTTACATCATGAAAACATGATCCCTTGTAACTCACATGATATTACCCAATTGCCACAAGCATTGGTTGAAAACTAGCATAGTTCACAACATTAAATGAAATCAATACATCATACATTCATCAACAAAATTATAGATCAACTCTCTCTTTGGCATCTTTCATGTATGCATTGTTGATAGTAGTTTGAGTATTTTTTTTATTATGTATAACCATATCTAGATTAGGAGTGAAAAAATAATCCATAGGACCTTTTTGTCTCATTCTCTTTATGCAACTACCACTACCACCACTTCCCTCTCCATTGCTATAACTACAAGAAAGATCATTTATTCTCATTTTGCTAATAACCTCCGGGTCTTCATCATCTTCATCTTGGAACCAAGACATATCATCATTCACATTATGATTCCTAAAACTTATTTGATTTTTTTGAATTTTTTTAGCTAGCATATAATCTACTAATTCTTTTCTAACATGTTCAGGTCATCTTATATACTTTTTAGAATTTTTAAATCATCCAACAATGTGTTGCTTTTATCTATAAATATCTCATTTAGTTAATTACAAAAAAAAAAAATAAGCGTATATGCATCTTTCTCATTAATACACAAGCATATTTTCATCCTAGATATTTTGTTTCATTTGTGGCATCCTAAGTAGCACAGACACAAATACGAACACAGGAATACGACATGGCAGGATACGGGGACACAAAAAATTTCAAAAAACTAGGATACGGATAAGACTAGGATACGAAATGAAAAAAAAAAATAAATACAAATATTATCCATTAACAGAAATTTAAATAAATAAATAAAATGTATTTAAAATTAATATTCCATATTTTAATATTGCATATATTTTATTATTCTTAAAATTATGTATTTAAAATTAAAATAAATTGTTTGTTTATTATATTTTGTATATATATTAAACAAACAATAATAATTAAATTATAAAAAAATATATATTTAAACCCTCTAACCCCTGCCCCCTCCCGTTACAGCTTCTAACACCCTCTAACATATATTTAAAATACTGTATTTTAAAATAATGTAAAATATATTTAAACCCTCTAACACTCTCCCCTCTCCCGAACCTTTCCCCCCCTGCCCCCCCCCCCCCCTCCCGAACCTTTTCCCCCCCTCCCCCCCCTCCCTTTACAGTTTCGAACACACCCTCCTCCCGATACAAATTCCAAAACCCCCCCTTCCCTTTATAGAATTAGGTTACCTTAGGTACTGTCGGTGCCTCGGCAGTGCGCTCGTCCCCTCCCTGTTTGACGTAATGACAACTATTTCCCGCAATCGGCTTGTCGACAACTCACTGTTGGCGATGTGCTCCTCAATTTGTTGGAGATGTAGAAGTAATCGTTAATATATAATGTATTTCCGACGCGTTAGAATCGTAAAAACGCGTCAGTTGGTAAACGATGACTATTTCGGAACAACGCGTCGGATACGTCTCCGACACGTCTGTCCGATACGCCACGTGACGTGTCGGATACGGATTTTGTGAACTATACGCCACATGGTGTATCGGACACGTATCTGACGCGTGTCCGTACCGTGTCGCCGTGTCCACGTGTCGGACACGTGGACACGGCAGTGCCTAGGCGTATCCGTGCAACATAGGTGACATCTACTTTAACTTAAATCTCTGTCCATTTTTGGATAGTTTTACAACAAATTAATAATAGAATTACAATTATATTGAAAAAAAAAATAAAAAATATAGATAATACAGTATAAATTTATAATTTATAAAAATATTCATTCTTTGTTAAACAACAAAAACTATTTTAAATTTGTATTCAAATTGTTTCATATTTTTTTTTATTTTTCATTAATTTTCAGATTTTTTTTCTTATTTTGTGCATTAATTTTTTGAAAATTTCATATTTTTTCCAAATTTTTTTGAAAAAAAATTTCCTCTAGTTTTTAAAAATTTTTGAAAATGTTTCTTTACATTTAAAAAAAAATTCAAAACAAAAATAGGAAGAATAAAAAAAAAATACTTTTGAGTCTTATTCTTCTTCTTTTCTCTTCAATCCAGCCTTATTTTGAAAAGGTTTTTTTTGAGGGAAATTGGGTGTAATCCAAGAAAGATGAGGGTTTTATAAGGCTTAAGCATGAGACACCCCAAAACAGGATCATTTTGGATGATGGAAGACCAAAACATGGTTTTGGCATTTTTTTAAAATAGAAACCCCATAACATAGCCATTTTGGGGTGTTCTATTTTTCGTTAATCAAAACCTCAAAAAAATAGCAACAAAAATAGCTTTTCCCCGACAAGCTCCTGTTGCGTTCCACCTCACTCTGCCTCTCACCATCTCTCTTCGACATTGGTTTGCCTCGCTTCCCCGATGGCCCGTCGATATTTCTCAATTTCTGACACACACCTATGCTCCCCTACCGCGTCTCAGACACCTACGCTCACCTGAAGCAAGGCATTTTCACCGGGAGCAGTGACGCCTAAGCTTTAGGCACACCTCAGGCATGCCTTTCATAAATATAATGTTGATTAGAAGACAAAATCTCCAATAAAAAACTCTTGCTAGCAAATCCTATAAAAATGACATTATTAAATGAACCAAATTTTATATTCATCAAATTGTAAAAATTATACAATGATAATACAAAGAAAATGTCACTCAACCAATGTATCATATAGCAGAGCACCCAAAATATCTTATAAACACGTAAATTAAACTACAAACTACACAATGCTATATACAACTATTGGGTATCAGTCTCCTTGGGAATCTTAATCTATATACCTGAAATACACAGAACAATACCCAATATCACGTGGTATACCATCACCATATCACTTGTAACAGTCAATCGAACAAAAACACTACTATAGCATCAAAATCAATATGGAGCTAATTTTTTTTGGAAAAATAATCTCCATTCAAAATTTGAAACAACTAAGCCATAAATGGAGCACACTGAAGTAGTTATGAGAATCACAAGAAAGGAGAATTTTAATAAGGATGGAAACTTGTAGTCAGCAATTGAATGACAGCAACATGTGCCGCGGCATGGGAGATGACAATGTTAGAGGAGGCGGCAGGAGCAATATTAAATGTTGTAGGAACAGAGAATAAATAATTAAAAACACAACAGGGGAACAAGCAGATGATGCAGATGCAGAAGTGGCAGGCGATGCAGTTGAAAGAACAAAAGGTGTGATGGTGGGAACAGTCTATAGATTGCAATGGTAGCTCTCTTACCCTGTTAAAATTTGCAAATGAGCATGATGAAAATGTCATATTGGATCCTTGCTCATGAGAGAGAAAAATTGTGTGTGTGTGTGTGTGTCTATGTGTGTGTGTGTGTGTGTGTGTGTGCATGTACGCATATATTTCCTCTCAGAGATAAACATTTAAAAATACAAATGAAAATAATACAGTCAGATTTCAAACTATAATGAGATGAAGGCAGGGTCCTCATTTTTCAATAAAAAATTATAAAGAAACATTACCACCAAGTAAGTATTATACTCAAAATAACAAAGGATAGTAACAAACAGACAACCATTACAATTTTATAACAGCTGCAAGTGGATGTAAAACAAAAAAACCATCATTTCAAACCATCTTACCACTTCCATCGTGAAAAACTTGAGAGAAACAAACATTCCCTCCTGCTCGGCGCATGTGATCCTTCAATAATAATATGAAGCTTTAGTAAAATTTAATCAAGACCACATCACTTTTTTTTCATTAGCATAATTGTTATTATATAGAAGAAAAGAATAAAAGAAAAATACAAACACTTATTTATAAACTAAGAGCACTTATTGTACAATAATAATAAAAACAACACAACTTAATATTTTCCTTTGATGTGTATGTCTCCAACATCTAACTTGGAAGAAAAATAAATAATCTGTATATTTGTAAAGAACTTCGTGAGGATGTTTGCAAGTGAATCTCCAATATCAACATAAATTATAATGATAAAACTCACTGAAATCTTCTCACAGTTGAAATAATTACACATGTCAACATATTTCAGTTACACAAGAAAAGTCATAATAAAAGTTAAGTTGTGTACAATTAACTCTCACACCATACAATAAATAAACTTTAACCATCAAACCTGAAAATTCAATCTTATCAAATAAATATATGAACATCAAGAGATCATGTATGACAAATATTATGACTCTATTCTATCTCGGTATTCAAATATTATGAACCTGAAAATTCAATAATTATCTGAATTTTATTTTCAAGGAGATAATAGAAGCTCCCAAAAAAGTAAAAAACTTTATGGTAGACCTTTGTTATACAACATGTAGAGCCAACGAGAATCAGAATGACTTGTCAATCAAATGTGTCTTGCATTTCTAAAAGAAATATAAAACACTTATAAATAATAAAATTGTGGAAGTATTTCAAATATTTCATTTTCATATAAATAACTATGTTAATAAAATAAGAATATTCTCTAATGTGTTTAAACCTATTACTAAAGTTACATACGTACCTCAATACAATACAAGAAATAGAAGTGCATACAGACAAATACAAATTCATCATCTCAAATAAACTTTATTAAGCATTTTAAAAATAAAAATCATATTTACTTATTATGATATTAGTGTTTTTACTATTCATAAAATAAAATATAATATATCGATAGTCAATACATGAATCTAACATAAGATATGCTAAACTCTAACAATATTAAATATCTAATTAATTTTTTAAGCATATTAACTTATATGAAAAATATGAATCCTACTATATGCATATTAGACATATTTGTATATAAAATATACTAATTTTGGATCTTCCACAAGTATAAATAGAAGACTCATATTAGTAATCAATCCAATTATTCCTTATAAACTCATAGTTATAAATAAAGTAATTGAATTTAAAATTGATCTAAATTCAATGATACCATAGCTAAACTAGCCTGCCTAGGATCATAAAGATGATGTTTCGTGATACATTGTTCGATTTTACTATTAATTTTACAATTAAAAATTGGTTCGATATTTATATTAGATAAAATTTTATTTGAATGGTGAGTACAAACTATATAAACTAGTGAAGTAACCCTCAATATTTAGCTACATTATGAGACATATGAATAGGAGACAAACTAGCTTATGACATTTATATTTTGTTAAAATTATCTAAATCAAAATTATTTAAAATAGTAATTTTATTTTTATTAAATTTATCATGAATCATTATATTAGAATACATAAAATTAATTGAAAAAGAATATATTACTCTCCATAACTTTATTATATAAAACAAAAAAAAAAATGCATGGAATACACTTTACAAAATAAAAATAACATTCAGAATGATACTTTTACTGTTTCATTGTATCATTGTTTATTTGATATCATCATTGATTATCCAGTAATAAATATATAAAATTATAATTAATACATTTCAAATTTTATTATATTACAAAAAAAATTATAAAAAAAAATTAAAAAGTATTTTGAGACAAATACAAAAGAAATTAGAGTTTCAAAAAAAATCATTTATAGTTCACAACTATACAACTTATAGACTACCTCAATTATATTTACTCATTATATAAAAGTATTGGTTGTACTTGGTTTTCAATGTGTGATGATTATTTGTTTTTCACTTATGTGTCCTAAAATTCAGCATGGTATCAAATTCAATACATTAGAAAAAAATAAATCATAAGATACATGTATGTGTTTGAAAGAGTAAGAACTAGAGGGAAAGAGTATTTGTGTGAAGAAGCACTTATTATGGGCCAAGTCTTGTTGTCGCACACCCACTATGTGAGATGGTTTGCACAAAAAGAAAGAAGTGTCACATATCTATTGTGTGTGATAGACACATAGTTGTGAAAGGCGCGCTTAAGGCGCGTCTAGGCTCAAGGCACAACCACTCCCTAGCAATAGCGCCTTGCCTTCCAAGGCATGTGCCTTACTGAAGAGGCGCGCCTAATATATTATAATTTTTTTAAAAATACGTTTATCCTCAAAATTTATAATTATATATTAAAATTTATATAATTTCATTTATTTTTTTTATCAAAATTTATTTAAATATTAGGAACATTTACTTTTTTATCAATAAAATTATATTTAATAAAAATTTATGTGCATCTAAAGTCACATTTTACTTCACAAAAGCTTACGCCTTAGGTGTGCCTTGCGACTCAAGGCTCCAAGAAACCTTTGCGCCTTGGTGCGCCTTGCGCTTTTTAAAACTATGGATAGACAGCAAAAAGGGGGAAAGATTGACCACTACCTCAACTCCTTAGAAACAATAAACATCACCAAAAGTCTCGCAAAGGAGTATTTGTGTGAGAAAATTCAGAATTAGGGTTTTAAATTAAACTCTGATTAATTTTTCAATGTTAGATTATTTAGGGATGTTTTTGTCTCATCCAAAACCCTAATTTATTGGAAGGTGCGAATTGAGAATTAGGGATTTTTTAAAAATTGAACTTGTGATCACAGAATTCAGAATTAGGGTTTTCAGAACCCTAATTTGATTTTCACCAATTGAATTATTTAGGACTTTTCAGTCTCATCTGAAACCATAATTTATTAGATGAATATTTTTTGATGGTTTAAAAAGAAGTTGTGATATAGTATTTATATGCAAACAAAGGATATTCGTCCTTTAGTGTAAATATCATAGGAAGAATAAACACATTAGAGATAATTGTCGAGTATTAATTCCAGAGAGAATATCATAAACATTATATTTGAGAAAGAGAGAAACTGACTATCAGAATCATTTAGATGTTCTCACAAAATTCTCTACTGTGAATTTTATACTTATTAAAGAGAAGTATATAGCATTTCTCTCTAAAATAATGGCAAATACTTCTCTTAATTCAAATATTACTAATTATTTTATTTGTACTCATATTTTTAAAAATTAGATTATCACCATATCAATCATTATTCATATTACTAGTAATCATGTTATATTCATCATATTTTTTTGTTTTCTAAAAATATTATTATAATTAATATCAAACTCTTTAAAACTACTGAAAATGAGAGCATTCAACGTTAATCTTTGTTACTTTCTAATATCATGTTTATTTCTAATTAGTTTCTTTTTTTTTTGTAAGTTGTCATTTTAGACAACTCAGCTTCAATTTTATTTTTATTTCCATTTATATTTATTTGTAGAATCAAAATTTCTAAAAATATTTCATTAAATTTGAGTAATGTAGACTATATGTCTTCTCCTCTACTATGTCTCTGATTTTTTTTTTATAAATATTTGAGTGCGTTAAATACTTTATTCATTCATTTTCAGTTCTATCACTCATCGCTAGCTAAGTTGGATATATTTTATCTTGATCTTAAAAATATTATTATAGTCGAGCTTAAGACGTGTTAATTAAGAAAATATATCAGAATTTTTTTATCTACATACCAATATAGTATAAATAAGAGATCAATCAAGCTGATATATATAGATATATAGACATGTGGATACCTAATTTAGATGTGATCAAAGAAGACTTTAAATATATATTTATTGTATAAATCACATGCACATAAGTATATATTTGTCTTTATAAATCACATGTACTTTTTTATTTTTCAAACATTTTAAATAATAATATAATATTTATTTTATAAAAATATTAAAAAATAGTAATGTATTAAATTACATATTATTATTCAACATACTATATAAATCATAAAATTATATATCAGATTTCATGCTCGGGCACACTTAAACATAATAAGGTTGTTACAAATAAAAATAAATATTTAATTAATACAACTCAAATTAGACACTCCTTAAAAAAGCATTCCAAAACTTTTTTGAATCAGATATCATTTTCTGTTTTTTCTCAGTATATATCCTTTCAGATTTTATATATCGAAAAGATATTATATAATCCATCTCCTAAATTTTTTTGAATATACATGTTTTATCCTCCATTTATCCCCATGACAGAACAAGTTGATATTTAGAGTCACAAGAAGAGTCTTCCTTGGATATTCTTGTACTTAAAGAATATACTAATATTTTTATAAAAACTGATATGATTTTAGTGAATGCTAATAGTCATGTTTTAGTAGAAATTATTTTATAATAAACCTAGAAAGAGTGTAAATCCAAAAATTATACTTGGACCCATTATATTTCTTTTATCACTCATAGTCCCTCTTGGACCACTTATTAATAAAAATCGCTCATTAACTATATGTAAACTTGTTGGTGCTTAACATGATATCACTCCTATGGAGTCATCATATTTATCAAGTATATATTATATTAATTTTATAAATATTTAATTTTTCTAAGAATAGAAATCTCTTTCAAACCCAATTAACATCATAATCCACAAATCTTGCTCAATACATACTCATATTTAGTTATATTTTGAGTGACCTAACCATCAAGACTTAGAATATATACTATAATATGAGGACATAGCCAACATACTCATACCATGGACAAGCTTATCGAGAAAGAGTCAGATGATCTTGCAACCAGTTCATCCAATCTTGATGTTTCAATTACTCTCTAGAAAGTACAATGACTATTATTAAACATTCAATTTTATATGTTTTATTCATTCTTTTATTTTCTTTATTATTTCGCTTGAGAATATTCAAACACTAAAGTCATCGTCTAAAATATTATCTAATTGAAGATTATATCAAATCATGATAGAAGATATACATGTCATCCACTCCAATGGAACTTAAATTAGAATCAATACCTTTGAGAATGATTAATATTAATTGTAAATAAGTATTCATTATAAAAACATATTTAAATAAAAAGATAGATCATTTTATAATGAAACTTATAGAAGGAGTTACTCAAATATTTGGTGTGCATTATCAAAATACGCTCTCTACTAAAATAACCACGGTACAATTTTTTATTTCACTAACATCTCATAGTTAGAGAATATAACAATTAGTTTTCAAGCAACATAAGTAGATATAACTAACACATTATGAAATAAATAATAAAGCTTAAAACAATCATCGAGAACATGATTTACAAGATTTTCATATGTTATCACTTCATTTGAATTACACAAATATATAACAAATTTTTTTTAAATTTTTCAAATATGCGATGATTATGTATATTGATTACAATCAAATTAAGAAAAATGAGAAATTAAAAATCATACAACTCAATGAGTACCTTTAAGCACAATTTCAATTGATAAATCTTAATATATTAAAATATTTTCTTAGTATGGAGCTAAATTATTTTATGAATGATACATGTGTCATGCCAGCATGTCATGAGATCTATATCATGTCATTTCTGGAACGGCACGGTGGCAAGACCGAGCCACAAAAAAATAGAAAATGACGACACGGAATGACCTATTCAAATCCTTTAAAAATAATTGTATTTCCTAAAAAATAAGAGAAAGAATTATTTCTAAATCCAATGCAATGGTATAGTTCACAATGATAGAGAAGATCATTAGCAAGATACTTTGAATGTGAAACAGACTCAAAATAATTAGGTATTCACTAGAGGTTAAAATGGCCATGCCGAGTCATGCCATGCCAAGTAATTTGGCCAGGCATAGCACAACCATTTGACGAACCATTAGAATTTAAAATTAGACATTTTAAAAAATTAAGTATTTCTAAATCCATCAGGCCTTGAATGGTATAGTTCACAATGCAATGCAATGGTATAGTTCACAATGATAGAGAAGATCATTAGCAAGATACTTTGAATGTGAAACAGACTCAAAATAATTAGGTATTCACTAGAGGTTAAAATGGCCATGCCGAGTCATGCCATGCCAAGTAATTTGGCCAGGCATAGCACAACCATTTGACGAACCATTAGAATTTAAAATTAGACATTTTAAAAAATTAAGTATTTCTAAATCCATCAGGCCTTGAATGGCCCATTTGGCCCAGAGCTTGGGATATTCATGTTAAGTTATGTCGTGTCATGTCAAGTCATGTTGAATCATGCTATTTTTTTGGCAATGTCATAGCAGCAAGCACCAAGCTGCCAAGTAGGCAACCAAAGCCTTGAAATCTAAAATGAATTTGCATTTGCATAGTCTCAAGTCCCAATTAAAATATTTTAAAATTTTAATTAATTATGTATTCAAAATATAAAGTTTATTTGCATAATTATACATCAAAATAATATAATTAAAAAACAAAAAGTGTATGTACAGTATGCATTACATATTTATATTGCATCATTAATTCAAATAAATTAAAATAATATATATAATTTCAAAATAAAATTAATTTTTGGCTCAACAAAAAAATAAAAAATATTTAATGAAAAAATAATTCATTCCATCATTAAAAACAGAATATAATACATACACATGACATAAAATGAAAAATAAGTGCATAATACTGTAAGCGACAGAAATCCAAAAACAATAAAAACATGATATCATATGAAAAATAATAATAAAAAATCACACAAGTCATCAATCCATGCCTGCAGCACTAACATGATAATGCAGATGTAGATCATCATCATCATATAAACGTCTAAATATATTGTCAATAGTAATCTTAATATCTTCCATGTCCCATGAATCATCATCAGCCAACAACTCTTGCACCTTATCATGAATGTCTAATTTTGAATCATATTAGTATTTCATATATGCAAGTGTCTCTATGATATACAATTGCAGACTCAATCTAATATCTAAAATAATATTGACTTCAATAAAAAAATAACCTCCGATATTATGCTAAATAATAGATTGATAAATAGATCATATGTCATCATAAATAATACGGGATAGATGAATTCGTATGATTTTCATCAAAATAAAATATTCAAATTTTTATTATCATCATGTAATATGATAGAGCAGTAATTGATAAATAAATATCAAGTTCACTTTTATTTAACGGATCACCCCGTCATTTGCCAATAGGTAATTAAATAAAGAAGTTATCATCTTCGAATATATTACCAGGTCCTTACTCGAAGCCTAGCTATAACTATCATACCTAGTATTCTAATATGTAAACAAATTAGTTAATTTTTTATGAATAAAATCTCTAGGCTAGTGTTTCTGGTTTATGCATGTTGATATGTATGTCAAAATATTTTCTATATATTTCATATTAACCCTATGATCCATACAGTTAGCTAAATAATAAAGAGAAAGAATAGATTATCAATATTTTAAATATTTAATTTTTATCTCAATAGTCATTGAACTAAATACAAGATCGTCTCTATAAATACTAAAAATGCAATTTATATTATATATGCATCTAAATGCAATACAAGTGATGAAATTATATACAAACGAATAAATATTCGGCATATCATAAAACCTTTAGAATTTTTAATAAAAATTCTTGCATCAAAATCAAAATAATCAATAATAAGATCATCACACTTATTATTAACATTTTTAGATATCACGTATTAATAATCAAAACTCAACTCTAACAACAAGTGGATATAATTGCAAAAGTGTCTCACATCTATTTAAATTTTATTTAACTTCATGACAAACAAAGAGTGCTAATTTCCTATTGTCTACTAGTTCATCACATCCTAAAGGTATTTTAACGAATTTCTTATTTTTTCTAATACAACAAATATTTTTTTTATTTTTACTTATACATCAAGTTATTTATGTGACACATTCACACATATATCTAAGATAAAAAATCTCACTTAATTGTCCGTGTCTAATAGTTCTGACAAACATGATAATGACGACTTCATTATTAATAAACACTATCAAATATAATATTAAAAATTTTATTTTAAATATCATATTCCTTAAGAAAAATCATCATACACTCATATGTGATCGAATTATCATAAGGATAATAAATTTCAAAAAATTCTAAAATTTTTTTATTAAATTTTTATTTTGAATCTATATAATAAAGATATCAGACATCACAATTACTATTTCATATATATTTCCTAAATTTATTAATTATTAATTGATTTTCTAATTTATAATATTTTATTATGTCATTTTTACTTATTAACTTAGGATCCTATGATAAGCAAACTAAAGGTAAACATGCATAATACTAATTATTCAAGGATTCTAATAATCATTGTCAGTTTGATCGTATCTTTCCTTCTATAATCATTAAGATAAATGAAAGAGACCAACAAAATTAAGCCTAAACTAGATTCAACATGAAAAATTTTGTAATTCATTTGAATTGGTCTAGGATTTAATGCATCATATTCAAGGATTCTAATAATCATTGTCAGTTTGATCATATCTTTCCTTCTAAAATCATTAAGATAAATGAAAGAGACCAACAAAATTAAGCATAAACTAGATTCGATTTGAAAAATTTTCACTCATTTGAATTGGTCTAGGATTTAATGCAACATATTATTTGATGCATTGATCGGCATATCTTTTAATATGGTTAATACCACATGCACTGCTACATGTGTATATCTTCTGATAAAATTTATATAATGCCAATTTTTCCGATATCACTAAAATTTTTATTTTTATTATTTTAAAGTGAGACCATAATATTAAAGTTCACCTAATTTTTAGTGTTTAGGCAGCAAATGAGTTTAGGTAGAGATTATTAGAAAGAACAAAATTTTGACTTCAGATCATTTGGTAAGATTGTCATTATTATCTATATAAATATCAAATTCATTATCATTAAATTTATTATTTACTATTTTTTTTAATTTTTTTAATTTAAAAAAAATTAATAAAAAAATTACAACCTAAAATACAAAACAAATGTATATCATAATCGCAACTACTTTGTTGTAGTCAACTTTGTTTTGCATGAACTCTACTAAAATTTTGAATTGTACAACATATGAGTAAATAGATGTGTCAAACGGGTTAGACCAAACTGGGTCGGTTCAGCCTGGTTTGAATCGGGTCAAGTTGGACAAAAAATTAAAACCCTAGGGTTTTGATGCCGGGCTGCCGTGAGTCCGTCGCCCATCAAGCATGTCGAGACTCACCCATTGGGCATCGGCACGTCTCCCCCCATCGGGCATCGCTTGATTATTGGGACTGTCGTGCCATGCACATGTGCCAAGCATGCCGTGATGTGCCTAGCATGGCACGGACCAAAAACTTTCAGCTTGGCACGGCACGACTTGTGGCAAGGCTGCGCACGAGCGGGCTCGACCCGTTTGAAACCTCTATGAGTAAATATAACAACGATAAAAAAATAACAAGAGGAAGAGTGATGGAGAAGAGAAAAGAGAAGAAAAAAATATGAAAGAATCAATGAAATTAAAAATGAAATTCATGAAATTCATGAAATTTTCATTCTCTATTTATAGAGATTTTTAAATTAAAAAATATTTTTTTATTTTTTATAATATATATATATATATATATATGTGGGTAGAAAGCTAGCAGCAATCGGATTTCTACCTGTAACCATAGAAAACATATCCAACAATTACACATTTTAAAAAATATATATTTAAAAAAGACAAATTAAGCAGTAGGTCTTGTTGATCGCTTACATTGTCGACGCCCATTATGTGAAAACATAATGAGCTACCAAAGGATGGAGCCCGAATGGCCAAAAAAGAAGGCCAAGTAAGCATAACCCAACTTATGTGACCAATAGGTATTAAACAGGTCATATCATGTCAGCACGACCTATTTTTTGCCCAAGCAGCCCACCGTGTCGTGTCATGCACGGCACAATTAAAATTTTGTATCATGTCAAGCACGACACGGTGCAAGTGACACCAGCTCAGCAAAACATGGTGAGCATGGTTATGCCAACAATATCATGCATAAAAAAATGACATATGGCCTACCAATTAAAATCGGCCAATTGGCCACATTTTTAAAAAAAATAGACCGCCCCATGAAGGGATGATTGAATTTAAAAAAAAAATCCAAAGCGGCCCGAATGACTGCCCAACAAAGATCCTGTTGGGCAGTCACCAAGGCAGGTTTACCGTGCCATCAAGCCAAGCACACATGTTGTGATTGGCCCGGCATTAACCATGCCAAAGGGCAGCCCAGCCCGACCAAAGGCATGATTCCAAACCATGCCATGCCCGGGTTGAAAATCACTAATAAAGAATATTCCAACAAATAAAGAATCATATTATGCATCTACAAGTATGAGAAAAAATAACTTATGGTATACTCAAAAATGTTATTTTCTTAGTATTTGAATGTCACAATTACAGTGAATTTTAATCATTTTATTATTATACATAAAAATATTAAAAATTCAATTTCTTTCTTTAAATAAAAATACTCATACAAGTATTAATGTATAATCAATAATAAATATAACAAAATAATAAAAATTATTATTGACAATTATCCAATGAGTTTCCAAAGCATCTATATGAATTAGATTAAAAGATATATTATTAATATTTTCTCAATATGTTAGAAATAAAATTCTAGTATATTTTCTTAATTGATAAATTTTATAATCAAAAATAAAAATATCATTCAAACTCAAATCTAAAAATTAAAATTTGATTAACAGAGTAACAAAGCTGAAAATCAATAAGTACATAATTAATCCTAATTAAACATGCTAAATATTTTTTGAGGATAGAAAAAAAGATAGATAATTAATCAATCTCAAATCTCAAAGAATTTATTCTCAAGTTCAACAGATCATTCTAAAAAATATTAGAAACAAACAAATATTATAATTTAATTATTTAATTAACAACCAATAGAAATAAAATTTTCAAAGAAGTCAAAAATATAAAGAATATAAAAAAGAATAATATGATTATGTTGATGTTACCATAATCACTAACTCAAGCAACAATAACAATATTTGTAATCTTAAAGACTCCAAAATTTGAAGAAAAACAATTATCTATATATAGTTGTTAATTATAATATCAATTACCCAAGAGTCCTGATTTAGCATAATAAATGAGAGAACTCGAGCACTTAATCCTTTGAAAAACCTTGTAGCACATCTTCTAGAGGAGAGTTTGATATACTCAACTCTAGAGATCATAACAATACAATAGATGAGTTGTAATATAAATCATGAGTGGCGTAACTTGCTTTATTGTCTCCATTGTCTAAAAGAATATCATTTATGACTCATGACATAAACTTCAAATAGAATATCAAGTATATCACCTCTTTTTACTACAAAAAGAGGTGATGTACTTGCAATAGAGGCTTGAATTACATCTACTACTTGCAATAGAGGCTTGAATTATTCTATGATGAAATTATACCCAAGTATAAAACTCTGCTCACTAAACATGAGTCCTCAAAGCTTAGTTTTCATCTCCAAAAAAACAAAGATAAATGGTTTTACTTAATTGTTCTCTTTATCTAGCAACGGCAACGGCAACAAAATATGTTTGTATAATCAAAAAACCCTAAAATTAATCAAACTATTGCAATTTTTTAATCTTTTTATTTACTTTTATGATGAAACACCCAACATGTAGGTTGGCCAATTCAGTTTTTCTATATATGATTCTAGAACACCTATTAGAGTTTTCTATTTTACTTGGTGAGTCATGTTTCTACATAGTGACAAAGCTAAAAATATTGGAAACTCCATCATAATGTAGAGCGTGTGTGTGCAAAGTTGTGGTACAATATAGGTGTGCAAGCATATTGTACAGTGTGAATTTGTGTGATGTGCAGTGCTGGAGTGCAGCAATGCATTGGTGGCATCGAAAGTAGGGTGCAAGCATAGTGTGGTGGTAGCATCATAGTGTAGATATCATGCAAGCATCATGCAGACATCATGGTTATGGCAATGTGGTTGTTGGCATTGTGGTGAAGGCATGCGATAGCATGTGAGTCCCAATCCTAAACGTGCTACAGTGTGCAGTAAATGTGCACAGCTTGTGAACTCTGCAGACATTGTTTACCATGCAAGTAAATATGCACAGAGTGAAATGATATGTGTAGAGTGTTGCTACTTGCAATTGTATTTTCTTTGGATTGTTATTGCACCTTTACTACATTTAAAGTGTAGCTACTGTGACACACAATTTTGTTGTGTTGTTATAATCTGTTTTCAATATTTCTGATGAATTATTAGTGATGCATTGTTACCACTATCATCGGACAGTTCATTTATTTGGACAGAATAGGCAGAGAACTAGTAGGGATACACTATATATAACTTACCAAGGAGACTAGAGTGAAACTAAAGATGAGCATCAAAATACAAAACCCAAAAAATGAATTACTTCTAATTGAGCCAAATACAAAAATATTAATTAAATTGATTTATTTGATAAGCACGAGAAAATCATACATGTTTGAACCCTACTCTAGTTTAAACAGACCCAATCAACATTATAAAAAATTTAAAATATTAGATATCTCTCGATGATGTATCAAGCTACATACGAAAGTACTTCAAGCAATTTTAATATAACGAACATTCTAATATTATTGTACCAGGTTTGATTCTCTTACTTCTTTTATTGACTTTCCTTTTGGATTTTATATTATCATTAAAATTTCTCTTATACAAATTTAAATTGTTTTAATACAATTATTTTATATTTAAAAAATATTATATTAACTAAAATAAAAATTATTTATAATTATTTTAAGAATATATACAAGTGTTGTTATTTACTTTTAATCTTCTCGGGTTGTAATGGTGAGAGTGCAATGTCATTCCCTTCCCAATTCACATTAATTCCTTCACCTATTTACCTCTACCTGATACCAACATATTAACACCTAATTAGGTGACAAAAAGCCTTCCAATTCACTTACCATTTCAAAATTCAAAATAGAAATTCTTATAATTGATCCTAGCAGCAAATACATCCCAAGCACTGCCACTAGTTGATCTGAAGGATCTCCATTGCCTCATTCCCTAAGAAGCTATACATTGAATGCAACACTACATTTCTATTTTGCACATTTTAATTCTAAAACAAAATAAACTCATTAACGTAAAATTAATAAAACTTTTCCATTAGTTAATCTTTAAGTGCTCCCATGTCTACCTAGGGTTGATGCAAGCTTATTAACACCTAAATGGATGACATAATCCTTACTATAGAGAAATATGTGCATCTTCTCTCTAATAATACAGTAATAGATAATTTATATTGTCAAGATAATACATTTCTTATGACTCATTTTATCACACCACTCCTGGGTTATTATCTCAAATATATAAGCACATCAATTATAATTATTTCTTATTTAATATCATCTCTTCTAGCTCTCTACATATTATAGCTAATGATAATAGATCTAAATTTCTAAGTTATTATAATATTCAACTTTATACCTTATTATAATCTTGTATTATTCTATTCTTTTATGTCCTAATAATATATTTTTTATAAATTATTTTCTAAACAATTTGATTCTCCTATTAATAAAATTTTATAGGATGAAAAGATTTCAAATACATTTAATGAGACAGAGTATGAAGGTTTGCAAACTTTTTTCTTATGTAATTATGTGTCCTACTAAGTATGTGTCATTTATCATTTGTTTGTTTATTTTTAACTTGCTTGTTTAGCAAATATGTGTGAATAATGACTCATTTCTCTATTTTTACATTATAAAGTCTTAGCAATAGAATAGTATATTATAACATTCTTTAATGTCCATCAAACATGTGTGAATAATGACACATTTAATTTAAAATACTTAGATATTTAGAGATCTATTAGAATTTATACTCAAAATTGTTTGAGGTATTCTATTATTTTCATTGATGATTGAAAATATTTTACTTGATTTTTTTTTTTCAAAATGAAATTCAAATTTTTTTCTATTTGTTAGCTAATAAAAGAATTTTAAAAAAATTAAAAGTATCAAACGGGCCGTGCCGAGCTGGCCCGGCATGATTTTTTGCAGGCCTAACCATGCTACCATCTCGGGCCAGGCATGGCACGGTATAGTAACCGTGCCGTTCCTGGCCGGAACATTTAATTCAGGTAAGGCCCGGCACAACCCGGTTGGCACGGCCAGTTTGTGGCCATGCAGGGTCAAACACATATGGGGACGTAAAGGTGTCAAATGAACCGGCCCAACCCGGCCCATTTTTTTGAGCACGAGTGTGCTTTTGTGCCGGGCCAAGCCCGGCACAGTTACTGTACAGTGTCGTGCCTGGCCCGGCACAGTTAAAAAAAGCCGGGCCCTGCGCGGCGAGCCTCGCCGGGCCGGGCCCGGCAAAAAAAAAGTTTTTTTATTAATTATTTTGTTTCAGTTTTTATTTTAATTATATAAATTATTAAATTATATATAAAATGATAGATAATGTATAATATTATATATTTATAATATGAAATTTATTAAAATTACAAAGTTAAAATTTTTTTTATAATGTAATATAAAATTAGTTTAAAATTTATTATAATTATATAATAGAGTTATAAATTTTTAAATGAAAAATTAAAACAAATAAATAAATAAATCAATAAATTATGTTTAAAAAAAAATTAAAAAATAAAAAAAAACATAAGCAAACCAAATGAAAAATGACCAATCAGCCATTAGATACCGAAGATTCGAACCAAATAAATTAAAGTTTCAACATAACGTATAAATAAAACGTACAATCAATAAAAAATAAAACATCGAAATTAAAAAATAATAGATTATCAACCGTCAATCGGCATATCATGAGCATCATCAACCACAACATCAAGATTAATATCATATGAATCATCATCATCAGCAATCTACTCCTCCGCTATTGCAGTGGATGCGGCTGCAATCCCTGTCCCAGTCCCAGATCCAGCACGATCATGGATGCTAAACCTCAAATCCTCTCAATCCTTCAAACAAGCCAATGCCTCAACAATATCTGGACGTAATCTCGATCTCCTATCCAAAATCACATTCACTACAACGGAAAAAATAGACTCCGATACTACGCTCGACACCGAATGAGTTAGTAGATCCCGTGTCATCCTAGATAGCACAGGAAAGGTGGACTCATATGATTTCTACCACTATAATATATCAAGATTCTTAGTATCAGAATGTGATATGATTGAGCAGTAATCGGTATCTAAGTACCGAGAAAGCTCGCTCTTATGTGATGGTCCACCCATACGTTTCTTTTCCCCCTCGCTAGCTGAATGAAAAAATCATCAACTCCGAATAAGGTATTAATGTCCGTAATCACAGTCTCACTACTACCACCACTATACCTAGTATCGTAGTGTGTGAACAGGTCAGTCAACTTTTCGTGAATGAACCCTTCAAGTGACTCTTCCAGGTTCATGCATGAGGAAATGTAAGTCAATATATTTTCTACCCCTTCCACCTTAACCCAAGGGTCCATGCATGCAGCGAGACAATAAAGAGATGGAACGGTGGACCAGTACTTTAAGTACTTAATTTCCATCTCTGCAACCATATGGCTAAGTGTCGGGTCAGCTCGATATTTCCTAAATATGCTACTAATGTTGCATATGCACCTGAGTGCAATACAAGTCATGGGTGTATAAACTGACGAACACATATTCGTCGTGTCATAAAAAATCTTTAAAATTTTCATAAATGGAATTCCTGAAGCCCAGTCAGTGTCGTCAATAATAAATTCGTCACTCTTACTATTGACGTAGTCAAATATCACGTGTCCGTATCCAACACATGATTCCAACATCGGGTACATGTAATTTCAACGATGTCTCACATCCGATTGGAATTACTTCTTCTTAAGATTCGCAGACAAAAAGAGACTATCAAACCTTTGTTGTCTGCGAAGAGTGCGAATATATTTTAGTATATTACGTATATTATCTAACACGGAGGAACACACTTTTATACCCGCTTGAACAATCAGGTTAATCACGTGACACATGCATCTGACATGAAAAATCTCTCCTAATGGTGTGTCTCCAATATTCCTAACAAACATATTAATCGCTACTCCATTATTAGATGCGTTATCGAATGTGACACTAAAAATTTTATTTTGAATTTTATATTCCCAAAAGATTTTTATCATACACTCAAAAATGACCGGTTCAACATGAGAATAAAGAATCTCAAAGAATACTAAAATTTTTTTATTCATAGTTCATTTAGAATCTACATAGTGGGTGGTGAAACATACATAAGATGCATCATCGTGACTAGTTCAGATATCGAACATCACGAACACCACTCTACTATAAGCCATAAATTCATTAATTATTAATTATTTTTCTAACTTATAATATTTTATTATGTTGTTTCTAAATGTGGACCTAGGATCCTACGAAAAGCAAGCTGAAAATATATCTGCATGATACTCACTACCCTTGAATTTTCTGAAAATCTGATCAAAAAACACATCAATATAATAAGTTTGATCATGTTTTCCCTACCCAACTCACTATGGTATATGAAGGGGATAAACTTTGAGACTAAACTAGATCCAGTCTCAAAAAATACAGTGTCAAGTTAAATTTGCCTAGGATCTAATGCACCATATTTTTTGGTTCATAATTCGACATACCTCTTAAGGTGTTCAGTTCCAAATACACTCTTACAAGTTAAAATTTTCTTATAATATTTACAGTATCATTTCTTCTTCCTCACCCCTAATATTTTTTTTGTTTTATTATATTAAAATGAGTCTAAACTACAGAAATCCTAATTTTTTATTTTTTAGATATTTAGGTTGAGATGAGCGGAGAAACTAAAGTTTCAGTAGCCTCGGACCTTTGTGTAAGATTTTCATTTTCTAAATTTAAATTAATTTCATTAATATTTGTATTTATCATTTTTTGGATTTTTTTAGACAATATAATAGCTTAAAGAGTAGAGTCTAGAGAGAGAAAAAAATAGAAATACTCGTAAAACAGTATAAAGAAAAAGCACATACATCAAAATTCCAACTTTCAAAGACCAATGCAAACACCAACTATAGAGGAGCCTAAGTTGCAAGTCACGAAAAGACAAGCAGAAATCTCGAGATAAAGAATTTTAGGAAAGAGATTTGAGAGAGTATGAGAATATGATATTTTATGTTTTTAAAAAACATAAAAATTAAAGAAATGGGAGGCCTTTTATAAAAAAAATTTAGAATTTTTTTAAAGTGTTTTTTATTTTTTTGAATTTTTTAATAATTTTTTTTGGGGAAGAATCATGTGAGCTGTCGGATTCTACCCCATATCCGTTGGAGGCAAAATCTAATGGCTAAATTTCAAATAATTTTTTTAAAAAAAATTTGACAGTAACAAGCCGTTGGGGTTGGTTCGGATCAGGGGCTGCCCGATTTCCGGATCCATCGGGCTTAGCTTCAACCCAGCGGGGCGGTACAATAGTGGTACCTCGGCTCATGCCGAGGTATCGAGCCATGGTACCGTGCTAGGCCAGACATGGCACGAGGCTAGGTTGGCCTTAGCACGGCACGGCATGATTCGTGCCGTGGCAAGCACGGGACGTGCACGGGCACGAGAAATTCTCATGTTGTGCTGGGCTAGGCACGACCAAATCGGGCGGTGCCTCATGTCGGGCCATACCTCATGTCGGGCCGGGCCTCTAAAAATAATTCAATAAATAATTAAAAATTATTAAGAATAAGAATATTTCAAAGTATATATCTAATAACATCAACACTTATTATATTGCACAATGACAATAAAATATATCTTTCTTGGTTATTCAAATAAAAAAAATATATGTATTATTTACCTAAGACTAGTATAATAGTATTTAGTGCAAATATTTTAGTTTGTTAATTACTTATTCTTTAACAAGTTGAGACAAATTAAGAATTTTAATAAATCATGTGAATCCATCACTTTTTTACCCCTTTGAAGTTTTATTTGAAACTCTATCAAAGAGGAAATATCACCTCTACTACTTCTGAGCTTGTTGGTTCAATGAATGAGAATTTTTCTCGAGTCAAAAAAAATTTATTTAAATATATAACAAATTGATTCTTAAAAAAAAAATTCGTAGAAGAAAGAATGTCCTAACCCACATAAGGATAGCCCATGAATTTATCAATCTTAACTACAAACAAATTTTAAGACTTTATTACTCAGAGCTTAAAATTTATTGTAGGATAATGGAATATGCACAATCAACTAAAAATAAAAAAAAGTCTCCCAATAAATCAAAATATTCTTATAGATGACAGTTTTAATCTCAATTTTTAGATTACTCTTATAAACAAATAAATTAGTTGCACTCAAGATCTTATTTCACGTGTTTTGTATACTCATTTCTTTCTTCTTCTTTTTTCTCATCTATTTCTTTTCTTGATGATATTAAATATTCAAGTCTTGTTCAAAAATATTATCTAATTTAAATTGACATCTAATCATAATAGAAAAGATAAATATATTTTAATCTAATGAGACAAAAACTAATATCTTTGACTTTCAAAAAAAAGTATGTTATTAGTGATAAGTGAATATGTATTATGAAAATTTATCCAAGTAAAAATATAAATCACCTATAGATAAGACAAATTATGAGAGAAGTCTCTCACTTTTAGAATTGATTATTATAATACTCTCTTTAATAATCAAGTTGAGCTCTAAAAGAATAATTATTTCTCTTACAACTTATCAATTATCACTAAAGAATGATGCATCTATCATTCATGAAAAATAGTTTTATGCATAATGACTTTGACGTTAAGGTAAATATAAAGCAACCATCTAATTTTTGAGGCTTGAGAGATCACTCAAATGTAGTTTACAAATTGTAGAAATCCTTATATATCCTAAAATAATCCATGAGAGTTTGTTTTGTCAAATTTTAAAATTTATTTATTTCATTTGGCTTGCATGAATATTCTAATTACGAATAAGTGATGAGTTAAAAATTACTTAACTCAAGGAATACTTTCAGTCATGTTTTAGATGTAAGGCCTTGAGGCTCAAATATTTTTAAAATTAAATTGACCTATGATTATAGTAATATCACTTTGTTCCATATAGGTATATCTTAGAAACTCTCTCAGATTTTGGTATTTTGGATGATATTTCAGCAAATATATCGATTAAATTAGATACTAATCTTTTAATTGATATGAGCCCTCTAGTTGCCTTAATTATTTATAAATAGATTATAAAATATATTAATTATTTTAATATTATTATATCAAATATAAAATAATATAGTCAATATAATTAATTATTTTTTATATTCTCTAAGACATACTCATATTAAAGCAACTTTTCACATACATAACTATGTGAACAAACTTGGTATTTTATTTAAAGATCATATATATTTCAACTAGCCGAGTATTCATACTACAGTTAAGGAGATAATCTTTTAATCAATAAGAGCCCTCTCGGTGCCTCAATTAAGTATAGACAAATTAAAAAAAATATTAATTATTTGAATATTATTATATCAAATATAAATTATACAGTAAATATAATTACTTATTTTTTAGATTCTCAGACATACTCATATAAGATCATATATATCTTCAACTAGTCGAGTATTCATACTACAATTAAGGAGATAATCTTAGAGAGAATCTTATATCATGAAAATGTAAGAAGCATATAGTAATAATCTCTAAATTTATTGTATAAGCAAAGCACAAAGAAATGGCAACAACTACCCATGATAGTTTTTGAATAGGACATCTACTTGAGAAGGTTAGATTTTTGATCATTTCTCTGACTATTCACAACCATAATAATCAGATAGTAACACAAATAATCTCAAATTTAGTATGCTATAAATAGACAACACATTAATAAGAATTAATTATTTATCAAAAAAAAATTCAAGATATAAGTATAATTTATTTCTCTTTAATTGACATAAATAAATGACTACAATTTATATTCTTATAGCCGATCAATTAATTGACATATTCACTAAGATTTTAAAAAAATATCAATTTACTTCTTTTTTCTCAAAGTTTAGAAATCTAAATATTTAGGCACCAACTTAAAGAGAGAAATTATAATATTTTAGCATTTTTAATTTTTGTTTACTTTTATAATGATAACACTCAATATGTAGGCTGAAAATCTACAGATAAAATATAATCTCAAATATATGAAAATTTTTTTAAAATATAAATTATCTACCAAATCTCAAATCTTCTTTCACATGATACAATAAGCAAAACTTTTTAAAAAATAGTGTCAATCACAATGTCAAAATCATGAATTTAGCATCAATACCATCTAATTCTCCTTTAGAACTACTATCAGCAAGCAAATCTATTATCAAGCAATCAAGTTTTCCTTATTTGTAAAATTGAATCCTCACTAAATGAGTCCACTACATTAAAATGACTTTAATTTTTACTGAGAAATAATGATTTTTTCATTTTTTGATCATTATCACCAATATGAAAAATATAAAAAAATAAATCAAGAGCTGCATAAAACCAAAAAATAAAAAATTAGTTCAACCCAACCTGATTCAAATCCAAAAACCAATCACATCATGAGGAAAACAATATCAATATCTCTCAATGACTCAACTATACTAAATCTAAGAAAATGACAAAACTTTAAAAAAATTAAAAGTAAAATTAGAAAACTAATGACACCAAGTGGGATAGAATATTAGCATCTTTCAATAACTCAACTTTGCTAAATCAGATAAAATCAAAAAAAAAATTTTAAAAAAAATAAAGCAAGATTTGGCACCAAAATGAAAATATATCAAAAACCTATTTAAAATAACTTCAAATCAAATTGATCAAAAAGAAAGAAATAAAATCACCACCTCACATAGTAATGCCAATAGTTGTCATGAACAATAGTTATTGATGATGATGACTAATGTGGTTGACAACGATGACTAATGTGGTTATCGACAATGACTAATGTGGTTATCGACAATGACTAATGTGGTCGACAACAACAAGCATGGTAGACAGAAACAAGCAGTGTGGTCAACAACCATGACAACAATAGTTGTTTGCAGTGAGCAATGGTAGTTACGCTTATAAATATTACTCTAATATCATGTTTAAGTTAGAAAATCAGTTAAAATAAATCATTTGTTTTCCTTAACATAATGATAGATATGTTCTTGTCACATAAGTTGATTATATACATACACAAAAAAAACATGGAAAAAGTGAGACAAAGTGAGAGAAAAAAAAACATTGTGACGATGATCAAAATACAATTCAAAACTACCTTTAAATCTTGCCATGAAGCAGAAGAAGGTAGCCCAGTGATCAAAACTGTACAATTGAGCAAATCACCATTTAATATTCACATGATGGATACTATCTCAGGCAGCTGTGCTAAGATAACATTTCATGAAACACATTACCCACCACGATACTCTGTTTGCCTAGATAATCCACGACCACGAATATCATTGTAGTTATTATAACGGTCTTGTGAAGAATGTCGACGACCACCATGAGCCAGCTCAACCTGTATTACATTCAAGAGTGTCAAACAACAATAACCACACATACTACAATATGTACCAAGTTCTAGCTCACCCTTAAATGATGTCCATGCCCATCAAAATCATAGCCATCACGACCCTGAATCGCATCTTCAGCATCTCTAGCAGTTGCAAACTAAAGAATAATTATTATTATTATCGTGAAATATAATGCAAAACATACACTAATATACAGCAACACAAATAAAATGAATTTTGCACAAGCAAACCTCAACAAATGCATAACCAGGAGGCCTTGGCGGAACCTTCAGATCAATATGAATGGGGCCATACTGAAACAGAACAAAATGACTAACATAATATGACACACAGTATTAGGCTATTAAAAACATATCATTTTTTTAGGTTAAAAAGACTTGGTGTAAGACAGATGTAACATGTTGAAACATAGTATTTTGCTGTGTTTACCCACATATACTGAAATATATAGAAATTTTATCCAGAATGACTAACATGACCCTTGGATCACTATTACAAAAAGTACAACCACGCTCAATGTTAGAATCAATCAATACAATAAGCAAATTCAAAACTTTAAATAACTACCATTTGTTACAATCAGTTTGTTACTAAAAGCAGCATTTATCAAAACATACAGCATTAAGTACAATATAATATAAAAGAATAAAAAAATTAACTTGATCACTTATCATTATTATGGATACTCTTATCTAATAATTTACATGCAACATATTAAATAAATACATCAAAAAATAACACCATCAGCACTTCTATTTCAAATTGCAAGAATAGCTTATACCCCATCAAAATTTGAAAGCAAAAAAAAGTTAAAGCTTCTTTATAACCTTTATGAAAATATTTGCAATCCAATCTCTATTACTCACATGAGTTACAAAAAAAGAATTACCATTAATCTTTTCCTTTATAAAAGAGCAAAAAAGCAAGAAACTAAAATTGAAGTAATGTACAATAAATCCACATATAAGTCATATCTTACCAAGTTAACACGTATACTACGTTATTATATTTCAGATACACAATTTGGTTCTATGACAAATAAGTTAACAGACATCAATTATAATTTCGAGGTGATCTCTTTCTAGATAATTTAGAATAATCAATTCATGGATGTCAGTTGGTCAACCTTGAAAACATAGTTCTTGCCACCATCACCATGAACAATCGCATTCTGCATGTGAAAGTAATGTTAGTGTTATTTGAAGGTGAAAATGATGTCACCATCAATCAATTAAAATTGCAAAGTGGTATTTGATGGAAAAATTTTCACTTTAACATTAGGAAGCTCCAGATCATCAGTTACATGAAAAGGTGAGTTGTCAAGGAGTAGGATATGATACTTTTTCTCCTAAACTATTCAAACAATTAGAACAACTAAATTTTGACTTTAAAAAGAATGCAATTCCTATATTCATTTCATCATTGAACTGTTGAATTCATTCTTGGAACAAAGCACCAATGATCAACATTTCTTTATTGTTGCAATGATAGAATTTTAACTGTTCATCAAATCTTTTTATTGAAGCCACGCAACTTCAACATGTGGCCAATGATAAATAGTATGAGTTTTTGTGATCCATCATCATTGTCTATGAAAGCAAGTATCATCATAGTCTTATCCTTCTTCATTGTACAATTGTACAATTGTCATTTGAAGATCATATTGTAGATAAGTTTTGTAATTCAACCAAAAAAATTTGCAATAATATTAAAACTAAATGTTAGAAAGAAAGTTCATACCGTACTAGTCTCATCCAAGTTATCAATGTCACATAGCACATTTTTTGCAATTAGACAAAATGGATCAGGTAGAGCTTCCTTCATACTGTTGACACTCACACAACGAATCTTGATGGACTTTATCTTTTAGTGATCCTAAAGCCTCTACAACCAACCACTTAAGAAATCAACTATGTCTACAATGATATTGAACTCTTAGACAAGCTTGTGTCCCGTCACCTTGATTAGATAGCTGGTGAACAGAAACTTTTTGTTCTGATGCTGTAGAACCCGAGTGGAAAACACCTCCGCACCCTGAAAAAGGTTGAGCATCCAAGATTGCTTGGCATGAAGAGTTGCATTATTGCACATCTCATTCATGGTGCTCCACTGCTCCTTGAGTATTTTGACTATGGCAAATTAAGAAACCTCAATCGACAAACTGACCAAGTTTGGCTCGTGCAGCAAGAACCATTTTAGACATAAATGAGTGTTTGGCTTTGTGCTTGCTAATTGCCAGCATCTACTCATTGATAAGTTTGGTGGGCATGATCACTTGCAACTAATGAGAAATAGCATATGTCAATCAGTACAAACACAGCTAAAAAATCAATGTTAATGAACTTACTGAAAATTATTCTATTACGATTTTGTTCTAACTTGGATATATTGAAGAACAATCCAACTGATATAATATGGTGACACTCAACACGATCACGTACAATTCATTTTGACATCACTCATCCTCCTTGATAAAGAGAAAAAAATAAGACTAAAAGACTAATTCTTTAATCTACAAGCTACATTATATCAAAGGACATACTCTTTACTACAAGGTTAGAGGAGCCACAAAAAGGTATTATGATGAGCATAGCAACTAGTATGTACATTCAATGCCTTCAAGTCCTAGTTAACTGTTATAATGTAATGTGTACCTTACATATTAAATTCACTTGATACTTGGTAGTCATATATCATTTATGCATTCAAAAACTGAATTTATGCTCTACTAAGTTATAACATCTACTAAATTATAGTTAGACTATGAACTGTCAAATGGGTCATATCGTGTCGTACCGTGTTTGGCACAGAACTACTTAAATTTGGCCGGCCCGGCAAGGCACGGCCCGGCAGAGCCCGACCAACCCAAGTCTAGGCAGAGTCGAGGCGGGGCATGGCTGCGACGGGCCATACTAGGTCAGGCAAGGCCGGGTCTAGCCCAAAAGCTGCCAGCATGGTCGATCGATCACCATTTCATCGATTACAATTTAATGATTTTAAAATTGTATTTTACAAATTTATAAATTTTATATTACTCATTATGAATTATGATATTATATTATTTATTTATTTTATATATATTATAAAAAAATAAAATTATTAAAACTAATGACAAAGTATCATATTCATAAATATCAAAAAATATATATTTATCAATTATCATCCAATCCAAAAAAAATATCATTACATTACAACAATTTAAAATAAAAATCATCAATCATAATCATACATGCTCAATCTTAATGTCAATAAGTGTAAGTATACAATTAATAATCATTACATAAATATCTGATGATATCACTAGCGGTGAACTCAACATACTCAAAGTCTCATTAATAATTATTTGCCAGGAACTCATCCGCTCTTGTTCCAGCCTAATCATGAATGCCCAAACTCAAATTTTTCCAATCATTCAGGCATGCTAGTACTTCAATGATATTTAGCCATAATCTCAATCTTTTATCCGAAATGACATTGACTACAATAAAAAAACAAATTCTGATGTTATACTCGATACTAAATAAATTAGTAAATATTGTATCATCTTAAATTTCTGGATGGTATCAATCCCTCCTGGTGGCGGGAAGTAAGATGAGGGGGAACCTCAGTCGTTTACTTTGCACCTTCAACTCCTCCATTTAACAAGCAATTTAGTGGTTGGTCCAAGTAATAAATGTCCAACTTTCCCAATTCCAATAAGATAGCCATGCTTGAAAAGCTAGGTGTAAGTCCTTATATTCGGGAGATAGAGATGGCTTCGAGATAAGAAAATTCATATAATTTTATCATTATAAAATATCAAGATTTTTATTATCATTATGTAAAAAAATTGAGTAGATGTTGATATCTAGATACTGAGACAACTCACTCCTATTTAATGATTCACCTCATTATTTTTTCCTCGCTAACTAAATAAAAAAATTATCTTTGAATATGACATTCATGTCCATACTCGAGTCTAACTACAATTATTACCATACATAATATCATAGTATATAAATAATTCAATCAATATTTTATGAATAAATCCTTCATGTTGATATTCCTAATTTATAAATATAGATAAGTATATCAAAATATTCTCTACCTCTTTCATCTTAACCCTATGATCCATATAAAAAATCAGATAATAAAGAGATATAATAATGAATCAATACTTTAAATACTTAATTTCTATCTTAACAACTATGTCACTAAATATTGGATCATCTATAAACTTCTTAAATATAGCTTTAATATTATATATGCACCTGAGTGCAATACATGTGATAAAAATATAAACAAACGACTACATATTTATCGTATCATAAAAAATCTTCAAATTTTTTATAAATAAAATTCATATATCTCAGTCTCTGATATCAATAATAAGTTCGTTAATCTTATTATTAGCGTAATTGGATATCACGTATTTGTATCCAACACATGATTTCAATATTAAGTATAATTCAATAGTATCTCACATTCATTAAAATTTTTTTTATTTTAGACTCCCAAACAAATAAATACTATCAAATTCTTGTTGTCTACTAGATATTTAAAGATATTTTAGTGAGTTATATATTTTCAATAAAAATGAGAAAAACAATCTTCATCCTTACTTATAGTATCATATTAATTATATGACACATACATCTAGTGTAAAAAACTCTTTTAATAGCAAGTCTCTATTCTCAAATAGTCCTAATAAATATATTAATGACTACTCTTTTATTAGATACATTATTAAATATTATACTAAATAATTTATTTTAATATATTATAATTTCTAAAAATTTTTATTATGTAATCATATATGACAAGGTAATCATGATGATAGAGAATCTCTAAAAATCCTAAAATCATTTTATTAAGTATACATTTAAAATCTACATAGTAAACAATGAGGCATGCAAAAAATACAACATCATTACTAGTTCAGATATCAGACATCACATATACTATTACTTTATTACATAAATTCATTTATTATTATTTATTTTTCTAACTTATAATATTATGATATATCATGCTTATATGTAAACCTAGAAATCCAATGATAAATAAGCTGAAAATAAATCTAAATGATACTAACAAATCTAATATACTTAGAAAAAATAGTCGAAAAACTTATCTTGATAATCAGTTGTATCATGTCTTTACTCCATTACGCGTGCTATTTGAAAGGGAATAACATAGCAATTGAACTAAATCCAACCTCAAACTTTACTGCTCAGTTAGATTTTTTTAGGATCTGATGTACCATATTTTTTAATATAATAATCAACATGTCTTTTTAGGTATCTAATCTCACATGCACTCCTATATGTATATATTTTTTATAATACTTATATTGTATCGATTATTAATCGACACCACTAGCATTTTTATTTTGTATTATATTAAAGTGAACTCAAATTATAGATATTCTTTAAATTTTTTATTTTTTAAATATTTGAATTTAGGTCGAGACTATTAAAAAAAAAATTTAGCCTTGAATCTTTTCATAAGATTATTATTATCATTAATATTATCTATATTTACTTTAATATTAATTTTATTATCATTAAATTCATTATTTATAATATTCTAAATTAACAATTAAATGATATTTAAAAATTTTAAAAATGAATAAAAAATAATACTCTTTTAGATTTATGGAGATGAGAAAAAAAGTCACAACCCAAATTTTGTCATCCACATACATGATTTTTAAGCTTTACAAAAATATTTTAAATCTAAAATTATAAATTTTAGATTTAGAGAGAGAAAACCAAAACCAAGAGGAAAGATAATGAGAGGAAAGATAATGAGAGAGGGGGGGGGATTGAGAGATTTTAATAAAAAACTCAAATCTTTTATTTCATTTATATAAATTTTTTTATTATTAAAAAAATATGTTTTTATTATTTTTAAAATTTAAATTGGGTAGAAATCCAACAGCCATCAAATCTTCTACCCTAGTCATTAAAGTTGTATCCAATGGCCTTTATCTTTCCTAAAATATTTAATTTTTTTTACCATTAGCTGCAGCCTCCCATTAGAAGCCAAAGCTTCTGAACGATCCAGAAGCTTTGGCTCGAACCTCAGAGCTAAGGCTCAACATGGACTCGATCGGGCTGGGGGGGTATCCACATGTGTTTGGGTCATGTCACTCAAACGAGCCCAAACAACCACATGACAAATTAATTAAAAAACCTACCATGTGTACTAGGCAAGGCGAGTGAGTTTTTACAATTATTTTAATATTTTTTTAAATATCGAGTAGAGTGGGCATGGTCCACCAAGTTCCGAGGCATGGTACTCGTGCCACTGGACCGTGCATGCAGGTCAGGCACCATGGTCATGCCTGGTCCAGCAGAAGGCCCAGCACAACAAAGCCATGCTCTGTGCTGACATGACCCAAGTCCAGGCATAGTTCTGAACCATTCCATGTCAAGCCTAGCACAGCCCAGTCAAGTCATACCTCAGTCCTAGCACAACCCAGCCAAGTCATGCCTCAGGACATGCCTAGGCCACCCGGCCTACATGTCATCTATAATTAGATTCATTCCTTAATTCTATAGCATATCTGAGGATCAACTCTATATTGATATCTAATTGTCACAAATAATATTAATCATCATGCTACCAAAGTTTCAATATTCTCAAAAAATATATTTGTATCTTATTTAATAACTATTTGTATTTTAATATTTATTGACATGTTATTTTTCAAAAAATATAATTTTTTTTTAAAATTTATAAACCATCATATATCCCATGTGAGCATGACATGAAGACCAAGTAGTGAAGCTTGGCCTGGTGGTAGTCCTAGTTAGTAAATTTGAAATAATGGAGATCATCCCTAACATACAAGACTCTAACTTTAGCATGATATCTAAAAAATAATTATATGTCAACAAAAATTACTCCCAAAAAATCAGAAAGAACACATTTGATGAATCTCAAACCCAATACATAGTCATTGAAGGAACTCACTTATCATCCCATTAAAGTTATGACCTCAAATATATGTAAAGCATGCTATGACTGCAATATGTCTAACATGGTCATTGAAATCCCAGCTGCAACAAATTGGCGATAGATCTGGCCCAAGCCTAACTGAGCTTGGCATGGTAACCCAATTGCAAAAAAAAAAATTAACTGGCTCAGGCTGATGGCCAATCAAACCTAAATTGGCACCTTGCAAGGTTATGGTAGTTCATTCCATTTAAACTCCCTTTAGGAATTGACTTCATGTAAGCTCCCTGACTAGTTTCCTGGTTAAATTAACATAATGTTGTGCTGCATATTTCCACATAGCCCCATGATCACACTAAAGAAAAAATGACACCAAGCTAGGTTATGGTAATCCATTCCACTTATTATGCACCTAGTGGTTGATGCTTATGTAGTAATTTATATTTTGATAGTATCAAGAGGCTGGTGCTCTGGGAAACGACAAGTAGTTCAGATATGTAACTAGCATCGATATTAAATCTGGAATTAACCTGACGCTTTAAATTAAACCAAACTGAAAAATACATGGATACCTTATCGAACAAATCTTCTACCTCCCTTTCACGAATATCACCAGGAAGATTGCCCACATAAAGTGTCCTGCTTGCACGACTACTCATCTTCCTGGAAGAAATAACACAATTTAAAAGCACACATATATCCAAATAATCTAAAACCAAACCTCACTTTGTCTGATAAACACGTGACAAAAATATATTAAAAAATCGCATTTAGTTTATATTCTTCACATTCTAAATAACGAATATAATTCAGCAATGGATAGTTTTGAAAGGATAAAAAAACATGGACCTCTGCATTATCAAGTGCACTTGCAACCCAAAAAATTGAACCCACCTTTAAAGAAAAATAACGCGATTTGCAGGTATTCTGTTAGGTTTCAGAGGAATTCAGCGAAAACGCGATTTGCAGGTTTTCAGTTGGGTTTCAAAGGGATTCACCGGAAACGCGATTTGCAGGTATTCTGTTCGGTTTCAGAGGGATTCAGTGGAAACAGGAAACGGGTTTGCACGGATTTCGTTAACATACAATAAAATAAATCATATTTTGCGAAAAACGAACCACGAACTTTTACATTAAGGACCCCCTCAAAACCCTGCTTGAAAATATAATATAATATAATATAATATAATAAATATAATAAATAAATAAAAAACGAAAAAAAAATTAATTTAAAAATATATGAAACCAAATGCCAATATTATTAGATGATTTTTCATAAATCATAATATATGACTTGGATATTAAAAAAATTGAAAATTATCAAATAGGGTGAAAAGGATTGATAATTATTTGTAAGTACAATTTTAAAAAATAATTACCATAAGATGATACTTATAAAGCTCCCTTGAACTCACAACTATTGGAGTTTGTCACAAGGTCCCTTGAACTCAAAGAGCACTCTGGTGCTCAACAACTACTCCCTGAAACTTCATGAGCGCATTACAAACTTCATAAAGCTCACATGACCTCATGAGCTCATATAAGTTTCTTATGAGCTCATTAGGAGTTCCTATTAACTTATGTGAGCTCATAAGAAACTCCATGTTATTAGTTGGTAGGAGCTCCTAACAAGCTCATAAAAATTCCTTATGAGCTCAATGAACTCCAAAAAGCTCATAAGGAGTTTTGTGTTAGTTCATGTTAGCTCATAAGGAGCTCTTGTGAACTCATAACGAAATCCATGTTATGAGCTCGCAAGAGCTCCTTACGAGCTTATAACATGGACCTCGTAATTTATGAGCTCCTTATGAGCTCATAAATTACGAGAATTATTTTTTAAATTCAATAATAAGTTGTTTTATATTTAATTTTTGATATTTTTGGGGAATGATTAATTTTGGAAGTTTCAACCTAAGTATCACCTTAGGGGAATTATTTTTAAATTACACTTACAAATAATTATCGACCCTCATCCATCATATTTGATAATTTTCCTTTACAAATAAATCAAAAAATTTTGGAAAAATTATGTCTAGGAGACTCAAAATATGTATGTTTTGATCCAGTTTTTAAAAAAATTTAAAACACTTTCCTCAAAAGATAAATTATTTTCATTGCCCAAACCCCAATTTTGCCCATATAATTTTATATTTATGAAAAAAAAAATTAGTCAATTTTTAAAATCACCTACAAAATTTTTAATTTTATGGTGCTAGGTATTTAACCAAAGGCCTATGAGATTAAATTACAACTAAGACCATTCAATTACTTACATCGAATCATCTTTTAAGTGAAATATAAATATATAAATATTCATAAACATATTTAAATATATAACCACATGAATATATATAAATATAAATGTGTGTGTGTGTGCGCGCGCATGTGTGCATTAGGTATACCCATTTTTGGGTAAACCAAAATATTATAAGTTTGATTTGTTTTATTTTTATATTGTATAGGTTAATTTTTAAATGAGAGTGTGTGTTCTTATCAAGTGTCCGTATCAAAAAAAAACCTATTAGTTTTTTTGATTATAAAACGTCATGTGTGCATAAAGAAATAACACCAAAACCTATGCTAGAATGAAAACAATAGAGGTGAGGGAGGTTCACGTGTTTGCGAAAAATGTTGGATTCCTCTCGAATGGGAATCCCCCATGCGTGCATAAAAATTTTTCGTAGCATGGGATTCTTTCCCGTGAAAGTGCCTATGGTGTATGCATGAAATACGAGATAATTCTCATGTTTGTGTGAGCATGAACAACGTTCATGTTTTTGTTCAATGTTTGTTTGTTTTTGTCTCGTGAATAGTGTTTTTTGTACCTTTCATGTTTTTAGTGAAGAGCATGTGAGCATGAATCTTGTGAATAGTGTGCGCATAAGAACATAGTGTTTTTTTGAGTTTAAGTATTGTTTGCATGCTTCTATTATAGTAAAATAGGAACTAATCTTGTTTTTATTACACACATTTTTCAGCTCCCATATTACTCGTCTTAACCTTTTGTTAAATATTACATAACTTATTCTAAGTTTTAGTAATATTTAAGAAAAGTAATTTACTCTCATTTCTGTTTTGATTTACTAAAATAGTTGGATTTGTGTGAAGTTTGTATCCAATCTCCGTGGAGTTAATATAATATTCTGAAGAAATTATGATTGTGATGTGCTCGTATTATGTTTATGTTGTACTCGTATTGTATTCATATTGTGCTCATGTTGTGCTCATGCTATGATATTACTACTCGAATATTTTTAGAATATTGATTTCATAATTGAAAACACAATTATATAGGTATTTTTTTAATACTTTTACATTTTATATCACTACAATAAAAATCCCAAACAGCTAGGGAAAAATCCTTCGCTATATGGGAGTTTCCATCACTAAAATAGAATAACGACGAATTAACAACGGAATTTTTCACAAGCTAAAGTGTTCGTCGCAAAATATTAACGATGGGTAAATTCTCTAGCTATTTTTTTTACGACAAAAAATTCTCTAGCTAAATTTATTTTTTCCCTTGCTAATATTTATCATAATTTCGAGTTACATATAAATCTCTAGCTAAATTAGTGAGGGAAAATCCCTAGCTATTTTCATTACATATTTTTAAGTTTTTATATTAAAATAAAATAAAAACATAAACTATAAACTATTATTTATAATTAACAAAAAATAAAAGTAGTTAATAAATTATTCTGATATAATATGTTACATAGTTAAAACAAAAATATAACAAAATGTTATTATATATTCTTCATCAATGTATCTAATTACAGTGCATAAAGTAAGATCTACCCATGAAATTGGCATTGCTTTCTCCCCCAGCTCTTATGGTCATCATCTTTCTATTGCGACAAAACTGTCCTAGTCGTGCCGCATCATATCTAGTGAAAAATTCCTTCACTTCTACAAGCTTCGTATGGATAATATTGTGGTACCATATATGTACAAAATTAAATCAGTCAATCAAATCAAAATAAATAAATAAATAAGGTTCTATTTTGATAAATTATAATACTATAGTATATATGTACATATATACTAGCATTTCATTAGTTACATATATAATACTGTAGTATATATGTACATATATTATGTAGTAAAAAAATTCTGTTCTCTAAAATTATGCAATACAACTTATACTTTATGTATAATACTGCAATATATATGTACGAATATATGTGTGTGTGTGTGTGTGTGCATACATACATCAACATATATGTATAGTTACATATACAGAAAAATATGCATACCATAACATATAAATGCACGTATATACAAAAGTATATTTGACTATGTATAAATATTCTATAGAAAACTCTTGGTATTAGGATGCTTCAATTCTTTTATACTATATCTATTATTACTCAATTCACCATAGTTTATATAGTGCAATTATTTTCAAAAAATTATAAATGGAATTATTTGGAACAATCAGCATTAAAACTCAATCTCATTATTTGTCCAACATAGAAAAGCTTAGAATGACTGATGTATGAAACATGGAACAATATTACATAAGTTTATGTATGGGAGTAATACCCATCCCAAATTGAGCACAATGAAGAATAATAATCTTCTTGCAACACTCATAAAAAAACAAAAAAAAAGTCAATTTATCATAAGTAATGTCTACCTCTGCTATGGCTAGGAAAGATTCTCTTACAACCCCAGCGAAGAAACTCAGCTTAACTAGATTGGTGACCACAAAAACTTAAACAAAAACCTAGAGCTCCCTAGCCATAACATCAAATTCATTTCCAACGAGATCACTAGAAACCATAGATTCCAAAACATCATATATTATAAAATCATAGTGGAAGGGAGGAATGAGATTAGGCACCTCTGAAATGTTAGAAATTGTACATTCAATAATGATCTGATATTCACTACTTGATAGAGCTGCAATCCACTCTCATATCTAGAAACACATTATCATATGCGGAATCCTTTGAGGAATTCATTCAATAATTAAAAAATAAAACAAAATGACAATAAAATGAAGCATGAAAATAAGCATCAAAAGCTCAAGGAAAAGCACCATTTTTGCTGCACTAGGGAAAAAAACTCATTTTTGTTAATTTTTTACAACAATATCAGCGACACAATTAGTTTTTTTTTTCAAATATGAATCATAAAAATTAAACAAACAATCAAAAAAATTGAATATTACAAATCCATTTATCCAATTGTTACCTAGATTTAGTTCCATTCCAAAAAACATAGATATATTGGATTATTTAGAAAAGTAGGTCTTAAAATAAAAGTTACTCATAGAATGAATACACATCACACACAAAAAAAGGGTACCCTTATAGTAGCCTCAATATGTGGTATTTGATGCAATAGATCTCTTTGTTTCTAAAATTAGAAAAATAATGATCTCGTTGATGAAGTCAATGTAGTGTAGAGCTCCAATTTTAAATTGGGTTCCACCACCAGGAAAAGTGAGATATTTGCCTGTAACTTTAACCCAATTATGATGTCCCTTCACTTCTACAAGCTTCGTATGGGGAATATTGCGGTACCATATCTATACAATAATTAAATTAGTCGTTCAAATCAAAATAAATAAATAAATAAATTTCAATTTTGATAAATATATAATAATACAGTATACATGTACATTTATACTAGCATTTCACACATTTATAATGTAGTATATATGTATATATATACTGCTATAATCAGAGATTGAGGCTACAAGATGCTCATTTGCGAGCATTTTGTACAAGTCCTTGAGAGCAACTCCCAACATCTTTTCTGAACAAGAATCAAAGGTCTATGGCTATACAAAGCAACCAAATCAAATTAAAAACAAAAAAAAATAAAAAAAAAACAAAAACTTTGACCGCTCAATGTTGTGCCGAACCTGTTACAAGCTCACAGAGAAATCAACTACTCGCCTCTTGCATGTATTTGAGGTCGTAGAGCATCTTATCCGGCTCATAAAACTCAGATGTAGCAATATCCACCCCTATGAAAACCTAAACACAACAAGCATACAAGAATATTCTCGCACTAACTTTTCTGGTGGCCCTGCTTGATTCAACCACATAATTTCTATTCGAATTACAAGAGACTTTACTTTTCCTGTGAAACTTTAATTAGAGAGGAGAACATGATTCATCACTTCTAGAGCTTCTTTAAAATAATACCCGTGCTTACTACTAATATATTTATTTTTGTAATATTTATATAAATTTTGTGTTTATCTACATTGAGCATAATTTTTTTAGAATCCTATAATATTTTTATTTTTAATTATATTAAAATAAGTCGTACTATAAAAATTCATTTATTAAACCTACCTTTTTTTTGTACATAGGGATACTTAAGATTTGAAGACAAATTAGAAACGAACCTTTGAGTTTGGTTATCATTATCTAAATTAAAATTATCAAAAATATTAATTTCATTTTTATTTAATTTACTATGATTCATTTTATTAGAAGGAATAAACATATATATATAATGGAAGAAAACTATATTAGTATTTCATTATAACTCTTTTATATAAAAGTAAAATAAAAAATACATATAATGTACCTCACAAAATGAAATATTCATCACAACATTTTCATTATTTCATTGTTCATTGGGCACCATCATTGATATATTAGAAATTCATATAAATTTATAATTTACATATTTTAAAATATGTAATATTATAAAAATATAATAGTTAAAATAAAAAATAAAATAAAAAAAATAATTTTATTTAACTCTTAATCTTTGAAAATCATAGATAATCATACAAAGAAAAATATAATATAAAGAAAAAAATATAAATTTTGTATCAACTTATAAATATAATTGAATTTTTAAATTATTTTTTTAATGTTGGATTTGGACTTGATAGGATCTAAACAACATATTGTTAATGGTTATGCAATGGCTATAATAGTCATTATGTTGAAATTTAATTCATTAATTAATAATCTAAAATGACTATAGGTTGTGACAAGCCAACAATCACAGAAGATGCATCCATCCGGCATGATTAGACACTCAACACATGTCGAACTCGAATTGGGAGTCCAGCTCGACCTAATCCAATACATTAGTAGTTTTTAAACAAAAATGGCACATGAGATCAGGTTGATAGTTTCAACATGATCAGTAGCACTCGAGAATGACATGAGCATGATTTGTCAACCAGGACAAATTTGACCAGGGTAGGTTGGTGATTCAGATAATATCATGTTGCATGATATTATGGCACAAGGGGCTTCCCTCCAGGATAGGCACAGCCCATGCAAATTGGCTGTGCAGCTAGGCCACTCAACACATTTTTCACCTTTAATGACAGTCTTACCTTAGTAGGTGAAAAATTCAAACATTTTGATGACATGGCACCCAAATTTTGTCCCTCAAAAGAACACTAGGAAATGAAGTTCCATTAAACTTTTGAGTCAATTCACACCCATGAGGTGCTACACTACTTTTATTAATAATGCCCATGTCAATGCCTTAGTCACAACTCACAATCTCATCCAATCAGTTTTGTGTATTACCAAGTTCAATTAAGTGGTCGTGTTCATTTGACCTTCAAAAAGGTACTACACTACATTTTCATCTAGAGCACAATATAATTATCTTATCATATTGATATATCCTTTTAAAACATCAATATAATAAGAGTTTAAGTGCTTAATGGACATGCCCATTGATAAGAACCTTCTTGAGAACCATCCATTATTGTAACACCATGTAACTCATACTTTAGCATGTTTCTCTCTCTAAAAAGATCCCTAACCTTAATCAAATGGAATCAAATAAGCAAAAATTGACAGAAAGAAAATATAAACTCCATGTAAGAAATAAACAGAACACAAATGAATGCTTACTTCTTGCAAAATGTTGCTATATGTATCACCTTCTTGAGCTCTCAATCATGCAGTAACCTACATGAAAATCAAAATGCACAACATAGTAACTAACAAAATTATACTTTGAACATCATAATTATATTATCTCGACTTCCAAATAAATGACATGCAAAGAAAAAACTAGAATTTACCCACCCCAACTCTAATTGGGGTCTTTAGTCGCAATTCCAAGGGCACAACACCTAGAGCTTTATCAATTAGAGAAACAAGTAAATATGCAGCAGCACGTGAATCCTTGGCATATGCACTCAACCCCAGCTTAATCTATAACAAGAACTAAAATAAAAATCAGGATTTGGCATGAAAATAGTATGATAGATATTATAAATGAACCAATTAACATGTTCTAGTTTCACATTGTCCTAAATAATTCGGAGTGGTTTAGTTTCAATAGAAATACTAAACAGAGTTAGGTAGCAATTTAAAAAGGCATGAAGGAAAGATGTAAAGCAAAAATAATTTAAGAACATTATACATAAATAGAATCAAAGCCGAGAGTGACAAATTAATTAGACAAACAATTCAAGATTGTTGCCTATATGGACGAGAACCATGTTATGATCAAAATAGAACACATGCACTCTACTCCACGAGCTTCCGATGTCAAAAACAACGGCATATATTTTCAACTCCCATGTTTTATTATGACCAGTCTCATAATCTTTCTGATTAGGCACGAGGAACAACACAAACACCACCAACAAGAAAACCTAGTTTGTTATTTATGATAGTATATTTCACTAATATAGTAAAAATTTTTCCACTCTATAAAAGATGATGCATGCTCTGATTAAAGATGAAAAAACTGGCATAATTAACTCTTTTCTACCCATTTAAACAATAAAATTGATGTTAACCAAATTTTATTTTCCAAAACCATCAATTTCATTCACCATCCAGCCTTCATAGCATCGGAACAACATTCAGAATTACATATTCCACTTTTTGTATAATAATCGAATATTTCTATAAAAGTGACGTGAGTTCATTGCACATGTGGTAAAAATAATATCAGATGCTCTTTTCAACATTTTTGATCCTCTAATAGAAATAAGCCACATGAATTGCGTATCAAAGAAAGCAAACTTTCTATAACATAAATAAAGTGTTTCAGGTTTAGGTAAACAAACCTTCAAGTAAATAAATATATTCTAGAGTAATGAAATAATCAACTCTTTATCCCCACCAACAATATCATCTTCCACAATTATGATTCCTTCTTCATCACAAAATTGTACACCAGCTTGCTTTAATTATTGCAAGGCAATACTACAATTAGCTAGTTTTTTCTTGAGGTCTGATGGAGCCACAATTTTCTGCAGCACAATTGATTTGTGGATGAGACTTTGAGTTTATTTTCTACCCATGGTAACATGAGTGGAGGATAGGGTGAACCAAAAGAATAGATGGATTATTAGTTATGAGCTGCACTGTGCAACAAAGTCACACCCCATCATGAATTTCACCAAATAAATCTTCTATTTTGAATTCATATTCAACAAGGAAACTCTACCATTTCTTAAGAAATTAGCCACTATCATAAGTTAATAGATAATCTATATAGGTTGCATGAATTATAATGCAGTAGGTACTATAATCTTGTTACAAATGGATTGTATACATGCTCAAATGTTAGTTTGCACCCAATTACCACTACATGTGAAAGAAGATTACCTTCTCCATGCATTACATCCAATGACAAAAAATCTAAGCACAATATTGAAGAAAGAATGTCAGCCATTAGCAAATAGATGCCATGAGAAAATACATTTTTTTCAATAGAGCATACCTACAGTAGCATTAATGACTTGACGGCTAGACCTGATACTAGATTGGGCCATAAACAAAGGAAGAGAACCTCCGTCTATTCCATCGATACCATAGTTTAGAGGTAGGAAGCTTTGGGCTTTGGCTTTGACGAGTACAATGACTAGCAACAAAAACCTCTTTAATATGACTTTGCCTAGCTAATCATAGTAACCTAGTCGATACAATCTTTCAACCATATTGTTATATGCATAAGCTTTGGCAAGTGCATCATGAGAGAAGAAATGCTTTTCGATTACAATATTCAAGAAAGAAATTGCTTGATCTGAATTGGATTCTCCATTTGGTAGTAAGGGGTCGCCATCAAAAATCATTCACAGACCAATTCTAAGCCAATCTAGGTTATAATGCATAAGAACCCGCATGGCTTTCCTATTCAGTCCAACATCTATTACAATAGGGCAGTGTGACTTCATTGTTAACCTCCCTCCATCAATATTCTGCGAAGCATATAACAAATTTTACTCCACTACTTGGAAATGAAAGCTGTAATGTAGCACTTCTCTTCAGTTAAGAAATGAGAATGAATGCCGATTGAAAGATCATGTTATGGTTAGAAGTTGACCTTAACAACACTACCCATGAAACTGAAAATCTCATTGTGGTCGACAAAATCCAAAAGAGCTTCCATCCTTTGCTTCAAATCATCAAAATTGTAGACATCCTTTATAGAATTTTGGAGTATACCATACAAAACTTTCAAATTGAGCGAAGCATCCTTCTTTCCACAGGCTTCAACGTTAAATCAGGGCATTAAAGAAACTTTTATAGTAAGCCGATGATAATATTTTATAGTTTTGGCCCTGGAATATTCAACGGATGACCGAGGAGTGATAAATGAAAGTGGAAAAACATAGGATAGAAATGATGAATGCAAAGATACCAATACAGATGAAGATGGAACAGCTTGTTGGCACTGTATCGAACAATCCTTACATGGATGAAGTGAGGAGCAATGACATCTCTTTGATATTGTTGAAAATTTCAAAAAACACGACAACAACACCCCAATTTTTTATGATAGAAACCAATTGGGTAATTTTTGTTGACTTAAACCATGCCAAATTCTAGATAATTAATATTGTGGACAAAAAATTGTATTTTGGCACTAAAATGAAAAACAATTACATTTTATATGCTTAAATTCATGAAACCAATTTTATTCTTTCCCAACCATGTCAACTTACAAATTTATGATTAAAAATTTTTTAGAATTCATATTATTTTTTTTGAAGATAATATAAAATAATTTTTAAAACATAAAATTTCATATTATTTGATATAATTTATAATTTATAAAATTCTAAAAATTAGTTAAAGTGAGAAAATTATTAAAAAAGTTATATTTATTATTTTAATAAAGATGGAATATTAAAGCTAATAGTAAAAATATTACTCAATTGTTTAATTCTTTTAAATTTCAGTAGGGGCAAATATCTATGTATTTATCTTTAAATATCAATTTATTTTCTTTTAAATATAATGAAAATTTTGAAATTATTTGTATAATTTAAAAATTTCAAATTTTTTAGTAATTATTTATTAAAGTTTTCTATAATCATTAAACTATATTTTTTAACTTAAGATAATATTAATATTTACTAGTTTATTTATTAATTTAGATATTTTTGTAAATATTTTTTATTTAATCATAAAATAAATTATTTTAGCTTTTTATTAGTAGAAATTTTAATGAATGTTCATTTATTTTTATAAAATATCTAAAAAACTTATTATAATTATAGAATTAATTATATAATGTTTTTAATAAAAATTTTTACATTTTTTAATTAAAAATTAAAAAAATTTTTTTATATAATTTTTTAAAAAAATTTTAATCATAAAAATAGTTATTGTGGTCTTTATTAATACTTTTTTTTTGTATTTATATATATTTAAAATTTATTTATAATCTATTTTTATAATTATACAAGGAGAATGTGCCTTTCAATGATAGCTAGGGAATAATCCCTAGCTAAATGCATGTATTTTTTGAAAATTAATATTTAAGGAATAATCACTTGTAATTAAATATAAAATCATAAAAAAAAAATTTCAGATAATTATTTAGCGACATATTTTGTCTCGTTCTAATTAGCTAGGGAAAATCTATCGCTAAATATGTTACTAAAATTCCCAGTTTTTTTGTGTCAAAGTCTACGACAATATTAGCGAGGGAAAAATTTTATCAAAAATTTTCATCAATAATCCATCATTAATTCGTCGTAAATTTTTAATTTAATATAAAATCAAAAATCTCTTACTATTTTATTGCTAATCCCTCACAAAATAGCTAAGGATTTTTCCTTAGCTAAATTTCCCTAACTAAACAGATATTTTATTGTAGTGATGATTTGTAATAATTTGGATATTTAGACTTTATATGTATAAATATTCTACTAATTATGGAGGTATAATACTTATTATGATTGTATATTATTTGTGATAGTTTATGTTTAGATTTTCTAGCATAAATAGAGAATCATAAATATATATATTTCTGTTAGTTTAAAATATATTTATTCACATTACTTGATAAAAAAATTTTGTAACCTAAAAAGTTATTTTTCCATCATGTATTTTTGGATATATTTTCTAACAAAAATTAAATTATTTTAAGATCAAAAATATCAAATCAACCTAATAGTTAGATTAAAATTTTGTTCCATAACTATTCTTGATTTTCGAACGGGATCTTGGTCGGTCCCTAGTAGTGGTATTGGAGGAGAGATTTCTATTGGTATTTTTATGTATTTTTCAGAAGTTGGATTATTTCTTTAATATGGATGAAGAAAATAATACACTTGAGATAATTAGATTGGAATCTTCCAACTACTCAACCTAGAAAATAAAAATGATGGATCTTCTAATGATAAAAGATTTTCTTTAACTAACTCTCGAAAATCCGAAGCCAACAAGAATGTATGAGACCAATTAGAAAAAGTTATACTATAAGGCCTATGATACAATGGTACAATGGGTTGGAAAGACAACCCATTATAAAAGTTGATGAGATGTGGAAATATTCATTTGGGGACTATGGAATAGTCAGGATGGGCAATAGAAAGAACCTCACAAATTTTGGGCATTAGTGATATTTGTCTAGAGCCAAACATGAGATATAGACTATTTTTTAAGGATGTCCAATATATCCTAGAGGTTCAGATGAACTTGTTGTCCATAAAAATGTTATTTAGCTTGAGTTGTGTGGGCAAGTTCAGAAAGAATCAATGATACTTATATAAAGGATCCCTAGTTATAGCAAGGGGTAGAAGGATAAATTCCTTATAAATTATCTTAGCTAGGGCTAGCTCAGATTAGATAAATATTTATTTGGAAAATACTTGCATTGACTTCGAGCAATATTGGCCTGAGAAAGTTAGTGTGGATAATGCACTTTCCACAAGAAAGAAGTCGATACTCACGATTCAACAGCCACTTAGTGATGGTTAGATAATTGATATAACTAGAGAAAGTGATACTATTGTGAAACTTCTTTCGAAGAGATTGAGAGTAATCGATATAGATTACTCGGGTATTTATTCCAAGACAAACAAAAATATCGAAGGTATCTCTAATGATATGACTTTTACTTTAGTCACTTCCAAGGATTACACTTACCAAGGGGAAGTTTATGAATTGAAAGTAAATGATATAACTTTTATTTCAGCCACTTATTGGGATCACACTGATCAAAGGGGAGCTTATTAATTTAAAATAAATAATATGACTTTTAATTTAGCTGCTTTGAGAGATCACACTCATTAATGGGGAAGCTTATGAGTTGAAAGTAAATGATATGACTTTTATTTCAGCCACTTTCGGGGATCATATTGGTCAAAGGGAAGCTTATAAGTTGAAAATAAATGACAATACTTTTACTTCAGCTACTCTCTGAGATTAAGGGAGAGATGATGGCTCGGAGAAAAAAGTTGACCTCTAACGAATATTCTATAATTTTTACTAAACTCAAACCAAGGACATATCTCGGACTACCCAAGTAAGGCAAAAGGGGAGATTGTTAGGTTTGCCCATTTTTGGGCAAACTAAAATATTATATGTTTGGTTTGTTTTGTTTTTATATTGTGTGGGTTTGTTTGTATATTGTGTGGGTTTGTTTTTAAATGAGAGGGGTTCTCTCGTTTAAAAATTCTATATAAAAAAAGATTTGTTTTTTGATTATAAAATGTCGTGTGTGCATAGAGAAATAGACACTAAAACTTATGCTAGAATGAAAATAAAAGAGGTAAGGGAAGGTTCATGTGCTTGCAAAAAAATGAGGGATTCCTCGCAAAAATTGGAATCCCCCATGCATGCTTGAAAGTTTTTTGCAAAGTGCAATTTTATCCCATTAAAGTGCCTATGGTGTGTGCATGAAACATAACATAATTTCCATGTTTGCGTGAGAATGAACAGTGTTCACGTGAAGAGTGTGTGCGTGAATCTTGTGAATAGTGTGCATGAGAAAACAGTCTTTTTTTGAGTTTAAGTATTATTTTTGTGCTTTTGTTAGAGTAAAATGGGAACTATACTTGTTTTTTTTACACACATTTCTTGGTTAGCATATTACTCTTCTGAACCTTTTGTTAAATAATATAGAACTTATTCTAAGTTTAAGTAATATTTAAGAAAAGTAGTTTTTTTTTTCATTTTTGATTATGTTTACGAGGGCTATTAGATTCGTCTAAATTTCGGTCTAGTCCTTGTGAAGTTTATACAATGTTTTGAAAAAATTATGATCTTATTGTGCTTGTGTTGTGCTCATACTATGTTTGTGTTGTGCTTGTGTTGTGACAATAGTGCTCGAATTTCTTCTAAAATATCGAGTCCATAATTAAAAACACAATTCTATATGTGTTTTCAATTACTTTTATATTTCATATGATTTATAATAATCTGGACATTAAGACATTGTGTGTAAAAATATTCTGCTAATTTTAAGAATATAATATTTATTGTGATTATGTATTATTTGTGGTAGTTTATTTTTATACTTTTTAGCATAAGTAAAGAAGTATATATATATATATATTTCAGACGATTTGAAATATATTTTTTATGTAGTTTGATAGAAAATTTTGGTAACCTAAAAAGTTATTTTTCTGATGTGCATTTTTGGGTAAATTTCTAATAAAATATAAATAGTTTTCAGAAGATCAAAAATGTCAAATCAACCTAATAGGTAGACCAAAAATTTGTTCCATGACTATTCTTAGTTTTTGGGTAGTATCTCAGTCAATCCCCAACAACAACAACAACAACACACACACACACATAGTATATATGTAAATATATTTATATATGTATGTATATTTATACATACATACATACATACATATATATATATATATATATATATATATATATATATATATATATATATATATATATTTATATGTATAGATATATATATGTGTGTGTGTGCGTGTGCGCGCGGGTAGTTATATATGTATATAAAGGTATATAAATATATCATTATAGGAAAGAAGCAAATTAAAGGTGACTAAATTCATTTCTAATTCCGTCACAATATGCAATTAAAGACCGAATTAGAAATGAAAATTTTCCATTTCTAAAAGGCTGCTTTCTAAATTATAAAAATTGAATTTGTGCAAGTATTTCTAATTAGTGCAACATAATATTTCTGTTTATAAACATAGTGATGGAATCAAATTCTCCATTCCCATTTCTAATCCAATGCTAAAATAGTGACGGAATAAAAATGCTATTTCTATTTCTAAATTAGCTTTAAAATTGAAATACCATTTTCCTTTTTTAATTTTAGCAATAGGAACATATTCCATTTTTCCTCATTTCTGTATGCTATATAACATTTACATAACATTTGCACATATATTATATAGAATAACAAGAAAATGACAACAAAAAGTCCAACATAATGAAGTTTCTTGCAGAAATGGCATAAAGAACAAAAAAGATAACTATGACTCATTATCGATATTAGTATTCTCTTCTAGAGATCTAGATGGATCTTCTTTAGAATATTGAAAAAGAGATGAAGCATCTGCCAACTAGCACATAATTTTCTCCATTTTAAAAATCTTCTTTTATATTTCATCATCTCTTTTTCATTCTTTCTTCTTCTTTTTTTTTATCTCTTCAATTTATTTTTGTATCTCTTCATTCTTGTGTTGTATCTCTTTATTTTGTTTCTTTGAAAATTATCTTGAATTTTCTATATTTCTTCTCGCAACTACTCATCAAATAAATTATTGTAATTAAAAGATAAAATGAAGAGACTCAAACAGAACCTGGATAAAATGTAGATACATGGGTACTAAGAATGAACACTCACCATTGTTTTGGCTCCTCTTCTATGACCTGAAGGTAAATATGTGCAACAAAAATCTCTAGAGCCTCTATACAATGATATGTCAATTGAGAAGTAATGGTAATCATATTCTCCACAGTTTTCTACAATTATGCAATTCAATATGACTCATCAGTACTATATCTAGATAAAATTGAAACCAACACATCAAACCATATATAGCCTACTAAATATTAAGATAATATTGAAGTGAGTCATTATAATTAAGAAGTCCATATTTAATAACTTATCAGTACTGTTAATAAAAAGAATATACTTCGCTAGGAAAATTAATTGTTGTGGTTGCCAAAAATTTAATTTTTTAACATTTTACTTTTTAACATATTATAATTCATATAACACATTGAAAATAAAAAAATAAGAAAGTCACATTAATATCATTTGACTACTTGCCTACAAATGATCTATCATTTTTCTTGTGCATGCACTTGAACACCATAAATGGTGTTGGTGGATATCCAAACATAGTCTCCTGAAAATAAATAATATTAATTAATAATGTACATGAAACATTATCATTAAGTTATTATCAGTTGTATTTACAAAGTTAAAATCAAAATAAATTAGGAATGAGACACCAAATCTAAAGAATGTTAGAAAGCCATTTTGAAAGCACCAATATGTTTGGAAGATCCTAATCTTTCACCTGCATTCTCTGATTGATGATTTTGTGACATCATCTAGGACATGACCTTAAACTCTTAACTATTCTAGTATTTCCACTATTTTATCCAAACATCTAGAGGAATCCTATTTGACTTTGGATCTTTACCATACTTTTTTCTCCATTTTTCAAGCTTCTCATTGTATCTAATACCATTCACATGTTTCCATGTAAACTTCACATAGATTAACAAAGAATTATTCCATTTATATTATTTCTACAAAAAGCAAAACAAATGAATATTACATTGTGATTCATTTTTAATAGTTTTTAATAACAAAACAATTTGATAATTTGCTACTTGCATAAAATTATACTTTAAATTCTTCCCAATAATATTCTTTAATATTTGAGAGTACCTTGCTTCACTTTATATCTACGACAATTAATTTCTCCTTAAAAATCTTTTTGATTATATGAGAAGCATAAGGAATAAACCTATAAACAATTTAATATTAGCACATACATATACATATAAACAAAAAATACTCATACTTCTATTACTAAGTTCATGTTTTCTTCATTTATATTATTTATCCAAAACTAAATAATGTAAACATAATCATAATTCTCAATGATAATTTTGGATCAGTAACAAAGTCATAGTTAGTTACTAATAAAAATTACCCAATTTTAAACAAATAACAAACATTTATATTTTAATACATAGTTCTAAAATAAATTAATTACAAACAAAAAGAAGGAAATCTTATAATGCATGAAGTAGTACATTTATGTAAGCTACATAGTGTTTATTGTCAAGAGTTTGCCAAATAATAATTTTATCATAACTTTGCATGCAAACCATATATTGTCAATATTCAGTTGTTGTCGTTGCTATAGTAGCAACACATATACCTTCTAAGATAGGTGTGATGGAGCTAATAATACTAGGTAATGTAAAATGATATGAAGAAAAAATGTCAATGATAGACAATACATGTGTGTCAAGATGAGATGATACTAACGTATCCTTTGTACTTGTAGGTGAATTTGGAGAAATATTTGTAGTGTTGTTTTTACTTGAATAATGTTGAATTCCTCATCCACTTATTGTTTGTTGACTTTTTCTACTCCTCCCTAGGGATTGAGATTCTCAGCCACTTGAATGGTCACCTCTCATACCTAATTTAATTTTCATAAATATCAAAACATGCAAAGATAACAAATAAATGTAATGAATATGGCATACAAAGAAAACATCATGGCAAACACATTCACATTTACATTTGTGGAAATTTTTTCTTAATTAAACAACTAAATTGTAATAGTTACAAAATAAGTAATATAATTTTAAATTGAAGTTAGAAAATGTCTACTCATCATCAAAATTTTCAAACAAATCATTTCCATCTAAATATTCATCCTCATCTGATTGTGTAGTTAATTTTTCTTCATTATTTTCTTCAACATGAGCATCATTAATGTATAAAAGTTTTCATCTTCACCAATCAATATTTCAGGCCTATCATCTACCATAGAATTGATTGGATGAATTTCCATAATATTCTCTTGAAATGCAGGTACATGTAATGGTGTCTCTATGACATCTATTTCAAGAACATCCACAACTAATCTTGGTTTGTGGTTGGATAAGTAGTGTAATAAATTTGTTCTACTTGCATTGCAAGAATGAATGACTCATACTTATAATAATATTTCTTATGGTATACATCCACAAGATTGTATTGATAATGAATTATAATACTCAAATTTGGAATGTAATCAAACTATTCATCCTTAAATAGAATTATCCTTTTAATTGGTAAAGTGGGATACTCAAAGTGTATAATTTCAATCAATCAACATGAAATTCAATATTAGATGTAGTAGAATTAGACCCCTTAATGCATACACTATTGTTCATTGCAACTCTATTTGAATCATGTTTCAAAGTGAAATTTGTATCCATTTACATAATGTATGAAATATGTTTGTAAGTTTCATAATGGTATTTTTACAATATCCTTTATTTGTCTATTATATATATTTGATGATAGAAAATATACATAAAAAAGGATAACAAATAAAATCAAACTTAAATACTATGGCACATTATTTATTAGAAGAAAACATGATATGTTATATACTAATAAATTTCTCAAAACAAGATGCAAAATATTTATTAAGCTTGGCATCAATTGGAGCATCATCAATATGTTGTTCTCTTTACCTTAATTCCTCAGCATTAATTTTACAAAAAACAAGATTGAAGTTATTTTGAATATTAACAAAGGTATATCACAAACCATGAGAAAGAAATAATAATATAAAATGATTATGAATCATACTCAATATATGGTTTAACTTCCTTGTAGTTCAATATGATATATGTGTGTGCAACATGATACTCATGGTCATCCAAAAAAATATCTTGATTTTGCTCTACCATATGATCAACCTACATGGGTGAACATGAAAAGCATACAATCTTTTTTTGATTCATCCCTCATATTATAATCATTATTTGGTGATATTTTGTTATGCAACATATACACTTGTAGATGAAAGTAGTGTGTACAAAATGCCGAAGCTTTTTCAACCAAGTATGTATTGCATATTGATCCTTTAACTTTGGTTTTATTTCTAACATTATTTTTCAAATTTCTAAAATATCTGAAAAAATTCTAAATTAGAAAAAAAATTTTCAGATACATTTAAATTTTTAGATGATGAAATAAAAATTATATAACCTCTCAAATAGATACATCTATTTATATTACATAGTGTCTATTATCATGAATTCATAAGGTAAGTGGATATGAAGATGTTCTTTGGAGTCAAAGAAGCTAGGAGGAAATATATGCTCAAGTCTTCAAAAAATTATGGGTATATCATTTTGTAATTGCTCCATGTATTTCTTTGTTATGACATTACAAGTAAGATTCTTAAAAAAATACTTATTTCAGTCAAAGCTTCCCAAATATTTCATGGAAGTAATTCATTGAATGCTATGGGTATTGTCCTATACATAAACACATGATAATCATGACTTTTCATCTCAAATAATTTATGCTTATTCATATCAACATATCTTCTCATGTTAGAAGCATATTTTTTAGGGAACCTAAGCTCTATCAACCATTTGTACAAAGCTTCATTTGCATCATTATTAAGATTATAATAATCCTTAGGAAATTTATATACTGGTTCATCCCTATGTAACTCTAGATATGAATAGAACTCTTTTAATTCCTCTCTTGATTTAGCATTGTTTTTTGTTGTTCCTTCTATATTTATGATAATATTAAAAATATTATCAAAAAATTCCAAAAGATACTTCATTTCTTCCAACCACAAAGATAATTCTTCAAAATTTAAATATTAATGCAGTCAGCATCAATTTCTGCAATGTTTTGTAGCCATATTTTTCAATTACCTCTAAAATTTTTATACATGACCTCAAAGGTGGTGAACTTTTTACAACTATTTGCCCTTTCTTAAATGCTGATATATTCCTCCGAAATAGATATTTCATATGTATGAACTTATGATGGTTATCAAACCAATATGTATTTTCACTTTTGCTCAAAGAAAATGTAGTAGAGTTCTCTGTCCAGTAAAAACAAGCTAATTTTTTATAGTATTCCATCATGACAATATTGAATATGCTATAAAATCACTTATATTCCACATAAGTACTGCTAACATATGAAAAATTAGCTTTCTAGATATATCAAATATTTCCATACTTAGCTCCTTAATAAGAGGTTGTAGAAAAATATCCAACTTGTATATTGGGTTTCTCGGACAAAATATGATAACACATAAAAATATGTACATCTATGATAGTAAATTATATATGGTGTAACAATCACATGCCATGAAAAGTATTATTGCCATTTTTGTCCAAATAGAAGAAATCAATCTGTGCACATCCCTAATTAAACATTTTGACTTTTATCTATAAAAGATGGATGAATATGGTCAAATTGTTTTCAAGATAGAGAATCTGATCAATGCAACATCATACCTTCTTCAATAGTATGCTCTTTATGTCAACTCATATCAATAGTAGTTGTTTCAGATACAAATAATTTTTGCAAACATAGAGTCAACAAGAAGTAATATATATTCTTATGAGGAATATTTGTTTTCTACTTTTTACATGCATTGTGACTTTTATACCAAGGATGGTTATAAAAATTAAAAGTAAATACTTTACTATCTTCACCCCAATATATCATTCAACCATTAATGTAACTATGAATTTTTCTATAGGCAAAACCAAACCTCACATTAACTTTTTTGTACTATAAAAACTATATGTCATTATGTTATTCTTTTATTGCTAATTTTTGAATATCATTAGTGACATATGGATTGAAGGAATAACCAAAAATATGCTTTAACAAGGCTTCACAAGCATTGTTGGGATTGGAATATTTCATTGCAGTATTTGAATCAATACTTATATATGCATAATAATTTGTTGTTTTTGGGACAACTATTTTTCCATGTTTATACCAAACATAATAGTCTATAACAAATCTAATTTTTACAAGATAGAATCACACAATATCAATGTTTTGAAAACACATATTCTAACATTTATTCTCATTACATGGGTATCTTATTTTCATTTCAACCATTAATTGAGGGTATTTTTTAACAAAACCAACAAACTCTTCATTCCTCGCTATAAACTCATTAGTCAAAAATCTATTGCTTAATCTAATATTCATTCATTCATGATTAGTTCGTATAATATTTTTCATTTCTATTACATATAATACCAATGTATATTTAATAATAATGATAATAATAATATAGATAATGATTTATTTGTACTAAAGTTATAGTCAATTATTTATGACATTACATAAATGTCATAAATAAGTTATTGTCACACCTTTTTGTTTTGTATGATACTTTTTTTTTTCATTTTAATGAATGTTGGATGGGGGCACTCTTCTATCAAAGAGGCACCATGCACGCTTCTCTTAAAAATGCAAGTTTTCTAATTTTCTAAATTTCTAAATTTTATCTTTTTATTGAATTTCAACATGTGATAAATGTATCCTACTTTCATGATCAACTGTGCTCCACATGCAAGAAAACAAAAATAAAAATAGCAATAACTATAAAATAAAATATTTAAGCTTAAATTAATGATTATATATTGTCATTTTAAAATTAAAAATAATCAAATATAAATATAACTAAATAAACTTGGCATGCCCAACTCGAGCATACCCAATAAAAATTATTTTATGTTTGATATCTGTTATATTTGTGAAATGAATGAACATATATAATAATAATCAATAATATTAAAGGATGAGTTAAAGGTAATATTGTATTTAAATGAGTTGATGGGGGTTGCATCAAACTCTTAGATACATAACAATATCTTGAAGTTGTATTTTTCTCATATAGAAAAAAACTAAATATTTTAAAATTTTTTATTAAGTAAAAAATCTTAAACATTAAGAAATAAATCACATAAAATCAGAAAAAAAATGCTAAAGGTATAAATGAAATTTGCTTTTGGCAAAAAGTTTTTAAAAAATATCTCATAAAATTATTGATCTTCTAAATTTGCATGGACATAGAATTAAAGATAATGTCTACTTTTATAAGGTTTAGTTGGTTTGTTCATCATTTTTTTTAAAATAAGAATGAAGTTTAATGATGCAGAAATGAAGAGATTGCAGTTTGGGGCAGAAATACTGCGATGGCGCATCATCAGTTTGCCCAACTTTTTATGACATTGAATTCGATTTCGGTAGGATCAGTGGCTTGCACCTCCACCTGAACGCCATCTAATTCCATCTTAAGCTTGTCCTTGGTACTAGCATAAATCATTTTTCTCCTCACAGGGGCTTGCTCTGGGGACCAAGCAATAAAAAAAATTCTGCTCTTCTGGCAATTCTCTTCCGTCACAAACTCGTAGTCATAAATAGCATATCTGCATTCATTCGTGGGCAAGGCTTTGGCGAAATCATCATAGCTAGTGGTAGACTCTGTTGTTTTAGAACAACTATTCCTTGTTTAATACAAGGAATTCTCAAGAACAGAAGCAAGAACTGAGAAGAAGATGAAGAACAAAAGAGAAGGAGAGGAGAGAATTCGCACAGCAGGAACCAATATCAAAGAACTCAATTAAAAATATTCAGCCAGCGGCTAGGTCAAAAAACAACAGGCTTTTATATCAATCCGATAATTAAAAACAGAAAAATTTATTAAAGAGATACTTTACAGTAATACACCGATAATTGCTCATTAAGGGCATATTGGTAATTTCACTCTAAATCTCTCAACTCAACGAACAGCCCGTCAACAATCCCCCCGATTTGATGTAGTTGAGGTCGGACCAAGCTTTTCTCTAAAATAGACAAGCTTTTCTCTCGGTAGGGACTTCGTGAATATATCGGCTATTTGTTCTTCAGTCCTGCAAAAAACCAACTTAACTTCATTAGATTCAATTGTATCCTTAATGAAGTGATATTTCAAACCTGTGTTTAGTTCGACTATGCATTACCATATCACTCGCAATAGATATAGTCGATTGATTATCACACAGAATTTTTGTTGGATATTTTTGGACTTTATCTAAGTCGCCCAACAATTTTCTAAGCCATAAGGCTTGAGAGGTGGCAACTGAAGCTGAAACATATTCAGCTTCAGTAGTGGACAGGGCTACGGTTGATTGTTTCTTGGACTGCCAAGAAACAACCGTAGTTCCTAGATTAAATACATATCCAGAGGTACTTTTGTAATCCTCTGGATTTCCTCTCCAATCACTATCACAATAACCAATGATTTCTGTATGATTAATTCTGTGATATTTCAGACCTAAGTTAAGTATACCTTTGAGATATCTCAATATTCATTTGGCAGCACTTAAGTGTATATCATTCGGACAATGCATAAACCGTGACAACAAGTGAACAAAATATACAATATCGGGTCTGGTTGCTGATGCATACAGCAAGCTTCCAATTAAGCTTCTGTATGTTTTCTCATTAACAGGTTTACCTTTAGCTGAAAGTAATTTCTGATTTACTTCTAAAGGGGTCGATATAGGCTTGCAGTCACTCATTCCAAAAATTTTCAATAATTGTTTAATGTATGTAGTTTGAGAAACAGACACACCACTTGTGTCTTGAGTTATTTCAAGTCCTAAGAATTGTTTTAGGTTTCCTAGGTCAGACATCTCATATTTAATTTCCATTTCTCTCCTAAAATTATTTATCAATTCAGTTTTATTACTTGTAAAAACAATGTCATCGACATATAAAGAAACAATTAAAATTCCAGAATTATTATCTCTTTTAATATAGAGTGTAGGCTCACTCTTACTTCTGCTGAATCCTTGATTCAGAAAGTATGAGTTGATTTGTTGATACCAAGCACGAGGAGCTTGTTTCAACCCATACAAGGCCTTATTTAATTTATAAACACAGTGTTCACTCCCCTTTCTTACAAACCAGGGGGTTGTTCTACATATATCTCTTTCTTAAGTTTTCCATTTAGAAAGGCAAATTTTATGTCTAATTGGAATAAATTCCATCCTTTCTGTCCAGCTAAGGCTTTTAAGAGCCTTATGGTTTCTAACCTTGCTACTGGAGCAAAGGTTTCATGGTAGTCTAATCCAGGTTTTTGTGAGTAACCTTTAGCTACCAATCGAGCCTTGTATACAGGCTGATTTGAGTTTGATTTGACTTTTATCCTATAAATTCACTTAACTCCTATACTGTGTTTATTTTGGGGTAAGTCCACTAAGGTCCAAGTGTTATTTTTCTCAATGAATGACATTTCAGTCTGCATCTCTTTGAACCAGAATTGATGTTTTACAGCCTCTTCATAGTTGAGTGACTCAACTGAGGCGTAATTACATCTCTGATAAATATCTGACAGGTCTCTATACTTTACAGGGGTTATTTTATTAAGTTCAGTCACAGATTCAGAATTAGATGATTAACAATTACTATACTAAGAAATAGACTTGGACTTATATTGAAAATCATGTTCAGTAAAAGAATCAGAATCAGAAATAAACTCAGAAGAAAAAGTAGAGGGTGAGCTGAAATCATACCTTGGAGCATTTATTAATTTATTGCTGGTTGCAGCAGCTTCTGTGCAACCATTTTTGGTTCCAGAATTTGCTTCAATTGAATTTCCAGCCCACATACTATTTTCATCAATTAAAATATCTCTACTCACCAGAAATGTCTTAGTTTCTGGTGAGTACAGTCTAACTCTTTGATTGCAGACTGTAGCCTACTAAAATGCACTTTAGACTCTTGGAGTCTAATTTGGTTCTTTGTGCACTTGGTATATGGGAGTAACAAACACTCTCGAATACCTTTAAGTGTTTAACATTGGGTTTCCTTCTAGTACAGGCTTGCACTGGAGTTAAGTTTTCCAGTGCTTTAGTTGGGCACCTATTGAGCAGGTACACTGAAGTGTTCACTACCTCTGCCCAAAAAATTTTTGGTAAGTCTTTCTGGTTTAACAGTGTTCTGGCCATTTCCATTATAGTCCTATTTTTTCTCTCCACAATTCCATTCTGTTGTGGTGAGTAGGCAGTGGTAAGCTGCCTAGTTATTCCTTTGGATTCACAGAAGTTTGTGAATTTTTGAGAGAGGAACTCACCTCCTCTGTCTGTTCTAAGTGACTTAACACTTAGTCCAGATTGTCTTTCGACAAGTGGTAAGAGTTTCTTGAAGCATTCAAGTGCTTCAGACTTGTGCTTCAAGAAAAATACCCATATATATCTCGTGCAATCATCTATAAACAATAAGAAATAACTACTGCTACCTAGAGACTTCACTGACATAGGACCACATATGTCAGCATGCAGTAGTTCCAGGGGTTTGGAAGCTTTCCAGGCAGAGTGTTTTGGAAAGCTCTTTCTGGATTGTTTTCCCAGTGAGCACACTTCACAGATAGAGGTAGGTGGTGATAGGTTTGAAGGCATTCCATTTACTAAGTTATTTTGAGAAATGTTTTTTAGGTCAAAGTAATTTAAATGCCCAAACCTTCTGTGCCAAAGAGAAGTGACAGATTGGACATTCATTGAGAATGCCTTATCTTTTTTCTCAGCAAATGTCAGTGGAAAACTTCTTCCACTTGACATTTTTACTATCCAGGAAGGTTGATTACTACCTTGATCAAAAATTTCACATGTTTTATTTTCAAACGACAGTTTATAGCCTTTTTCAATTAACTGGCCAACGCTTAGTAAATTCTGATCCAAGGCAGGAACCATAAGTACATCCTTTATGAACTTTGTTCCAAAGCAGGTGGGTACTGCCACTCTGCCCTTGGCTTGCTCCTGACCTAGTTCACCATTGCCCAGTTTGACTTGTGAATTTACTACTGGAAGTAAATCCACAAATATTTCTTCATTTCCAGACATGTGGTTTGAGCAGCCACTATCCAGAAACCAAGTGTTTATAGAATGTATATTTTCTGTTTTATTTGCATAAAACAAATGTTCTACAGAACCTACCCATTCTGTAAAACCAGCACTCTATTTAGAGATGCTCTTACAGTTCTTAGAAATGTGCCCAAACCTTTTACAGTTTTGGCATGGTTTTGTTTTCGAAACCAACACTCTATCGTAGTGTAGTTTAATCTCTTGCAAATAGTGCAAGAGAGAGATTGTTCCTTAGATGAGTCAGTTGAGAGAGTAGAAGTAGAGCCTGTTTTAATTTTATTTTTGTTTTTATTTTTAAATTCATACCTTTGTGTATTTTTCTTACTCCTCATGTCTTTGTATTTCACTTCAGCCTTATTGGAGCTTTCTTCCCATCTTGACTGCATTGCAGTCTCTCCAGAGCTTTCTGCCCTCTTCAGTAATCGACTCTCATAGGACTTTAAGGAACTCAGAACTTGCTGGATGGAGAGCTTTGACAAATCTTTGGTTTCCTCTATCACTGCCACAATGGCATCAAACTTATCAGGCATATAGATTAGTAGTTTTTCAACTAATCGAGTCTTAGAGACATTTCTCCATGAATCTTAAGTTGATTAACAATATCAAGAAACTGAGTTGAAAACTCAGTAAGAGAATCTGAGTTTTTCATACTCAGATTCTCGAAATCTTTTCTCAAGGAGTGCAGAAAAGCTCCTCGAGCCTTCTTATCTCCTTGGTATTCCTCGATTAGGAGGTCCCAAGCCTCCTTGGCTTGAATACAGCCAAGTAATCGAGGAAATATCGCATTACTTACACCCTGTTGGATGAAAAGTAATGCCTTAGCATTTAATTTCCTTAATTCCTTCTCTTGCAACAATTCCTAACCTTCCAGAATAGAGAAATTAGGGGCTTCTTCATATCCAGAAACCACAATTTCCCATATATCTTAGGAGATAAACAATGTTCGCATTTTGACAAGCCAATAGTCAAAATTTTCACCATCAAACAAGGGAATAGGAATTGAACCAGAGTTTGATGAGTTTTGAGTTTTTGAAAACATAATAATCTTAAGAACAGCTTGAAAAAATTTGAACAGAATGTTTGGGTTTTGTAAAAAATAGGTTTTAAAAACCACAAAACCTTTAGATCTTGATAGATCTGGTCAGATCTATGCTCGATCTTAAGAAATTTGTGAGAAATAGTTAGGTTTTTAGAGAACGCATAAACTGGAGAAATTAGATTTGAATATCATTCAAAAATAATTTCGATCTCAGTTAGGAATCGAAGCTCTGATACCACAATGTTGTTTTAGAACAACTATTCCTTGTTTAATACAAGGAATTCTCAAGAACAGAAGCAAGAACTGAGAAGAAGATGAAGAATAGAAGAGAAGAAGGAGAGGAGAGAATTCGCACAGCAGGAACCAATATCAAAGAACTCAATTAAAAATATTCAGCCAGCGGCTAGGTCAAAAAACAACAGGCTTTTATATCAATCCGATAATTAAAAATAGAAAAATTTATTAAAGAGATACTTTACAGTAATACACCGATAATTGCTCATTAAGGGCATATTGGTAATTTCACTCTAAATCTCTCAACTCAACAAATAGCCCGTCAACAGGCTCGCCAACCTTGCTTACCTTCACTTCTTTATTGTCCTCGTCGATTTCGAAAACAATGTATCGATGAGTTCTTTCTGTCTTCAACTCCAAAAACTTCACCTTGCAATCATCATGCACTTGAAATCCGGATGTTACATTCACCATTTTTTATTTCTCTTCTTTTTGTCGAAAAAATCAAGATCATCTGCTAACTAGGTTTGTATAAACTAGAACTATTATAAATATTTGTTGTAGTGTATGTGCATATATAAATATGTACATATATAAATATTTGTGCATGTATAAATATATGTACAAATATATTTGTACATATATAATTATATTTACATATATAAATATTTGTACATATATAAATATTTGTACATATATATGTGTGTGTTTGTGTCTTTATACAAATATAAAAATATATATACATATAAATATAGTTATATATGTCTATATATTTATACATGTTACATATTTACATACATACATACATATATATGTATAAATTATCAAGACACACACATCAATGTACTATAGAGCAAACAATTCTCAAGCTGACTCGAGGATGGAAGACATAACTCTTTCATACACAAAAATTATTAGACAAGTCAAGTCTACCTTTTGCTCATCACTTGGATTTCACAAACCTTAATGATATTTCACCACCCAAAAAAAGTAAGTAGTCAACTCCTTCAATTGGAATAGTTGATCAACCCATTGTCAAAACTTTGAAGTATTAAAAAAAATATGTTTGAAAAGGATGAGAGTTTTTTGCTTCGTTCATAGTTGATTTAAAAGTGGGTCTTGGTTCTAGTTTTTTTCTTACTGGTGAATTATTCTTTTTTCCATGCCTTCAAAGTTGGCACGTGATCCCACTTTCTCATTTATAATGGTATATTGATTTCTAAACTGAGTTTTGGAAACAAGTCTCCCAATAAATTCTCTTCTAATGATGGATCTCAACAACTCTTCCTACAAGTCAACAAGTATTCCTAAAAATCATCTTCTAATATGGATCTCAACAACTCTTCCTACAAATCAACAAGTCTTCCTACAAATCCTTCTCTAATGGTGGATCTCATGAAATCTCAAATAATTTTGTATAAATATATCTCATTGTAATAATATAAGAAAAAATAAATACTTTTTTTACATGGTATCAAAGCGACATTCAATTTCTTTTATACTTCCATAGGAATCAAAAATCATATTGCTTAATTTGCTTGATTACTCTATTTTTGAATTTGATCTTGTTCTTAATTTACTTTTTATATCATGACTGATTCATTCTCTAGTAATCTAGAAACTTATACAAGAAAGAAAAGGTTAATCCCATTGTCTTGCCGCCATTCCATATACAAGATAAGTCTTCTTTTATTTCTCTAGAATGAATTGAAGGTCCTAACTACATCGAGTGGATTTTGAATGCCTATAATAAGATATGGGAAGAAAATATTGGAGTTTTATTTCTAGTAGTAAGATGACATCAACAGACAACTTGAGCGATTACATTAATGGTTAATTCTCAATGTATGTACATTTTCTAAGTTGGTCTTGATTCCCATTTGGATGGGGTTCATGGTCGTGTTCTAGCACCAACTTCTCTTCCCAATCTACAAGTTACATATGCCATTGTTAGTGTCGAGGCAAATCACCAGGATGCTATGATTGGTATGATATCAAATGAAGGAGTGTCAATGGCTATTCACAAATCTAGTTCTCGTCCTACCCTAAAGAAAGGTGTTCGCAAATGTACTCATTGCAATGGTAATAATCATGTGAGAAACACATGCTTTAAGCTTCATGGTTGCCCTGATTGGCATCCCAAGGGTAAAATGGAGTCTCCTAGGCCTTACAACCTCATGGTGGAGGGTTCTATTTCAAAGAGTCACCTAGTCATTACTTTTGGATCCATTGCCAAGTTAGGTATGATTGACTTTTCCATTAATATTCCTTTTTTTATTGGACATAGTACTTGGATAATTGACATGGGTTCTACTGATCATATGACTTATGATAAAAAAAGATTTACTCATTTATCCTCTAGCTGTCCAAAATCAGTCATTACTAATGCCAATGATGTGTCTTCCCCCAGTTGTTGGTATCGACACTATACCCTTGTCTCCATCTCTAAATTATATTATTATTTCTATTAGTCAATTAACCAAGTCTCATAATTGTGTTACTATTTTTTCTACTCATTGTATTTTTTAGAACATCCATACTAAGGAGAGGATTGGTTGTAGTAAACGACATGGAGGCTTGTACTATCTGGAAAATGAGTTACAATAATATGATGACAGAGCACTAGTTCATGTTATGGGTGACAATATGCTTAAACAAAAGGAAAAAGATTTGGTTATGGTATACATGGTTTGGAAACCCCTCATTTGGTTATCTTAAAAGATTATTTCCATCATTATTTTCTGGTTTTAATCTTTTAGGCTTTGCTTGTGAAACTTGTGTCGTAACGAAATGCCATCATTCTGTTTTTTTTCATGATAATAAAAGTGATGCACCTTTTGCCTTAGTTCATTTGGATGTTTGGGGTCCTGCCTCAATTTCTACAAATAATGGAATGAAGTGGTTCATTACATTCATTGATGATTCTACTAGGATGACTTGGGTTTATTTTCTAAGATATGAGAGTGATGTATGTGTTATGTATCATCTTTTCCATCAAATGTACTCACACAATTTGGCATATCTATCAAGATTATTCGTTCTAATAATGGGGATGAATATTTCAAAAATGAATTACCTGATATTATGCATTTAGTTGCTACCAACCATCAAACATCTTACTCTCAGTCTCTTCAACAAAATGGGGTTGCTGTATATAAAATCAAAAGCACCTTTTGGAGGTCATTCGATAACTATTACTTGGTGGTCATGTTCCGTCACACCTATAAAATGAAACTTTGAGTTCCACTATCTACCTAATTAATCATACACCATCAAGTGTTCTTGGGTTCCCAAGACATTTGGATGTATTATCTAACCACTGTATGCTTCCCTTGGTTGTTCATTTGGCACCATGTGTCTTTGGATGTGTAGTACATGTTCACTTACATACAAATCAATGCACCAAGCTGGAACTAGGGGAATTGAAGTGTGTGCTTGTGGGTTTGGCTCAACTCAAAAAGGGTATTGGTGTTACCGACCTTATACTAAGAAGTTTCATGTCTCCATGGATGTAATATTTCATGAAAAAAATCTTTTCTATCCGATGGAGATCATTGATTTCTCACTTCAGGGAGAGTATATAAATGAAGTACAAAATCATGGTGAAATAAGGTTCTTTGAGATAATGAAGCCATCTAGTATTGAAGTAAAGACATATGATACATCCTCCATCGAGTGCTCAGTTCAAGGACATGAAGATCAAGACCATGATAATATATTGTCTCATACGTCTACAAATCCACTAACTCAATCTTCTCTAGAGGACTCCTTAAAGGTATCACCTGATCCCATTCATGGTTGGCTCTAATATTCATGATATTGTTAGTATAACCGAACCTATATCTAAACCATCCCAATATCATCTTCCACCTCAATCTAACCATGATCAACCATCAAATAGATATGAGCTTGACCCTAAATCTAAAGCTAAATATCCAATAAGTAACCATGTGTCCTCCCACAAGTTGTCTAAGTCATATGCATCTTTATGTACTCCAATTATTCTATGTCTTTATTCCTAGTAAATTACAAAAAGCTATAGCAAATTCAAAATAGACCAATGCTATGGCAGAGAAAATGAAAATATTGGAAAAGAATGCTACTTGGTAACTTGTGCCCTTACCAAAGGGAAAGAAGATTGTGTGATGTAGATGAGTGTTTATGGTCAAACACAAAGCAAATGAGACTACTGAAAGATACAAAGCTCGATTGGTTGCAAAAGGGTATACATAGTCTTATGGTATAGATTATCAAGAAACATTTGTATTGGTTGCCAAACTTAATATTGTTAGAGTAATATTATTATTAGTAGCTAATCAAGATTGACCACTTTTGTAGTTTGATTTAAAAATGCTTTCTTACATGGAGACCTTTCTAAAAAGGTGTATACGAATCCTCCTCCAAATAAACCAAAATACTCAGATACAACAAGGGTGTGTAATTGAAAAGACCTTGTATGGATTGAAGTAGTCCCCAAGGGCTTGGTTTGGCAAGTTCACCAAGTCTATGAAAATTTTTGGCTGCAAACAAAATAACTCAGATCACAATTTTTTTTAAAGCACAAAATAGGTAATATCATGGCCTTAATTATCTACATTGATGATATGGTAGTGACATGTGATGATTATGAGGAGATTTCTAATTTACAATAGTATTTAGCTTTTAAGTTTGAAATGAAGCAGCTTGGAGATGTAAAATACTTTCTTGGGATTGAAGTAGCCCGATCAAAGCATGAAATTTTATTATCCCAATGAAAATATATCCTTGATTTATTATATAAAATTGGAATGCTCAAATGAAAGCTAGTTAATACTCCCATAAAGCAGAATCATAAATTATTTGAGTATTCAAGTAAATCTCCTACTGATAAAGGAAGATACCATAGGCTAGTTGGAAAGCTAATTTATTTATCTCATACTAGAGCTGATATTGCACATGTAGTAAGTTTTGTGAGTTAATTTATTTATCTCCAAGTAAAGGTTTATTGTTCTTAAATCATGGTCACCTAAAGATATAAGGTTATACTGATGCTGATTGGGCAGGATAAGTTGATGATAAGATCTGCCTTAAAATAATTCACCTTTATCGGTGGAAACCTTGTGACTTAGAGGAGTAAAAAATAAAAAGTGGTATCGAGATCAAGCGTTGAAGCTGGGTATAGAGATATGACACTTGGAATATGTGAGTTACTTTGGTTAAGAAATTTATTGAATGACTTAGGCATAAAACCAAAAGTAGCAATGAAACTATACTATGATAACAAGTCAGCTATAGATATTGCTCGTAACCCTATTCAACATGATCGGACTAAGCATGTGGAGAGATCGGCAAGTACTTTATCAAAAAGAAACTTGATGCTGGAATCATTATTTTTTCATTCGTAAAGTCCAAAGACCAACTAGCAGATGTCCTCACTAAAGTAGTAGCTAGCAAGGGGTTTATTAACTCTATTGTCAAGTTGGGGATGTATGATATCCACACACCAAGTTGAGGAGGGGTGTTGGAAATAAGTCTTCCTACAAATCCTTCTATAATCATGAATCTCTACAACTCTTTCTATAAGTCAACAAGTCTTCCTAAAAATCTTCTTTTAATGGTGGATCTCAACAACTCTTCCTACAAGTCAACACATCTTCCTACAAGTCAACACATCTTCCTACAAATATCCCTCTAATGGTGGATCTCATGAAATCTCATATAATTGTGTTTAAATTTATCTCATCGTAATCTTTGTAATAATATAAGAAAAAATAAAAATTTTTTAACACCGAGTGCTTTAACAAATAATTCCTTAATTAAATTCGTTAAGCTTCATATTATTTGCTATCTTGCCTCCATAAAAAAAATTTGGCTATAAAATACATTTTTATATACTAATATATAAAAATGTATATTAAATATATGTTGTTAATTATATATTTATATATAATTATGTATAATATTTTTTTAGTTATACAATTAGGCAAAAATAATTATTTAAAGTTATATGTTCTTATCACTATAGTATATATAGTTAAAAATAGAGTTATATATAGTTAAACATATAGTTATATATAGATATATTCATATAAGTAGTTATATGCAGTTATAGATAAATGTATACAAAGTTATCAACAATTATATAGATTTGCATATATGTATGCATATATGTATACATAGTTACAAATATAGTTATATTTATTTATATAGAGTGTTACATAGTTATACAAATATTTATATATAGTTATACATATGTAGTTGAACATAATGTTGTATGTTTTTTACAAGTAATTATAAATAAAAATATATGTTGTTATACATATAGTTACACATATAGTTATACTTATATTTATACATGTAGATATATACATTTTTTCATATAATTTTATAAATTTATACATATAGTTATGTATAGGTATAGATATAGTAAAATACTTTTTTATATACTAATATACACAAATATGTATTAAATATAAGTTGTAAATTATATATTTAATTATAATTACGTATAAAGCTTTTATAGTTATACATATAGTAAGATACAATTATTTATAGTTATATATTATTATACATATAATATATATATTTATAAATAATTATATATAGTTAAACATATAGTTATATATAGATATATTCATACAAGTAGTTATATGAATTTATACATAAATGTATACAAAGTTATCAACAATTATATAGATTTGCATATATGTATGCATATATATATACATAGTTACAAATATAGTTATATTTATTTATATAGAGTGTTACATAGTTATACAAATATTTATATATAGTTATACATATGTAGTTGAACATAATGTTGTATGTTTTTTACAAGTAATTATAAATAAAAATATATGTTGTTATACATATAGTTACACATATAGTTATACTTATATTTATACATGTAGATATATACATTTTTTCATAAAATTTTATATATTTATACATATAGTTATGCATAGGTATAGATATAGTAAAATACTTTTTTATATACTAATATACACAAATATGTATTAAATATAAGTTGTAAATTATATATTTAATTATAATTATGTATAAAGCTTTTATAGTTATACATATAGTAAGATACAATTATTTATAGTTATATATTATTATACATATAATATATATAGTTATAAATAATTATATATAGTTAAACATATAGTTATATATAGATATATTCATACAAGTAGTTATAAGTAGTTATACATCAATGTATACAACGTTATAAACAAATATTTAGATTTAATTATATGAATACGTGTATGTATAGATAGCTACAAATATAGTTATATTTAATTATATAGAGTGTTATATAGTTATACAAATATTTATATATAGCTATACACATATAGTAATAAATATGTATGTAGTTAAAGATATAATTATATATAGCATTTATATAGTTATACATTTAGTAAAATACAATTATATATTGTTATATATATTTATACATAAAGTATATTTGGTTAGAAATATAGTTATATAGAATTATACATATAGTTATACATTATTAAATAGTTAAAAAATTAGTTATGTATAGTTATAAATAAAGTTATAAAAATAGTTTACATAATTATAAATATAGTTATAAATATTTTTATATATAATCACATATGATTATATAATTAAACAAGTGTATAGATATAATATTTGTGTTTAAATATTTTTATAAATGTTACTTATATATGATTATATATATGTAACACTTTTATAAATATTATATAGTATATATATCACATTTATATAAACATTATAAATATTATATATTTATATAAAAAATAATATGTTATATAAATTTTTACAAAAATGTATAAACATTTTATGTTATATAATTATTATATAAAAAATTATATAAATGGATAGTTTTATGTAAATGTTGTATAGATATTTATAAACATTAATACATATGTATAAATATTTATATAAAATATTATACGTTAATATAAACATATCAGTGTTTATATATAATGTAATACATTTGTATATATTAAAATATAGACATTTATATATAATGTCATACAATTATATAAATGTATAAAAGTTTATATATACTGTTATATGTTTATAATATATTTAGAGACAACAAAAATCGAACCCATTAACATTAAGTTTATTTTTTCTTAAGTTACAGAAGTAGAAAACATCAAGCATTATTTATTTTCTTAAGTTGTAGAAGGAGAAAACAAAATGCAACATTTAGTATTTGATATCAATAAAACCCTAAAAATTTAAACAGTAAAAGAACAAAGATTACACTGATAATTTATTGTTTTGTCAATGGTGTAGAGTCAAAATCATATAGGTGATATGAAAATAGAAGCAAAAAGAAGGAAAATTAGGGAAAAATAAAAAAAAGTTAATACCCAAATATTCTGCAAAAACAAAAATCCACTAGTAGCAATCAAATTGAGAGAGACGGAGATATGTATATAGCATTCCGAAGGAGAAGAACAATGATAATATTACCTAGTTATAACTAGAAGAGATATATTTTCAAGCTTGCTTCCGTAGTAGTGTTTTGTCTCTCCTTTGTTGTTTGAAAGATAGAAAAATTGCTAAGTGTTAATGTTTTAGCATTTTTTTTTCAAATGAAACCATATATAAATATTAAATTGGATGTATATATATAAAAAATAAAATACAATAAAATAAGACTAAAATAAAATTATAAAAAAAATAATTTAAATAAAATAATCGAAATAAATTTTTAATTTAACCATAAATGATATTATTTAAAAAATAAATAAAATAATATTATATAATAATAAAGTATTCATATATATATATTATATGGTTCTAAATTTATAAGAATTCAATTTATTTTTTATTAATATAATATGAAATAATTATAAAAGCATAAAATTTAAATCTTGTAGTAATTATAAATTATAATGCTTGAAGTGTTCATTTAATAATCACATTGAAATATTAATTTTTTAAATCATCAAAATTTTTTTGATGTAATTAAAACATCAATATATTAATCTTAAAATATCAACTTATTATCTTTTAAATTTTATGAAAAATTAAATTGTTTTTTATTAATTCAAAAATTTCAAATCTTTTAGTCATTTATTTTTAACAATTTCATATAATCATAAAAATATTATTTTATACTTTTATTTTTATAAATATTTACTTGTTTATTTGTTTATTCATATATTTTTATAAATTTTTTTATTTAATCAAACAATTGTTTATTTTAGTTTTTTATTAGTAGTAATTTTTATTTATTAATTAAAATATTTTAAAAATATTATAATTATATAATAAATTATATAATGTTTTTTAATACAAATATTTAAATATTATAAATAAAAATTTCAGAAAAATTTAAGTATAATTTTTAATTAAATTATAATCAAAAAATAGTTATTTTAGTCATATTTAATATAAAATTTTTATAGTATTTACATATTTATTAATTTTTTTTATAATATCACATTTTTATTATTATACGAGGAGATTGTATCTTTCAAGGACTGCTCATCTATAGACTATGACAAACCTTTACCATAGAAAATTATATAAAATATTAAAATAAATAATGCTTAAAAAAATATCATTTAAAAAATAGCGAAGGAAATTATAACTAATCCAAATAGTTAGGGAAAAATTCCTAGCTAAATGCATATATTTTGAGAAAATAAACATTTAAGGAATTATCACTTCTAATTATATATAAAATTATAAAAAAAATAAATACATATAATTATTTAGTGGCAGATTAAAATTAGATAGCGAAATTCCATCGCTAAATCCATCGCTAAATCCGTCACTAAATTCCTCGCTTTTCTTTGCAAGTAATTTACGAAAATTGTTGTGATGGATTATGCCTAGATTTAATTAGCTAGGAAAAATCTATCGCTATATCCGTCGCTAATAATTAACTAGGATAATTCTGTCCCTAAATTTCTCTCTTTTCATTGTGTAGAAATTTATGAAAAAATAGCGACATAAAATTTTCATTCGACCAATTTCATCATTAATCCATCGCTAATCCGTCGATAATACGTCGCTAATCCATCACAAATTTTTATTTTGGTGTGGGGTCAGAAATCCCTTGCTATTCCCTAGATAATCCTTTACAATTTAGTTAATGATTTATCCCTAGCTAAATTTTCCTAGCTAAATTAACATTTTATTGTAGTGTAAGAATCATTGATTGTTGTGTTAAACCATAATAGCACTATTTTGATGCATGCTTCATAGTAAAGTACTATCTATTGATTGTAAGTCTTACGATAATAATTTTAAAATAAACAATTGCGATAATATCAATATTGTTATCACAAGTCAATGTTATATCTATATTTGAGGCTGCAAAAATCATCTTATTTTCTTCATTTATTTTCAAATATTTTCTTCTTGTCACATTGTGTTAGCATAACTTTCTTCTATTTGTCTATACATCATATCTTCCTTGTTAGAATGGATTTTCTAGAAGAGAAAAAAGAAGTTAGTAAAATACATTCTAATGAACCAAGAATTGGTCCCAACAAGTACTACAAGTATTGATAGGACTTTGTCCTTTATTATGTATCATGTCATAAGTACAGTCTATTTTTTTATGGGTTTTCAATTTTCTTATGCTCTAACAAATCCTAAATAAAAGAGGGATTGATTACTTACCCTAGAAAACTAGCCTTTACTTTCTCTGGAGTCTTAGCCTCTTGAGATTTTTTTCATTCAAAGTGGGATGCTTGCTGGACTAATAAGCCTTAGAGGGAAAGAAGGATTCAACCACTTCAATGGAACGCTTGGATTGAAAGTACCTTTATTCCTTTGAATATGATTCTCACAAGACCAATCAAAAATCATAATTCTATATGATCATATGGCTTCCAAGTTTTTGTAATTCATTTGTCTATTGGTGCATGTATACTTCACATTGTCATAAGCTAAGAAAGGATCACAAAAAGTTCTATGATGAGACTTTATCCTTTCCCACATATCATATTATAGGAAAACTTTACTTCATTATGATTATTTTAATCCTTATGTGCTAACTAATCTCAAACAAAAGAGACATTTATTATATTCATATGAGTGCTAGATTTTAATTTCTATAAAATATAATGTCCATGAATTTTATTCATTCAAAGTGGAATGCTTACTATGACTAATAAGCCATTGAAAAAAAGAAGGATTTAGCAAGCAATGTAGTGAAAATCAATAGGACAATCATAGATTCTTTTTTTCGTATAGTCACAAGGCTTCCGAATCTTACTAATTTAACTGTTTCTCATGTTAATGTGTACTTCATTATTGTTATACATAAAGAAATACATGAACTATGACAATTGTCTATTTGAAGTTATGGCTCTTGTGATTAATTTTTTTTAATCTAGATGTTCTTCATGGATTACTATTGCAACTTGGTTTTCTTGTCTATTATTAACCCAATATTTTTCATGTCACTTTGACTCTTCTTGTGAATTATACTTGAACCAAGAAAATCTTCCATTTCTACCTCTAAAAGTTAGATACCCTAGATTTGTTGAAACAACTATGTTAGGAACATTCATTTTGCTTATAATCTCAAAAAAAAAAAAAAGTAAGGTCGTTGAGGATGTTAAATCACTTTAACCATGAAAGAAAAAAACAATTGATTGTATTTTTTCTTGTGAAGCCCCCCTAAAAGCTTATTTCACAATAGTGACATCCATTAATTGACATATATTTGGCATAATCTCTGATTTGAAATTTCATTAGAGAGCTAGTTTAGTCTATCCCAACACCTAATCATTTTTTTTGCTAATTATACTGGTAAAATACTTTTTATTCCCTCTTAAAAATATACATCATACTCAAAGGATATATATATATGTGTGTGTGTGTGTGTGTGTGTGTGTGTGTGTGTGTGTGTGTGTATGTGTGTGTGTATCTATGTATGATTGTAGAATTCACTAATAAATTTTTTTTGATCATATTAAGTGTGCAAAGACCAATCAAAAAGTCATTCTAACTAATTTTACTACAAGAAAATGTTCATTTAGCTAGGGAATTTTAGCTAGAAATCAATCCCTTGACTAATTTGTGAGGGATTAACTAGAGAATAGCAAAAGATTTCATATTTTTCCATTGAAATAAAAATTTACAATGGATTAGTGATGAAATATTTTCATAAATTCCGCTCAAGAAAAGCGGGGAATTTAGCGATGGAAAATTTTCGTAAATTCAGCTCAAGAAAAGTGGGAAATTTAACTACGGATTTAGCGATGAAAATTCCCTAGTTAATAAAATCCGAAATTTATCAACGAATTTAGTGATGGATTTTCCCTAGCTAATAAAATCCATAATTTAGCATCAGAATTCCCTAGCTAATTACATCCGAAACATAGTGACAGATTTAGCGTCAGAATTTCCTAGCTTTACATCCGAAACATAGCAATGGAATTTAGCAATAGATTTTAGCGACTGATTTTAGCGATGGATTTTAGGGATGGAATTTCCCTAGCTAATTACACCCTAAAATATTGCGACAGATTTAGCGACGGAATTTCCATAGCTAATTACATTCTAAAAATAGTGACCAATTTTAGCAAAAGAACTTCCTTAGCCAATTACTTCCTGAATATAGCAAAAAAATTTTGTGACGGATCTTCTCTAGCTGTATAGTTTTTATTCTACAACGTTGTTCCTCTAGGGTCTGAAATAAAT